>WEIU01011202.1:683892-759375 GCA_013389925.1 Aegithalos caudatus | reverse complement strand
AGCGCGTTTGCTCCGGGGAGTTGAACGGGTGGCTCCTGCCTGCTCTCTCTCTCCACAGCTGAGCGCAGCTCGTGGCTCAGCTGAGATGAGCGACATCAACTTTCTCAGCACAAGGAAAATCTGCGGAAGGGAAGACAGGTCTATCAAGGATGGAGAGGGACACGAGCAGACCTTCCCGAAACTTGCTGTTCTTGCTGGCACCCGGCCATACACCCAAAGGGCTTGTCTTTAACGCGTTTTTCAAGCGTCTGTGAAGCATTGTTGGTTGCTTGCTTACCCACCTCTCCTCTCCCCATAATTTATTCGGCCTCTAAAAACAGGTGAATAATTTGCAAATCTCTTTTGGTTTAATGACACTCTCAAAAACAAGTATGTTTGTGAATCATTTACTTTAGTAATTGGTTGGGCCCATCAACTGCTCGGCCTGTCTTAATTGACTTTTACCCCAGGCTATCGAAGCGCTTTTACACAAGTTCATAAAATCAGTCCTATTCAATATGTGCTCTAGTTAACAGTGAGAAAACAAGGGCAGTAAAGTTACATGATGAGCCCAAGGTCATGGCAGGAGTCTGCAGGAGAGCCCAGAACTGAATGCAGGTTTCCTGGTGCCCCGGTTTCACAGGGCTCCGGGAGTAATCGTCATTGACCTGCTTTTCTACGGACATCTCCTTTTGTCTTCCAGCAGTGACGGTGTGAGCCTGCAGCTGCTGACACATGATGCAACCACTAAGGACAATGCCACCGGCAGCAGGGGGACTAGAGCAAGACCCCTTTCACCCTGTCCCTGCAGGGTACCTGCAAAGTCCTTTGTGGCTTTGCTGGTTGGGAAACCCCTGTATTTTCCCGTGGTAAAGTCTTGTAGCTGACATAGTAGTCAATCTGGAGGTTTAGGTTTTGTCGCAGAGCAGCTTCATGTGGGTGTGACAATAACAAAGGTTTCCACCAGGAAACTGTGCTGCCACAACTTAGAGTTTATTATTTAAATATCTTGACTCTGACAAGATAATTGGGAAGTTCTGGGTTTTTTAAATACTTGTCTCTGTGTTGTAAGAAAAAATTTCCAGAATTATTTTCTTGTTGGCATGGCTGCAGCTCTGAGCTGTTTGTTCTGTTTGGTTGTAGGAGACAGTCCTGTTTACATCCCTTCTTGCCAAGACAAAAGCTTTTGTTCTGGTGAGGTAGTCATGGTGTGCCACATGGAGTAGGTCCTTGATCCTGGAGCTCACAGCTTTCTGTTGGGAAAGCTGCTTTGGCCCTGGATTTAGGGGATAGAAAGAGGTGGGGAGCAGGGAGTACAGGCTGGACCATTCCATTGCACCATTTGACCATTTGATATTGGACTATTTACTGAAAAATGTCAAAGTGAAGGGACATCTTTTTGTCTTCATGATGTCACAGCCTGTAAAGAGCATGATAAAAGAACAGAGGACATCTCAGAGCTGCCTCTCTGCACCTGGGGCTAACTTTTGCTACATCCTTTCTGAGAACACCTTGTGGGCTGCAAAGGGGGGTGCAGTCCTCGGAAGGAGGCACTCCTGCAGATTTGTCTGGAGTCCTGAAGTCACTGAATATTTCCCCCAAGGGAAGTCAAAAGACCTTGAAGTTAAAAACCAACCAACCAACCAACCAAAACAAACAAAACCCAAAAAACACCAGAGGAAAAGCTTCTAAAAAAAAGAAAACAGTGCTCATGCTCCTAGGTCTCTTGGTCTCCTGTTACAGAAAGAAAACCCTGAAAATGTGAGATGAACATGGCTCCACAGTCAGACACAGAAAGCAAACATGTTTTTTTGAGACAATAGGAGGGATGCCTTGGGCTGGATTTACAATTAACAACAAATGAGGGCTGGCAGCCCCAATTCATGTCCAAGGGGGATTGCCCAGAGGGTTGGTATAACACGTGAAGCTGTTAGTCTGTGATTTGGGAAGTCTGAGGGCTGAGCTTCTCACTGTCAGTTCAGCTTTCAGGGACTCCTTTTGCTCCTGCAGCATCTTGCTGTCTGCCTCTTAAAGAGCAAGTTCTTTGGGCAGATGTTGTTTATTGTTTTGTCTTTGCCCAGTGCTTGGATCAGTGGTGTTGTGGTCTCAGGTTGTTTCTGCAGTGCAGACTGTGACCAGAAGGGCAAAGATAAAGGAAAGCAGAGGAGGCAAGAAAGCAGTTCTTCCTTTTGATGGGTCAATGTGCACAACTGATGGAGCACTGCTCCCCTGCAAAGCCCACGGTCCTGCAGCTGACTGAGGAGATCTCCCTCTCCTGGCTCTTTCCAGAGAAGGGGACCGTAGTCAGACATTCCTGAATTTAGAGCTTCATCCTTAAAAAGGCTGAAAGAATTTAATGTGGCCAAGAGAGAAGCATACAAACGGAGTTTGCAGAAGGGAAAAGAGCACTGAAGCCACTGTCCTGCCATGTAGGACTACTGAGATGAGTAAAAATCAGTGTGATGGGGCAGGATGACTCAATGGGGCAACAGAGGAGAGAACCATTATTGTTCCCCTGCAAGGAGAAGGGCAAAGAAACCATGGATCAAAAGCTGACAGTGGCTGTGTGCACAAATTTGGGTGTCTGGACAGGAGCACAGTGGGGCTGCATGAAGCCATCTAGCATTAGAGCATCCCATGTGTCACAGCAGGCAGGCTCAGATCAGGATCCTGTGGGACATGGTGGAGCAGGTCTGCGTGCCTGGGCAAGCAGGGAGCACCAGGACTTGGCTCCTCAGGAGATGAAGAGCAGCGCCTGCAAGTCTGGCCTGCAAGTGGCCGTTGTGGACAGAAACTGTGGAAAACAGAAACACGCAAATGTGAGCAAGACAGGCCAGCCAGATGGGGGAAATACAGATGAATTAATTTACAGGGAAGGGAAAAGGAAAAACACAGAGACATGCTGCACACCAGCCAACTCTTCAGCAACAGCACTGCAGCGTGTCATCACTGTGACAAGTGAATGGGAAGTTGTGCTCTGCTCGATGCAAATTATTGCTGCTTCATGCTTTTATAATTCTCTCTGGCCTCAAAACCTCCCTGTTTGGGAGTCCTCTGTTTATGTTTTATGTCCCATCAGCAGTGTCGCTGCTCAGGATCAGAACTTTTCTGCCATTCCTACAGAACTTGTCATGGTCTTGGAGCCTCATTTCTGGAGGTGATCATTCATCAGTGCTTCTTACTGTGAAATCAAGCATACTTTTTCATAATTTGGTGGGGTTTGAAGTGATTAGGTGCATTAATTACTCCCCAAAAGACTGTAACAGGTTTTGTCTTAGATCCAGTTGCTGGGAAAACATTTAGGAACATATGCTGAAATCACCACATACCTGAAGTTTACCATAACTAACTAGCCACAGATGTGCTATTAAACCCCTGGTTATTTTTTCCTCTTGTTCATCCTATATGGCATGTTACAGCCATAAGCTATTAAACTTACTTAGAATATCTGCTAGTCAAAAACAAAATAGCTATTACCTTTTTGCAAGAAAAAAATCACATTGCCTGTCCCAACAATAATCAGCCGTTTATACAATTGGCACCTCTTTTTAGCTTGGAACAGAGAAACTTCAGATATTTTATTGCTTTATCAATGGAAACACTGGAAGGTTTTCATTTGCCAGTTCTCTGATGCTTCTTTAGCTCTATTTTGACTTGGTATTCAGGGATCATTTCTTGAACTACTTTATTGCTTCCTAGGCATCCCAAAAAAGCAGATGAGGTGGGTGTGTATTGAGTAGAGGGAAATAGCTTATGATGTCAGGTGGTGACCATTCTGCAAAGATTATTTAATTCACAGCAGTTGCTGTCTGTGCAAGGTGTTGGGACACAGACTGCTGGGGAGCAGAAATAGTGCACTGATGGAGAGTATTTTCCTTTAAGTGTAAGGACTAAACTATTGTATCTGTCCAACATACCTTAAAGTCCTAAAGTATGACACATGAAATTGTGCTAGAGGAGGAAAAAATGTGAGGGAAAAGTTAAAAAATTAAAACAAACAAACAAACCAAAAAAAACCCCCAAAAAAACCCAAAAAACCCCCCAAAAACAACAACAACAACAAAAAAAAACTAGTTAACACAAAGGAAGCATACACCCATATCGTGTGAGTTCCTGAACATTGTGAAGACTGACGAAAAAGCTGAGGGGTGTGGCACACAAGTTACCCTGCAGAATTTAGGTGGTTTACATTTGGGAAAATTAAGTAGTGCTTCCAAAACTTTTGAAGTGCTAAATATTGTTAAAACAATCCTTACAGCTCTTTCATTCAAGGATTTGGCTCAGGGTACTCAGAAAATAACTAATGAGTTTCTCATCATAACACTCAAGAGAAATGGGAAGTTATCACAGTAATTACCCCCATCACCCAGCTGAGGAGCAGAACAGTTAAGCCTTGTTTTTCAGGGGTGTTTCTTGACCAAAATATTTGTACAGTCTGAAAAGCTCTTGAGAAGGATTAGAAGCTCCAGTTGGCCTCTCAGCATGGTATCGAGGGGAGGAAGAGTCATCCCCTAAAGTTAGGGGAAGATAAAAGGAGAAAAGTTATGCAGCAAGCAAGGCATGTTGGTGTTGGATCCATCCTACTTTTCTCAGCTTAAAATTTGAATGCTTTCTACTTCAGAGAAGACTAATTCCTGCATTCACTGAATAATGTACTATAGATTTGGTAGTATATGCATTATGTACCAGGGTACAGAGTGGTACAATACAGATGTTATGGCAGCTTCATCCATCTCCATGAGGCTACACATGGAGGCTCAGCTGTGACTGCCACATAGGGATCCCTGGAAGAGATGTAAGCTTCACGTGGTGAGGAGGGAAGACTCACAGAGGCTGGGAAATGAGATGTGCAGCTGGGAAAAGGTCTTTTTCCAAGTACAGTTTTTTGCTTGATTTCTGTTATAAGAAGAAATTAGTAGAAGCTGTGGATCCCATTAACATCATTGTCCGAACTAATGCATGAGGAAAACAGATTTCAAATGAGCTCAAACATGTGCAGCCTTTGGTCAGATCTCATGAGTTACCACAACATGTTGATAATGTCTGTGGAAACGCCAACCTCACATTTAGTTGTGAGTGCCAGAAGCCACCGGGTCATGCCTGATGTCTAGCAGTGGGTTCCACCCTCTCCTCCCATCAAATATCTGTCTATAGTTCAGCACCACCCTGCTGTGACTCCAGATTTACTGTACCAAATTCTGATACTGACCTGTTAGAGCTACAGTGAAGACTGAAAACAAACTGAGGTTACCACAGGCATTAGCTAAAAATTCTTTGTCTTTTTCATTAAATAAATTTCAAAATTATTTGGGGGTAAAAAAGAATCAACTTCATCTTCAAAACAACTGCAATCGTATTCTTACTAATACAGATAATTTAACTTGCTAATACATAATGGGTGCTGAACAGGTTGGGAGAATACACTCTGAAATAGTGGAGAACCTGGGGGAGGAGAAACACAAAGGCCAGAGTGATAAAGGTATATGAAGTAATGTAGAAACCAGAGAAGCCTTTTGGGAATGTCTCCTCCCTTTCCTGAACATATATGTATAAACAATAAGCTGGAATATGGCAAATACAGTACAGATAAAAGCATTCTTGTTTATTTACACTGATACATCTAGGCTGTGAAATCATCTGCTATTAAGAAGCAACTGAAGCCCCAGGGTTTATTAGGAACAAAAGAAAATATATACTGATGGCAGAACCTCCTATAACTACAGCAGTAAATATCAAGAATAGAGACTGGAAAGGTTTTACTCTTTAAAACTTTGGTCAGACTGTAATTATTGGGAAGATGAAGGAAAGGTGCCCTGGAGCAGGTTGCCCCCTTCTCCCAATGCCAGTCACTGCCACACAGAGAGGCTCAGAGGTGCTGAGGCACGTGTGTGCAGCTGGCAGGGGCACGCAGCAGGAGGGGCAGTAGGATCAGTGGCCATGGGCTGTGGGCCTGTCAGTGCCATGATAGTCCTCATGCTTGCCCTCAGGAGGCTGGAGATAAACACCTGTGAGGGACTGTCCTTCCCCCAGCACTTGCCATACTTTGGGTACCAGACATGGTGGAGCCTCTGCAGCGAGTCCTTCCCTGGGGAATGCCGATTCCTCCAGGGAGAGAGAGCATCCTTGAAACTGTGTTTCAATACACAGTAAAAACTCTCTTTTTATAAATGCTTTGTGTCATAGTTTCTGCTAGGTCCATAAGGACTGAATTAATAGCTATTTAATCAATTTCAGCTTTTAGCTGTGGTAATATAAGTTTTCAAATCTTAAGTTTCAAAAGGCAGCAGTGCCCTTTCTGAAATACTGCCTTCCTCCAGTGGATCTATATGAGCTGGTTTTATGAGATCAAGGAGAGAAAGCTATCTACAGTAGATTGTTTGGGTTTTTTAAATAAGAGAATTTGAGCACAGTAGCAAGGGCAGAGAGTAAAGAAAGGCTTATTTGTAATGGGAGCGCTCAAAAAGTTCAACAAGAGTTTGCAGGACCCCTTCATGTCAGCGCATTCCCACAGAGAGCCTCACCCAAAAAGATGAAATTACAGTCTTTTTTGCTTGAAGAAAAAAATAGGAGAATGGCTTGTAATTTTTGAACCAGGAAAGCTATGTTTATCTTCCAAAAACAGCCCCCTGTAGACGTGACTGTCATGCAGGGTTAAAGAGCAGGCAGAAATCCCACAGATGGATGGGCCTTGGCCGCTCAACACCCAGCACCAGGCATCTGTCTCCTCGGGCCAGGGGGTGCTCCTGTTATCTATCTGATATATAACGGTGTCGTGGCTTTCCGTATCCAAACACATCTTGACACTGGAGATTGCACAGATCCCAGGGCTCTGGAGGGAGGCCAGGGACGTGCACCGCCCCAGAGCAGCTCGCTGCCACGGGAGCGGCAGGGGCGGCGCGGGGAATCATTATCAGGGAGCAGTGACATGTCACGGCCGTCTCGGATGGGCCACAGGGTCAAAGGATTATGGCTCAAATCCATTCTTCATAGAAAAATCTTTTCTAAATGCCTGACTACGCTATGAAATCACACAGGGAGTGTGCTGTTATCTGTGGGGGTGGTACAGACCCACCTCTGCTTCATGTGGAAAACCAGAAGAAGAAAAATACAGCTGTGCAGAGCATCCCTGCTGTACAGAGTCAGCTTTCCAGGCTGCTTTCCTTCCTTTCTACCTGCTTGTAGACAGGTTTAGTGCAGCGAGTGGGGATATGTTTCAGCCCCACAGTAAGAAACTTGCCCCATGCATGTATATTTTAGTTTTGAATTTAACTCTTATTTGCTCTCTTATTCTTCTGCAGGTACTGATACCATCTCCATTTCTTATCTACTCTCCACTGTAATTGCTTTTTGAAGAGATAGGAAAGGAGATGCTTTTTTGGAAAAGTACGGGTATCAAGAACTTATCTGAGCAGCATTATGGAAACACAGTTTTGCTTGACAACCTTTTAAGTTACAGCATCTATGCAAAGGATTGCAGCACCAACGCCAGAATGCCAGCTTGCACCGGACTTCATTTGTATCTGAAATTCATTGAAATCTTTTAGTTATGTTGTAGAAGTTTATACTGATATTACAAAGAAATCTTTCTTGGAAGGCAGGGAAATTCAAACTCTCTTACCAGAAAACTTTCCTGATCAAGCTGCATTTTTCTATTTCTCTCCTTCCTTCCTTCCTTGACCTGAGAGAAAATGGAACCAAGCACCAAAATAATAGAAGGGGATTTTAGGCAAAGCCTCATTCCAATTAATCAAAAGGTATCCATGTGCATTTTACTAGGTGGGTTTGTTCTGAGGTCAACTTATGCACAATTTATGCATTCCCCAATTCACTAAAGGACTTCCAGACTCATCTGTGGAAATTACACCTCTACCTCACCATATTCTCTCTACTTCACATGAGAAACAGACACCATTGAAGCCTTATTTATCACATCCTTTCCTTCCCTGGAAGAAGCTTCACCCCTGCCATTTGGGCATATTGCAGCACTGTGCTACAGAGGCATCATGCAGGCATCCCTTAGAGGTGGCAGGCTGTTCCAAGACCCGGGTACTGAGGGACATTTACATCACACACACACTTTAATGGCATCATCACTGTGCCTAAACCCAGTCACCCCCTCAGGCAAGTCCCTGTTCTGGGAGTCCCACATTCCCCTGTCTAGGTGTGAGACCTCATAAGTTCTGCCTTCACCTGACAAAGATCTAGAAGGAGATCCTTTGTTCAAACTGTTTTGGAGTGCTCTGGGAGAAAAGCAGCCAGCCAGCCTCTGAAGGAACAGCTGTTTGAAAGGACATTAAACCCTCCCCTGTATGTGCAACTTACAGCCAGGCAGCCTACATCAGAGAAGTCAGGCTGCATCCACTCCAAGGGGAAAGTTAAAATAGAACTGATTCTTCTTACTTCAGCTCCATCTTTTGTTGTGCCCTGCAGGCAGCGTTCACCTGAATGTGTATCCTCCAAAGTCACAGTATGCTTGCCTGATGAGAAAAATGGCACACGCAGCCGTACCTTTTTTATTCCCATCAGCCTCTGTCATCCTTCTATTTAGCATGAACTTAGTGGTCATGAGAAGCACCACTAACAATGTAGATACTTAACATTTTTCAGAAGGGAAGCTGAAGAGGAAGTTGCAAAAGTTGTCTGGTCCTTACAAGTGGCCACTCCATATTTGAAAATAGAGACAAACAATCCCTACAGAACTAACAATACTGCTCTAAGATGCTGTTATCTACCTGCCAGGATCCATCTTCCCCTCTAACAGAGTCAGATGTATGGATAGTAGGACCTGCATGCCCATTTCAACACCAAGTCAGTGTTTTTGGCCTGGATGAATTTCTGGACTGCACTGGGCTGAGGGTTTTGCAGTGAAGGGAGCTCTGCTGAGGGGTGTTTCCTCGTACAAGTGAAGGAACCCGCTTGGGGCAATGACACGATAACCCAGCACAGCTGTTTCTGCAGTGATCATTTGTTCGCATTCTAGGATGCATTAAAATAGCAGCTTGGAGCATTTCTGTTGCTCCTTATCCTCTGACTGGGCTGTTGTTAATGCAACACTCACTCAATGAAGTGTTTGGGATGAAGTCCAAAAAAGCACTTAGGTGCCTAAATCCAAGACAGTGATTCACAGCTGCCTGAGGACTTGGGTTCCCCCTTTTGTACACCCCTTCCCTGAGTCTCTTTAAAAACCTGGATTTCTGCAGTAGGTTGACTCTAGGTGCTGTCATCTTGACTGGGTTTGGCCACCAGAGCCTGCCTGCTGTGTCTGTGCTGTCCAGCCCTGCAGATGAGATGGCTGTGTTTGGGATACTCAGACACTCTGTGGATGTGCCAGAGCTCGGAATTCAGCAGCCACAGCTGATCTTGCTCAAACTGTGGCCAATGCTGGTCTTTCCAGCTGGTACAGCCACTGTGGGGCTCTTTGCAGCCAGAGGGTCATGAAGAGGACAGCACAAAGGTAATTTTATGCTGATGAGGGAAGAGGCAGCCGCTAGCCTGGCTTGAGTACGTTTCTTCTATGCAACACTCTCCTTCTCCCACTCTCTAACATGGTTCCACATTAGAGGTGATGAAGATACCTTTCACAGAAAATTGGTGATTTCTCCTCCACTGTTCTTGGTACTGGTGATCTTATAGGGAATGGTGGAGTCAGGTCTGGCATCAGCTGCTTGTGTGGAAACTGAATGGGTGATTGGATGCCAGGCTCAAATCCACTCATACTGCCACCCATCAATAGAAATCTGTACAAGAATAGCTTAAAGGCATTCCTAACGAGGTACAAAATTCCTCCAATAACCAACTCCTCTGTTACATGGCAGAGTATATCTGTCCATGTGCCTCTTTTCTCAAGATAGAGCTCAAAATAGTTAAAGGAATCTGGTTATCAAATTGCAGTGACTTACATGGAGTGAGAAAGAGCACAGTTGCTTTTCTACTACATCTTCTTCACCTTGCTCTTGAAAAAATCACTTACTTCCCAGAGAGCTATGAGTAGATGACAAACTGAGGCACAGAGTTCCCAGTGCTGCATGGCAGCATCCCTTGCTGCATGGTGTTTGGGTGCTCTGACCTGTTGACCACATCTTGACCACATTCACATGTCCTGCCATGAGATTATTATGCTTTGCCAGGTTTCTCTTCTTGTCTGATAAAGCAGTTAGGGCTCTGTATGACAGAGACTTGCACTTTTCAAATACAAATCTCAGGTAGGGCTCTACATGCAGAGGCTGTTTTCCTCATTAAGTCCTTCAGTTACTGCTCTTTACCTAAACCCAAGCTGGGCTGTAAAAGGCTTAATCGATGCAACACATTCACTCCTGATGATGTCAGGGAACCACTATACCCCTCTAACAGATGAGCTGATCTGCTATCCAGTAAATTTGGGATGACAAGCAAAACTTTATCATGTTAAACCAGATGCCATCAGCATCCTTCAGTTCTGCAAAAATGCTCTAGTTCTTCAAAAAGCTATTACTGAGATGTGTAAGGAAAATATGAGATCTGAGCCACTTCCTGCTCCAGCCTTCTGCAGTTGGCACATCTTCCCACAATCAGGAGAAGAGCCCAATGTGAAAACATGTTTCTGAAATGATTTCAAGGATGAGATTTGGTGTCTTCTCTGCCTACATGTGTCCTCAGCAGGAAAACTGCAGAGCAGAAGAGGGAAGATGAGAGCTACTGTGGGACAGAAATTAATCTCCTGTAGATCTGTCCATCCATGTATGTCTGTCTGGGCCCCATCCTCTGGCCCTGCTGTGATCCATATTTCAAAGGGGCCATGATTCCTTCTCAAATTACTGCTGCTGGCAGAACAGCAGAGCTGGCAAGAAAGCTTTCAGGAATGTCTTTATCCTTCACGATCCATATGAAATAGGTCCAAGTAGTAATATTTTTTGGAAAGCCAGATACACAGATTTTGCAAAGGTTGGGAGCAGCAAAGCACACTATTAATAAAACACTCACACTGCTCTTGGTTTTGGTCTTATTGTGATAATTATAAGCAGAAGTTTTCTTTTGGTCAAAGATTCTGTTGCTTCAAATTTAGAGCTGTCAGAGACAGCTGAGCAAGAAGGCTTCATTCAATGGATGGCATTATCTGCTTCAGCGAGTGCCATCATTCTGCTTTGGTAAGATCAGTGGAAGAATAAAGAGAAGCTTGTCTGAGGACCCACTCTCCCATCCACTGTTAACACTACTGTAGCTCAGAGTAGCCTACCAATGGTGTCTTGGCTTAGAGAAAATACTGTGGTTTTTTTAATATATATAAGCATATCCATCACTGTATACAATGATGAAAGCTATAAGTACTTTAGTTGTCATATTTTTTTATTAATGCTGACTTATTTTAACGTGGTACCTTCAACAGGGAGAAAAAAAGGACATACTCTCAAAATACTGGGAATTAGATACAAAGAAGAAGCTGCTCATAATTTTTTGCTCGTAATTTCTTATGCTCAGCCAAACATGAAAAAAATGCCTTCTGGCAGCATGAACCTGCCCAGGAGTGGGGATTTTGTTCTGATAGTCAATAATTTTCTCTTCACATTTTCAACTGGTAAGTCTCAACAGCTACCATTAAAAATCAAAGTCTTGATCAGTCAGAGGCCCAAGCACCCACCATTTCACCTCCTTTGTAATTTAACAGATTTATCATTTACACTATGATGTCTCTTTTAAAGGAAATCCCAGTGGAATTAACCAATGCGCAATTTCAGGTACAGGAGAAAAATGTGCAGTTGAGCATATTTATGCTAGAGACAAACTTTTGTGCCTGGGTACGCTGCAGTGAATATTCCTGAAAAGGGCAGCCTTTCTGCAAAGTTCTGTTATATCCCCTCAGCAGGAAACAATTATCTTTAATACCAATTTCCCGCAGAATTTTGCAAATCCTTCCCTACAGGGATTTCACCTTTCTTTGTTTCCACTGCACAGCACAGAAAGTCTGACTGCAGTGATACAAAATCAGATCTGACTCATTTTTATTTTCGGCCTCTGGCAGCTGAAGGGAATAATCTCATTTTTGACTAGAAGGAGATGAGCAAACAGGGTAAGGGCTGGTGATCTGAATCCCAAGAGAAACTCTAGCAGTGCCTTCCCACTGCCTCCATTTTGTGGTGAGATGCCCTAAAGGAGGGGTGGAGGATGCAGTGGGCTGGTCCCTGCTCTAGGGGCACTCATGCCTTGGAAGGAGAAGGGGACCAAATCCAGGCATGCCATGGCCCCAAAACATCTGGGGGAAGGGGCAGTGTCATAACCAGTGCCTGTCTGGAGATGCCCCTTGCACACCTGCTGTCACCCCAATGTTGTCTGAAGACCATGAAATCCCCATGGCAGAGCCTGTGGCTACCTTGAGCCACTTCTCCTTTCAGCTGCAGCATGGTGGTGTTATGAGGAGGATTACAGCCATGGTAACCAGGCTGGAGTCACATTTTCAGCAGTTTTCTGCATTTTTTGTCTTTGTCCCTGTCCTCTCTTCCAAAGCAAGATATCTCCCTGCACAGCTTCCTGACAGTGTGGGCATAGCCCTGCCTGTGCAAGCAGTCCTAGAACCAGCCCACGGCACATGGGAGGAGTCTGCTTTTTTCTCCCACCCTGGAAAGAAACTCTGAGCTCAGTGTGGGGGTGCTCAGGCTCCATACTGGAAAGGACATGCCCAGGGAAAGAGGATGTGTGGGGTTCACAGGGGAGGTGGGCATACAGAGCAGGAATGCTCTCCTCAAGCTGTTCAGTATGTTTCAAGCTACTGTATAGGAAGGTTTCCTTGCATAATCCACTTTATTCCACCTCTATGGACATATTTAGAGGGCCTTGGCTATGTGGTTAGAGATATGGGCATGGTGAGCCTGGGACAGTCCATTTTCCTGTCCCCAGAGTTTGGAAGCCACCCAGCAGCAGTGGGCCTGGCCCACTGGCTGACAGGGACAAGTAACAAGTTGGATCATTTAGCTGCCTTTCCCACTAAGAGAAGGTTTGTGGGGCTGTGCTGTCAGTCCATCTGCACTGGGCAGCGTGTGGCTCTGCTGTAGCCAGAGGTGTTCCAAGGCCAGGAAGTCCCCCTGGGTTTGGGACACGCGAGGAGCTGGCTCTGTCCCAGCACCAGCTGCCCCTTGGCCAGGAGAGTGCTGCTGCTGGCAGGGCAGGGGGGCTCAGGGCAGTGGTGAGGCAGCACCAAAGGCCAGAGCCTGCAGGAAACACAGACAGGCCCCCAGGAGCCACTCCGTCCCTGTTTGTCCCTCTTCATCCCCAGCTGTTTATTAACTCCAGCTCAGCTGACCTGACATTCAGGTAAGCCAAATCTGATTTTCCAGCTGAGGGAGCCCTCAGATCTTCACCGTTTCCAAACAGATTTCATCAAGGAAAGCAGCATGCCCAGCTGCCAGCTAGAGGAAACTCAGACCTTTGCAAAGCTCTGGCTGAGAAACAGGGAGGAGAAGGAGCAGAGGAGCAGCCCTGGATACAGCATGTGGGTCTGACCTGGAATGTCTCACCAGGGCCCGTGGGGGGCCCAGGGTGCAGCTCCTCCCCTGCATGGCAGGCACGCGGGGATGTTCACCCTCTCCAAAATGCAGAGTGCACCAGAGTGATGTTTGTGTTGGGATCCTGGGGTCACTCTGGTGAACTGGTTCAATAAAGTAGGAAAGGCAGGAATGGCCCAGCCTTTGGGTGTACAAGAGAGATGGGCAAACAAGGTGAAGAGACCCCTAAAATATAAAGAACACCCTTTGATATTCTTTGAATTGTTATGTACCTGGTACCAAAGATGGACAAATTCAAATTTCTTAAGGTATTTTGTTTTTCAAAAACTTTAGACCTAAATTACAACTTATTTTTAAATTAAATGTAATTTAAAAATTTTATTTAAATTTAAATTTAATTTAAAATTTTAATTAAAATTTAAAATACACTGCAAAATACTTGTTCAAAAGCAACATTGTTGTTCAACAAGTGACTTAAAGGAAAACAGTGACAGAAATATGGTTTTGGCAAGAAAATACTTAAGTCACAAAAGTTTGAGTACTTCTCTTCGCCACTGCCGATGCTTTCAGACCTGCTCAAAGCATGTGCATGTACATGTGCATGTGCATGTGCATGTGCATGTGGAGCTGTGATTTGCCATTCTTTGGGATGTGTTTGTTGTTGGCCTTGAAGGTGCATGAGAGCTACCTTATTTCCACAGCAGAAGTGAGTATAGAGCAGGCTGCCATTGTCCAAGAAGTGTGAGTACTTCTGTGGAGACACACACACCCACAGCACAGAAATTTAAAGCTATGGAGCAATTCTGAAAGGCTGTTAGTATAATCTGATATTCAGCCCTGATCATCCATTTGTATTCATGGTCTTTTTACTTGTTAGACCTCTCTAGCAGTCTTAAATTA
The DNA here is from genome assembly GCA_013389925.1 of Aegithalos caudatus. Taxonomy (NCBI): domain Eukaryota; kingdom Metazoa; phylum Chordata; class Aves; order Passeriformes; family Aegithalidae; genus Aegithalos; species Aegithalos caudatus. The sequence goes on along the minus strand of WEIU01011202.1, from coordinate 745,024 downwards.
AAAAATAAAAAAATTCCTTTCCCTCTTGAGATCTCAGCTGAATGGGGTAGAAATGTCATTTGCATGATAATCAAGGTTTCCTTCAAGGAAAGGGTGGGACCTGGATAAATTAGCTACAGCTTGGCAAGAGTGGGAATATCCATCAAAATTTTGTCTTCTTAATTCCAGAGTCCAGGTGATCACAGTGGCAATTTTGTAGAAACCTGGAGAGCAACAGCCTAGTGAAGATGCCCCACCTTGATCTTTTTGCCCTCACTCTGCTGAGGTCCAAAAAAGGGGTTGGTGACACCAGATCTCAGCATCTTTGTAAAGGATTTCTATTTTTCAGTCTCAGGGTTTAGCTGTAATTTGAATTTGAACATTTTTCATTCAGTTGTAGCACAGTTGAGTTGTCCCATGACGTGCTGCAACATTTCCAAAAATCAACAACAGTCCAAGTCCTTTGTTGACTTGGAATACTCCTGGCTATTTCCGAGTGCCATGGGAGAAGCAGTGATCACAGCCTTCCTCCGCAACACATCCTTGAGGAGGATGCAATTACTGAATTGGGTTTTCTGCTGGGCATGCTCTGACTGACAACCCAGCCTATGACAACTTCGTAATAGTGGAAGCTTATCTGCCAGCAATGCCAATAAAAATAAATCACCTACTTGCCTTATGCTCTGAGTAGATGAAAACAGAGTCATCAATGGTCTTGTGTACTTCTACACTAACTCAACGCCCACAGCATTCCTTTTTTAAAATCAAATTGAAGGATTTTGAGAAGGCTACCATGTACTGGAGTAAAGAGAGCCGAGGTTTAGTGCATAATTCAATGCATATGAATTATGAGGTTACAAAACATTCATTGTTTGTTTAAGTACTGTTTCTGCAAATTAGGTTTGCGTGTATGAGTGTAATGTTCTCATTGACTAGAGCAAAGCACAATAGACCACCCACAATCTGGGAGGGTGCCATGAGTTTGTCCCTCTGTGGGCAGACACCACTTAGTTTTTCATCCCCATTCTGTCCATATATCTTCAGCCTGGCCTTACTTATTCCTTCCTTCTGAGCTGGAAGCATATGTGGATCACATAATTTTTTGTGATGACCTCATATACAGTGAAAGGATGATTTTAAATTGAAAGTCCTCAAAGCCTGTAGGATTGAGACCTGTACCACTGATCCAAAATTCAGCTTCAGCATTTCCCACTCATTCAGTGTGGGAGTAAATCAAAATTTATTCCTCTGAAGTCAGAGATTTACATAACTTTAAGGCAGGGATGAGTGAACATACCTCATCTGTCAAGGGGGAGCCACATAGCAGGTTAATTTTTTTATGATATACTGGGATCTCAGCTGCTTTGCTGTAGTTTTGTCATCATCCCTATTACAAATCCTCCTACATTCATAAAAAAGTAAGTGAGCAGGCAGCCAAATACGATGCAGTGTGTGGAGGAATAACTTCCTCTCATGTTGCATTGAGATAAAATTACATAACTCAGAGCCACCAAGGGCACAACCTCTGGCTGTATTTCCATCTGGAACATGTGTCCTTGCCCCTTCCCCCAGCATTTGTAGGGGAGATGCTTGGACAGGTTGTTATTTATGTCGGCACAAACTGGTGGTACCAGGCATGCTTCTGTGGTGGTGGAGGAAAGTATTAGCTCCAGCAACATTGTGAAACATATATGTGTGATGAGATAATAGACATCTGGCAGTGGGCAGCTACTGGAGCTCTATAAATCCCTCGGCTTGTAGTTTTGTGCAGGAAAGCTACCTCCAGAACAGAATGTGACCGTACAGACTGGAGTAACAAATTAAAGATTATGTTGGTCCTTACAAAGCATGGAGCCATTTAATGCTGCTTTTGGATCCCCAGCTTGGCCCTTGTGCCCAGATGCCCCCAAGGACACTGTTGCCTAAAGAGAGACACAGAGAACCGTCAGGTGTCTCAGGACTTGCTTGTAAATCTCTAAGGTTTGCTTTGCTGCTTCACATCCAGGATGTGAGGATTTTATCTGGGCCGAGCAGCTCAGCATCTGCCCTTGGGCTGTGTATCCCACCTGAGACCCTGCACATGATGTGTGCTGTCTGCTCGAGTCTTCCCCCAGGATGGCCCACAGCCCAGCACCACACACCACAGCCCTGTCACTGTCCAGGACGTGCCCACCACGTTTGGGACCGGAATGGATGTGAATGCCACATTTTCCACTTCTGGGACAGGAGAGATGAGTGTTCAGGTCCCTGCTCCAGGTGCAGGCTGTGCATTGCATCCAACTGCTGTTTAGGATACACACCCATAACCCCTGTGTTTTTAACTCAAGGTTAACATATAGTTATTCCAAATCATGAGATTACAAACATCATTAATATTCACCACCAGCGAGAAGCCTGAGAGAGGCAAACCCACTGTGGAACATACAGCACATTCAATTCTGTGATGGGTCATTGCCAACACAAGATCCCTTGGGATGGGTGCTGGATGAAATTCAACCCTCTCTTGCACTGCCCTACAGCTAAACCGACTTCAGTCTGCATCCCCATGGCTTTATGTGGTAAATTGGTGGGATATTTGATCTCCAGTACCTAGAATAGGACTGAAGTGTCTGATGGGAGTGCATGATAGTCTGCAAATACCTATTTGAGTAGCCAGGTCTGAGTAAAAGGAAAGAAATCAAACAGAGGGATATGGAAAAATCTTTTTATGCCTTTAAAAGGATCACTTCAAAACCACAGGATTTTGTATAGGAACCTTTTTCCTTAAATAGTAGAAACAGTCACTGGGTGCATTCCATCAGTGTAAAAAATGGGGGTTAGACGAGAGCGGCTGTGTACAACAGCAGTTTCCTTTCCTTCCATCTCTTCCTTTCCTCCCCCCACCACATATATCACCTGAAACTGCTTGTAAAAAACATGAAAACAGTATAATTACTATATATATATTTATACACATAGATATAATCAAACCCATACCCATATATGTATATATGTATATGCTGTGTAGTTAAAGAGGATTTTTCTGCTTTCTTCGTGAAACACCTTTCCCACAAAGATGAACAAAACTTGCCAATAAATTTTTCTGGATATCTAAAATGCCAGCTCAGGCTCCTTCTGCAGGTTCACACCTGCAGCCTCCTCCTGCCACCAGCAGCCAGAGCCAGGACTATAAAACCCAGAGCTCTTTGGCAATGGGCCAAATCCTGCCAGGCAAAACTCCACTGACATCACAGGGATTAGATGGGTGGCTAATCAGGACAGCGGGATTTGTGTCAATCTTTTACTTAGGATACAAAGCTGAGTCCCCCAGTGGTCAGTGGGGGTGGTCTGGGGCTGTGAAGGGACCTGGTGTCCTTGGGGGTGAGCAGCAATGGGGGAGGCACTGGGCTTTGGGGTATCCTGTGTGTGCTGCTGTGGGAAGGAGCAGAAATGTGGGAATGGCCCTCCCAGGGCACAGGACTCCAGCACCACTTGAAACAAGGGTCTTTCCCCTGGCCTTTCCCTCTCTGGGGTCCCAGGCTAGCAGAGGACAAGAGGGGAGAGAGGATTTCTGTGACTCTGGGGTTCATTGGCCCCTTTGTCTCAGTGGGTTGGGGGAAGGAGTCAAAACATTTCCACTTCCAAACTGGAGGCAGGCTCAGTTGAGACTGAAACCCTTTTGGTGGGATTTTTGAAAAACCAGGGTGGTGTCTTTAGTACTCTATAAGGATAGTCTTGTGTTCATATTAATGTGATGAAAATTTCGTGCAAAGGGTCCCCAGGGACGCAGGCTGGCTGCAGTCCATCATTCCATCCCATGCCTAGGTGAATCCTTACAGATGTCTGGGTAACCTGTTCTGAAAAACCTTTAATAACAGAACCTCCACAGTCTCTTGAGACAAAGTATTTCAGTGTTTTACTACACTTACTATTAGGAACATTCCTTAAATCTGTATTGAATCTTTCTTAACTCCCTCCCAGCCAGACCCAGTGCACACCCTGACTGAAATTTTAGCATGTGGCTGGATATCTAGAGCAGGGACAGAGACCAGTGTATTCATTTTCTTGTTGATCAGCCCTTTACGTGCTTGGAAGCATTTTTTTTTTTCTCTCTTTATATTCCTTTTCTTCAATCAAACCCAGTTTCTTTTGCCTACCTTCCTGCACATCCGTGTATACACCTTTTTTGATGAATACCATCTCCTTCCATAAGAAAACTCTTTACGTGAAGTCTCACACTTGCAAGGGGAGCTGAATGGAGTGAAGAGAGATGTCTTACAGGCCATATTTCTATCTGTCTAGTTTACAGTGATGTTTTGGATTTTGTTTGCAAGAGCATGACATTATAGGCAGCCCATGACCCATCACAACCTGTGGGCCTTTGGGGCTGACCAGCAGCCCACGTAGCCAATGCCAGCCTGGGGACACTGGGGAAAGCTGTGCACTCATCCCTCCCAGACTTTGGGGTTTTCAATCCCTATCTCCAGTTTGTCATTCCAGCAACCTGCAGTCAGTGCAACACTTGCCATAGCTGCAACAAGCATATTACTACATTTCACATTGCCCAAGCTGTTGCTGAAAATGTTGGTTAGTCCTTTTGTTAGTTCTGGGATGAAGAGAGACCCCCACAGTCCCATTTTAGGCACTCCCTTGGTCAGCAGGGAAGTACTGATAACTTTCACGTACAACTTTTAAGTGGCTTTACTCTTCCCACAACAATTTCACTTGAATTTCTCATTTCTGTTCCATTTCTCTTCATTTCTGCTGCCTGCTTGTGAGAGGGCTGACACTGTCATGGTTGTTAAAAACCAGGAGGGAAGTGCGCTGTGGTGAGAGTGCACACACTTACTCCCACTCCATGTACTGATCTAGAAAACACCTCCTGAACATTTTTTAATGTGACCTGGCAGCAGACCAGGGTAAATGGCATGTTCTTTTTCCAGTGCTTTGGCCCAAAGTGTGTTTCAGAGACTTAAAAGAATAGTCAGTCAATTAAATGTGATAAACGAGGCCGTTTGTCACCAGCATTTTTGCTTTTCTTTAAAGTATAAAACAAGATAATGAGCAGGGCATGAAGAAATCCTTTGTGGAGTTGGAAGCCAAGGTCACATGATATACAGAACGGATTTTCTGCCTCTCCCATCATGAGAATGCGATCTGACAATACTCCCCCTCATGACACAGAAATCAGAGACAATGTTAGGAGAGAGGGGAAAAAAATCACTAATGGTTGAAAAAACAGTGACACATTGCAATGAAGATAGGAAAAGAAATGCACTTATTTAAGGGCAAATTTTCCCCCACTGCAGACGTCCTGTTGTAGGTGCTGGTCAGTAGGAACACTGACACAGGGACAGCTGCAGAGTGCCTTCATCTTACAGCAAAGCCTCGAGCAGCAGAGTTACCAACACATCACCTACTCAGAAGACAGCAGAGCATGCATCCAAGGCTGGCAGAATTTGGTGGAACAGATGGATCACCCAGCGGAGGGAAGGGAGAGCTGAGATGGGCTATGGGAACTGTGTGGTCCTGCAGAGTGTGAGTCCCAGGGCCTTGGGGCTCCAGGTGGTGGGAGGATATTCCTCCTGTAATGCCCACAGGTACAGCCAGCACACTGGGACACCTCCTTCAGTGACAACCACGTAAGCAGTGCCACACAGGTACATATGGCATACAGCCCACAGGAGTGGTGGCTCTTTGGGGGCATCTGCATTAGTGCAGGTTTGTATTTGTGACTGGAGGCTAGAGCTGGATATGAATCCAGAGCTGGAGTGTCTCCAGCTCCCTTTTGAAAAATAACACCTTTCTTTCTGGCAGGTTACCAGAATGTGTTTCCTTCTGCATGCTGTTCTTTTCTATCATGTGTGTCTAGGAATTAGGAAACATTTACTCCAATGTGTGAAACCTCTCTGCACCTGTGGGACATGAACATATTGACTGTATTGACAGCATTTCACGTTACCCTGTTTGCCACCGGGTCGGTGTTACCTCTGCAACCTTTTCCCATCTCCCCTCCCCATGCACCTCCTTGTGTAAGAAATGGGTCTTCTTTTTTTTTTTTCTTGACCTGTTTTCTCAATCAATCATCAGTTTATACTGAATATATTGAGGCTGGAGTGCCAGTAAGTATGGTTATGCACAAACAGGAATGGATATTTAAGGAGTTGAGAACCACTGACAGTTGGTCTCTACAACCTATGTTTTATTTATATATGCACTGTGCTGTCTTGGCAACATTTGATTTATCTCTGGGATGAAACCCCTGACTTTTTGCAAACATGGACAGCCTCACACATGCCTCTGACATTAAATAAGTGATACACTCAGTGCAAGGAAACATATATTTTAAGAAAACTACCCAGATGCACCAGCAATGGGAGGTGTTGAAATATTTCAAAAGACTAAGAATTAAAATTATGTTAGAGAAAACGCAGGCCAGGAGGTGCCAGTCAGGTACCAAACAAGTAAATGCCAAACACAGAGTTGAGTCATTGATTCAGCACCAGGTTAGACTCAAATCTGTGGGTTTTCATCTGCTAATGAACTTTGTGCCTGGCCTTTGGCAGGGGCCTCTGCAGAGGAGTGCCCTCCTCAGCAGCAGCCTATAGCCAGCTTCACCCAGCTGAAGCTTTCCTACATCGTAGTAGCTGCCTCAGTTGGGCTTGGTGATCTTTGGGGCTTCCTTCCAACTCAGGGCTTCTGTGATTCTATGATTCACATCAGTGAGTTCTGTGCCCGAGGGGATCTTTCAGATGAGGTTCAAGTGACATGACTGGATCCTGTGCTGTATTAAACTGCTGGTAAGAGCAGTTTGTCTGTACCTACCCCCACTAGAAGCAGGCTCAGCCCCAGCTCATGAGTTGCCCTGGCTGTAGCTTGCTGAAAGGGTGAGATAATCCTGCCAAAGCCTTTGGTGGACTGCCCGTTTCCTCTCCTTCCAACTCACTTGCTTCCAAAACAAATTCCTGTTGCAAAAACTCAGGTCCTTTCAACTCAACATTCCTGCATGTAACAGCCATCCCTTTGAAAAGGTGGTGAACTGCTACAACTCAGTGAACTCAAAAGGAAAAAGATCCCAAATAATTGTTGGAAATGACTGGAAACAAATATCTCATAAAACAACATGTTTCCAAGTGTTTCCGATGGCAGCAGATAGCCACGGTCTGTTTTGAGAAGCACGGAGACTTACCATGGGCAGGCAATGGAACTGTGGGACTCAATGCCAACACCATTCCCCTTCTGATGGCCAAAGCTCCTGGGATGGTTGCCTGTAAGAAGAGGTGGTTGTGTGAAGGTGCTGCCACCATCCATTCCACCAACAGCAAAAGAAATCCCTCCTGAGATCTCTAGCTATGGCCCAAGGAATGAGCCCTCGACCCCTTCTACAGCAGAGACTTTCTGGCATCCACTTCATTTGTTTGGGTTTAAAGAGGATGGCATGGAGAAGGAGGGGGAGGGTCTGACTCCCACAAGTTCAAATTTACTGTTTCAGGAAGATAGTTTCTCTGCAAACTCATTCCCCAGTTTTATTCTTCCTGTTATCGCTACAGAAGGTTGAGCATCTTTAAAACTGCATAAGCTTCCCTTAGGGAGGCTTGTTTTCAGATCCCTTCTCAGCCCAATTTGGAGCAGGGACATCAAAGGCAAGGCAAATATGGTCTCCTGTTAACTTGGATCCATTTGGAGCTGATCTTGCCACATTGTTACAGTCTTTCGAAATATTTACTTATCTGACCGACAAGAGAGTTATTTAATAAGTTATGATGTCTGCTGTTTTGTGTAAACAATTTACAGTGCCGTGATTGATGCTGGATGCTGTTTGTAGAGAGGCGAGATGGACTGTATATATTTGGCTTCAGTTTGGAGAGTTCAGGCTCAGGACTGGGCAGTATTCTACCTAATAAATAACAATAGTTAAACAATGGGACTCACACTGCTTCAGTGCTCACAAAGCCACACAAACAGGGCTGAGTTAAACCAGAGCAGATGTTGGCCATGCAAACATCTGAGACCTTTGCAGGGATGCCTGGTACAGTGGTCCCAGTTCCTGATTTTGCCTTTGCCCCATGCCTAGATTGTCCACAACCCTCCAGCACTCACTGGGCAGAAGGAAGCAGCTGTTTTTGTGGGTAGGACAGCCAGAACAGATATGAAGCATCACACTTCAGGCTGTTTCTCCAGATCTAGGAGGGCGAAAGTTGGGAATTAGTATCACCATGTTCAGGAGGCAGCTCCAGTCCTTGAAAGAGTACAGTGAAATAAGTGTGATTGCTTCTTTTGGCACAGCTTCAGGTCATGCTGCATGGCTGGTTTCCTCAGTCTTGCATTTTTCAGGGCCTTACATCAGGTTCCCAGGGGCTTCCAGGACAAGATGAGATTCCTGCTGCAATCCTTTGGGTCACATTGCCAAAGTCCCTTTTCTGGGTGAATACCTTCCATTACAGGTGTGTATGATCACGAGAAAATTGGTGAAAGGGGTATTCCCATCTTCAGTGGAGCGACACAGAGTGTGATTGCTGAGTTAGGTGGGTGTACAGCTCATCTGGTGAGACATGGCTGTAGGCAAGCAAGAGCCCTCCTGAGACACCACAGCAGAAAAGAGAGGGCATGGGCTAACGTCAAACTGAGAGGAAGTCAGAGGCTTTCATTCAGTTCAAAGTAGAAACAAGTTCTTTCAGTTCTGAACCATCAAAATGTTTTGTTTCTGGAATTAAGCAACCTGGACATGTCTGAGACAACAGTTTCAGGACCATGCAGTTCCCTAAAATTCTCTGTAATTTGACTTTCTGACCTGATTGTGAACAAAGGTATGAATCTCAGAAGATCCCCTGAAGTGGAAGTGCCAGCCCAGTGGCTATGCAAGAGCTGAAGGGCAAAACTTTGGAAGGAGAGGAAAAAAGCCCCTTTCTAGCTATCAAGTAGCTGTTCAGATTGACTGGTCCAGGCAAAAAAAAAATTTAAAAGTGCTTTATTCTGGAAATCTGATTTCAGACACACTCACTGTCAAAAGTCAACTCCAGGTGCTGTGACTAAAAAATGGCAGGAAATTAAAAGAAGGAATTAACCCTAAAACTGACACAAGATGTCTGGGTGGATGAGAGCTGGATAAAGGTTCTATGTACCCATGCAGAAAAAAATGTGCTTTCTCTGGACAGAGAAAAGTAATGAAGTATTGATTTGAAATTATTGAACTGTGATATTTCATCCATGTTGCTGACCATGGCCTTGCCTAATGGAGAAAAAAGTGCAAGGAGGTCTTTCCCATTCAGACTGGAAAAAGGAAAAAGATGTCTGAGGCACACGCTCCACACGTTGCATTCACCATGGGAGGAAAGTAATGCTCAATACCCTGATGTTCAAAACTGTTTCTGCAATCATCTTCAGCTGAGAAAAGGCTGATTGATCTCCCAGCTTCACCTCTAGTGTTAGCACTAAAAAGGCTGTATCTTTTCATTTAGTCTGTAGAAGTCTGCACTCAGAACAAGAACTTTGGTCTCAAGCAAAATGCAGCCTGCCTCTTCCCCCCAAAGGACCATCCACAGACACACTGCACTTAGCAAAACAAGTGAAGGTTTTGGGGGCACCTAAGGAACAGCAGGCTGATGGCACCACTCTGTCTCCTTGGAGACATGTCTTGATGTAATTAATGATAAAGAACTGGAGAAAGAATAAAAATGATTCAGAGAAGCTTTGGTATTTCTCCCCACTTCAGCTCTATGATTAAACCCACACAGCCTCAAATGAGGAGATGAGCCTCAATTATAGCGAAGGAGCAGCATAATGAATTCTCTTCTTTGCACTTACTTTAGCTGGTGAGTAATTAAATTTCCACCCAAATCCATGTTGACTATGAAGATTTAGCCAATAACTGATTCATCAAGATGCTGGAAGAATGTGGAATTAGAAATGCAGAAGAAGGGATATAGCTCTTCTCCACTGTAACATTGCTAATCTAGTGCAAAAATTTTAACAGATGACTTTAATATTACCAACCCTTCTGTATAAGTCTACCTTTAATGAAAGTTAAATACAAAAAAATGGCCTGCTAAATGAAGAGTTTGAACCCTCTTTTTTATACAATAAAAAATATTTTTATTTGGGATAGTGAGTCCTCAAATTTGCAGACTCCAGCCAAATAATAGAGAGCATGTTGTATGTTTTATGTATTTTTATGGTCTTTTGCTCAGAAAATTCCCAGAGCTGCAAGTTATGAAATTATAATTTAAATACTATTGAAAAATATCAGCAGCCTCAGCTTCCTCCTCTGCAGCAGCAGTTGTGAGCTGCATGGGTTGGCATTGCTGTGTTTCCAGCCTAAGACATGGTGTGTGGGTACCAGCAGGAAGAGATGGCTCTCAGAACAGTTTTCCTGAACACAGGAAAGGAGCCTGTTCCTGGAAGTTACAGGATTTTTGGGCTCCTGGGTCAAGAACAATGTGACTTCTGAAACTCTGCTCTCCAACTCTGGGAGCTGCTGCAACAATTGGAGGGATGGGTCCATAAGTCCTGTGGAGAAGGAACTGGCTTTCAGAACTGCAGGATCTTCATCCCTGGCAGAAGGAGGTGCTGGCCCACAGCACTGTGCTGAGGCAGAAAATCAGTTTAATTAAATTTTTAAAATAGTATTTCAGGTCAGCATTGTTTGTACAGTAATTTACAAAGAGCTCAAGGGATGTTATTGTTTAAATAAATATTTAAGGGAGATCTCTCAATTTAAACACAGTGATCTGTAGCATGTGAAAAGCAGCAGCATTTGATTACACATATGCAAGAGGCCAAAACAATCCATTATGAACAAAGGTGTTGGAGGTGGATAACATAATTTTTTTTTGCTTCTGTATCTCTGAGGGAAGTTATTGACAAGGGAATTTCTGCCTCGTGCCCATGTGCAGCAGGGGTGCGGACTGAGCCAGTGGATGCACAGTGCAAGAAGGCCACTCAGCAAGCCCCACTGGCATTGTGCCTGATGGGGTGGCTGGGGATGGATGTGCAAGGTTTAACTCCACAGGTTGCTGCTACCCAACACGCAGCAGCAGGACTGTGTGCCCGAGGAGAAGGGGAAAAGGTGGGTATGGCTGGTGGTGCACAACCCATCCCATGTGTTGGCCAGTCTCTGGTGGACACACAATCACAGCCACCATGGCAGAAGGCTGTACATTGCAATGTGGGTTCGCTTTACAACCCTTCTTGATTTGATTGAGGGCCAGGGATGGCAGCTCAGGTGAGAGTTTATTGTGTGTGGTGGCTACAGAGCTGGAGCCACCTTCTGTGCTAGGGTACAAGGAGGTCTCTGCCCTCCAGGAAGACAATACCAAGGGCATAAACACCCAACTGGAAGCAGCAGAAACAAAGACAAAATAACTTCATTGCTGAGAGACAAGACATCTAAATAAAAGTGAAAAGATACTCAAAGGCTGTTAGCAGTTAAAAGCACTCAGTGAGTTTGAGGTTGTTAGGAACCTTTGTATGTCATAAGTCTCATACATAGTCTTGGACTATGAGATTCACAAGGGTCCTATAAATGAACTGATGACAAAAAGGATGTGGGGGAATCACAACATTTATCTCACTGTGGGAAACCTGAATTAATATCTGGGTAGGGGTTTCCCAACTTCACCAGTGCAAAAGGCTGAAATGCTCATTTTCCTCACCTTGTGCTAGCCTCCTTCTTTTGAAAAAGGTAAGGCCTTTTTTCCTTATCAGAAATGAGTATTTCTTTCCTGATATGACTGTGTATTCACTCCCCTTCTGCATCTGAGTTGCAAGACAATAGGGCACCTAATAAGTCACTTTTCCAAAGTGTCTCTAAAACTGGAGGATTCTGTAAAGGTCAGTCCAAGTGACGCATGTTTCACGGATGCATTTGAAGACATGGCAGACCCCCTGTATTAAGCAGGACTTGATCTACATAGGAGAGCACTGTTTGGATTACCAAGATGGTCTCTGCAAGAGTACTCAAAAAGGGCTATGCCTTGATAGGAGACAAAATCTGTACATCCACTCATAAGTAAATTTCTTGACGTTTCACCCTAACACACATCACTGGACAGCAAAATAACATGAAGACTTATTTATATTGGAAGTGCAATTTCAGGAAAGTAGCAACTTTCTCTCAGGTCTTGGATCAATTTGATTCTCTCAAGCCACAGGATCTGGAGACCTCAATCTTACTCTACAGTTACATTCATAAACCCAAGATTCTGGCATGGATCAGGACAAAAGACTTGGCCCACACAATCTGTGGAAACATCAGGGTATGCAAAGTAGGTAAAAATTGATAATTTGGGAAAAAATACCATTACTTTCTGAGACAAAACATTTCATGATTCACAACTAATTGGAAACAAATGAGTAATAGTATTACACAAAAGCCCCATTTTGTTCATTGAGGAACTGCATAATTAATTGCATGTACTTTAGTTTCCAACAGAGGCAAAGTCCCAAGACACAGTGCTGTGATTGTTGAACTAGTCATGTTGTACATACTGGTTTAATTCAGACCAAAACTGTAGGAAGAGCATGGGATTCTCTGAGTGGAGTCTGAGCCTCAAGTAGGTCAAACAATTCATCAAGCAGTGAAGGTTTTGGGTTAGCACTCATGAGGTGGCCTGACTCTTGCCCTGGGCTGTGTGCAGTGTGAGGAGCTGGTTGGACCAGCTGGGGTGGCAGATGAGAAGGCAGCATCTCTTTGAGATCTGTGCAAGAAACCTTGTGCACAGACCTGACTGCTTCATTCATGGTACTGCTCCCTACTTGTAATCATCTCATCAAAGATGTAAGAGCAACATCCTCCTGGATTTATTTATTTTGTGACAAGTTCCACAAGGACATCCCAATAAGTATCTCTGGTCCTTCAACTGCCAGTCTCTACTCCACTCACCCCTATTCATTCAGCATCAAAGTTTAGGGATGCCCATTTTCTACCTTGACCCTTGGAGGAGAAGCCCATAAGTATCCACCACTCCTTTTCCTTTTCTGTTTCAGTTTTCCTGCAAATCCCTGCTTAAAACTCCTGGTTGTGACATCCTTGACTAAGGCAAGGCTGTAAGTGTGCAGCCAGCACTGCCTGCAGCACTGGCCAACACTGTCTCACAGCTTCTTAGCACTCCTTCCTCTCTCTGTGGCTGTCTGTAGGCAGCTCTGATCTTCTCACGCCATTCTCACAGCTCCAGTCCTACTGTTCTTTGTTTCTACACAGTAGAAACAAAGACACAGTGTCAGAGTCCTGTTGTGTGCATGGGGCTCCCAGGAGCTGATGAAGATGATGAAACTTCACTGCCTGTCTCTGTGGAAGGAGGTCCAGGTTGCTCCATAGTCTATAGTCATAAAAGAAGTGAAGTAAACCACCTTTCCCTGCCACTCCAGCAGGAGTGGAAACAAGCAGACTGAAGCTCCTACCTTTTGATGTGGAAATCACGTCACAATGAACACTGAGATTTTGCCATCTGTCTCCAATGTTGCATATGCATTGCATACAAAAATAGGCTATAAGAACACTGTTATGAACAAAAAACCCATGAGGCAAGAGATACCAGAATTAGGCCTCCTTTGTGCTATGTGTACAATTGTTAATTAGATGAACACACAATTTTTTGTCAGAGGTCTCAGCTTTTTCTCATGGTATTGGATGGACATTTTTCACTGGAGGTATTATATAGAATTTTGGTTTTTTTTTCCCTGGGAGTTCATTGTAGTCCTAGGCTTTGTTTTCTTCCCAAGTTCTCCTCAATAAAAATGACTAATTTTCCCCAAACTTGGAACTACAGTGACACATTTCCCTGTAGTACCTGGGTTCTCCACAAGTGTCCCTGAGATCTAGAACCTCTTTCAAGGATGGTGATTCTTTAGCCATTTGAATAAAATGGAAACAGAGACAGGCATGTAAGCAACAACTTGGCTGCACCAGGTACCAGTTTATCAGGATCTTGGTCACACATCCCAGCTGTACCCAGGGGGTGACCAGCAGACATGGAGCTGTGCAGGAGCGTTCATCATTGGGCACACTTGCCATGCTGGAGGCAGAGCCCCCACCAGCTCCCATCCCAGCAGAGGACATCAGGAGCAGGGTCTTATGGCACATGCAGACAGTGGGGCACCCCACAGCCACTGGCTGCAGATTGGGGACAGCCTCAGCAAGACCTGGCACAGAAGACCCTGCAGGGAGAATGGAAGCCAGTTCTGAGGTAGCACTCATATTCTCAAAAAGGGACCAAGGATAGGGCAGTTGATGCTTCATATCAAGCTCTAGTGTGCCCAGACTCTCACTATGGCTCATACCTTGACACACACTTTCCTGACCTGCTCCCAAGCCCCCTGACTCCTCATTTGTACCTGATGTACTCCTCATCCCATTCCCATGCAACCCTCCAGCTTTAGCATATGCATACCAGATCTTTGCTTAGCCCAGCATTGCCTGGGTCCCTGTCTGACACCAGGCTGTGACAGGAAAGAATCAAAGTGTTTGTTCCCTGCCTGCCTTTCCACTAACCATCAACTCTTCCCTGAGCATCGTTACATGAAGAGCCCATCTTCATTCTGCTCCTCGAGCTGGGATGACTCTTGGATTACAGAGGGAGGACCTGGGTCCCTGTCATGCTCTGGGTAAGAACAAGGATCTGCAGGAACTTGGTAGCACTGACTGTTTGCACAGGAGCATTGGGGTCAGCACGGGGAGCTGCTGGGATGCTGGGCTGAGCTCACTCATGTGGGAAGGAATCTCAGCAGATTTTGACTGCTCAGCCTTAGCACGTCCCTAAGAAGTTGCTATTTTCTCCCTTCAAAGGCTATCACTAAGCCAAATTGGAGGATTTACAAAGTGTTTTTTTTTTTTAAATCACATTCCTAACAGAAAGCTGCCAAATTTCAGATCTCAACTCCAGAGCAGAGAGGGATAAAAACTATCCAAAGAAAGGATCACCAGGTTCCCCCCTCCTCTTTCTTCCTTTTTTTTTTTTTTCCCAGTTGGACAACAATTCCTTTTTCCCTATGCTCATTCTTGGAATGGACAAAACTGGCTGGACAGTTTTGGCTGAAATTTTCCAGAAAATAACTTAGCCCAAGGCAGACAATCCAGTTGGAAGAGCTCAGTCTAAACTTTTCAAGTCTGACAAAGTTACAAGCAAGAGCGAAGGCGGTCCCACAGAAGGACAGAGATGAGTAACCTTTATCACAGGAGCTGCACGCGATCCCACCTCTGACGCACTCAGAATTATAATAGCTGATGATGCTGCTTCATTCAGGTGCATCTGATCACGATTCAGATATGTCACCAGGAAAAAAACTTTAAGTCAGTCATCCCACTGAGCCTTCCCACATCCCTTCCTACTCAAACAGCTCTTTCCATCTAACAACTGATCATACAGGAAAACACAGCTCCCTCGCCTCCGGTATTTGTGAGCTGTGTATGTGAGCTTCGGCTTCTTGGATAGAGGCAGCTGATGCTAAAATGGGATTGCTCTCTGAACTAATGTATTCAAAATTAATAAAAGAAATAAAACAACACACTCCTCTGGCATGTTCCCATGCATATTTTCCATAAAAGTTAATTTTTCCACAAGAACAAGTTGTGAGTTTGTGGGGGTTTTGCACTGAATCTTGATATAGAGCTTAGAATTCTTGGCACTGCTTAGGACGTTAAAATGACATCAGCTCCACTTTCTATATTGGAATTTTATAGTTCCTGCCTGACCGCATTTCTTTGTTTTGCACATGTTCTCTCTCCTCTGAGCTGCCTCTCTGCCGCGGTGTGCTCAGAGAAAAGAGGCATGTTTGTATTCCTCACTTATAGCCCTGCTTGTCCCTTCTTGTGCCGGGCACCCAAGTGATAAAGATGCATTTCTCCCCCAGGACAAAGCAGCACTGTTGGCTCAAGGGATGAGGGCACCTTTTCCAGTCACAAAGCTTCCCCACTGCATAGCAGCTCTAGTGCTGAGAGGACCTGGGTGCGGGGTCCTCCTCTTTCCTCTGGCAGAGCAGGAGGGAGAGCATGCTACCATGGGGAATGGCTGTGGGACAGCAGGGACCGGGGAGGCCAGTGACTGCACACAGGACAGTCTTGCTCAAGGAAGGGAAAAAGGAGTGGAAAACAGAGAAAGGGGAAAGTGAGCATCTCTGTGTGCAAAACAAGGCTTTCTCCAGCGCTGGGAATGTAGCACCTGGAGCAGCATTTGTTCATTTGTTCGTGCTACCCTGATGTAAGTGTCCCCCACAGCGCAATCGTACTGTCCCATGCCTTGGGGCAGGCAGCATTTCTTTAAATTAAGCAAAAATGTGAGTAGCGGTGTTTCCATATTCCCCAGTAGTGCCACCCTCTGCGTTTGAACATTGTGGTGCAGGAGGACTGATGTGGTACTCAGGATCCCCTGTGAAAAACAGCTCAGGGCTGGGAGAGTTAACAGACTCTGGCACTGGGAGTACAGTTCCACGGGCATTAGCACAGACATCACGCTTATTTCCTGGATTTCAAATAAAATAAGGATTCAAGGAAAGATGATTCTTTTCTACATCCCCTGTGACTTGGAAAGCAGTAAAAGCAAATAAAGGCAGTTAATTATCTGGCACGGCGCATCCAAACATTCCTGAAAGCACGGTTCCACCGTTACTGTAAGAGTCACGCTGGAGCAGCATTAGCATGTACTCTGTAAACAGACTCTGCCATCCTCCACAACAGCCTCAGCCTCCCAAATGGGATTACAGCAGCTGGACAAACCCAGGAGGGACTATACCTGGCAGTTAGCAAAATGCCAGTTCTGCTTCAGTCTGGCTAGATCACAGTACTACCCGGGTTCACTATTTCCTACATGCTCAGCTTCTCTGATGTGTGATGGAGAATCACTGCTCTTTGCTTCTCTGTGCAAGATTTGTCATTTCATCATTTCACTGTCGTGTGGAAATAGCCAGAAGACCAAAGTAACATTTCAAGCTTATGAAGCCATTTGCCAAACACTTCTTGCACTATAACTGCAACATTTTTACAATTGCTTTTGCAACAGCCTTTTTGCGATCATGTTTATAAGCTCCTTTACAAGCACATGCAACCGTATACAGAATGCAGAAAATCTTTACCTTGCTTGCCCAGAGGAGAGAGCCTGGCTTCCTCTCATGGATCAAAAGTAGGATGAAAAACAAACCCGAGAAAGACCCTTGAACAGACTCATCTGCTGAGAGTTGCTTAAATCCCAAGCTTGCTCCTGCTCGCAGCTCTAAGTTTGTGCTCTGAATAGAGGCTGTGTTATTTTAACCACAGGATTTCTAGTCATGGGGGAGGAGAGATGGATTAGGTACGTTTGCAATCTAATGCTTCACATTTACCTCAACTGAAATGAACTACTTCTAGCCTGATGTAAATAAGTACAGCTAAGATATAGATTTCAAGACCCCACTAACCAATTATGCTTAAACTAACATGCTAAATAACTGTGGAAAATTCCAGAGGAATAAGATAACATACTTTTGTGTTCTTTCCTAAATAAAAGGCATGTGTGGAATTTCATGCTAGATACTATGACAAGTGAGGGGCACAGATTAACTCCACAAACTAACCTATGCAAGGTGCTGTACCTCATAAAACAATATTCCTAACACCTGTTAGCACAGATTTCAGCAGGCATCCCAGAAATTTGCATTTTCACGGCTTGTAAAAAGTACAGATATGAGGGATTTGAATCTAATATTTCAAAAGAGCAAGTAAAGCCCTCTGAGTTAATAATGTATGATTCTAAAAGGTCACAGGGTCTGTAGTTCTGCGGGAGCACAAACATTAACCCACTGAACCAGTGCCACCTCCACTCCAACAGGGATACCCTCCTGCAGCTCATGGATTGCTACAGAGAATGTTAAATGCAGGGAAAATATTGTGCTTAGAACAATTGATTGTGGTTTTGTTGTTTAACCCAGCTCAAAATCTGCCTTCCTTTCCTGGTTTATGGTACTTTAGTGTCACAGCTAATATGATTGCAAGGCTTGACTATGGTCCAGGCTTCCATGGCCACTTCCCAGGCTTATATGGTCACCTCAGAGCTGATGGAAAAGATATTTCCTCACTGTCTGAGATGTATAATTTGTAAGTAGAACATATTCTTAAACTTTGGGATGAACTGAGTAAAACAATTTGAATGCAAAGCACTAGAGGCTAGTGGACAAATTCCAATTTGTCTTTGACAGCAGAGGCTTCAGGAACACAAGTTTAATTCCATTTTGGATAAAACCTGGCTCTATAAATAACTTTATCTTGCACTTACATAACGCTCTTCATCCCAAAGGGCTGCTGGGTGCTTTGCAGATGTAATCATCCTTTCTGAAAAGCACGGGCAGACCTCCCGGCCTGGCCTGGGGGATTGGGGGGATTGGGGCCCATGCTGTGCAGGGGGAAGGCAGCAGAGCATCCAGCAGTAGCCTGGCTGGCTCCTGGCCCTCAGCAGCCCGGCTCGTGGGTGCTGGCAGGGACTGAGCTTGTTGGGTCACCCAGGCTCGGCTGAGAGAGTTCTTTCTGCACAGGTCTGGTGTCTTTAACCAGCAGTGGTTCAGAGCCTGCCACCCAGCTCAGCCTGCAGGCTCCCCAGGTGGACTGAGGTGTATCCAGAGATGCCAGCCTGCTTCTCAGAGTTTAGATGGAGCTCTTTGAGTTTCCCCTGATGTATGGCTCATCCTGACTCCCCGGAGCTTGGGGTTTTGTGGCGAAAATTGATAACCTGAAGTGGTTTAGCTCCAGCCAACAGCTAAGTACTAAGCAGCTGTTCACTCCCTCCCCTCAACCTTCCCAGTAGGATGGGGAGAAGAATCAGAAAAGGGCAAAATCTATGAGTTGAGGTAAGGCCAGTTTAATAATTGATATAATTTTTTCTTTTAAAAATAGTAATAATAGGAAAAATACCCAATACAATTGCTCACCACCTGCTAGTGATTGACTCAGTCAGCCAACTCTCTGCAGGTTATATACTGAGCATGAGATCCTCTGGTATGGAACATCCCTTTGGCCAGTGTAGGTCAGCTGTCCCAGCCATGGTTTCCCCATGAGAAACTGAAAAGTTCTTGACTTAGTGCAAGCACTACTCTAATATCAGTGTGTTATCAACATTATTCTCATAATAAATCCAAAACACGGCACTGTACCCTCTATTAGGAAGAAAACGATCCCAGCTGAAATCAGAACAGATCACAAGCATCTCTGCCACAGGCAGAGATGTGCACCTGAGCTAGACACAAAATGTCCCCAGACCTCCCATCAGCTTACCTCTGGATCATGAACCAACTTCTCCTTCCACCACCTGAGCAGCTCACTCCACCCAAGCTGGCCTTCCTTGGCTGTAATTGTCGTAACATCAATTCCACTGATGTTTTCCAGCTACAGGCTCTACCTCACCCTGGCATGGGACCCCACAAGGAAAGCAGGCATAAGAAATGCTCACAGGGCAGGGACAGGGAAGAAGCTCCAGCAGGAAGAGCCCAGGTCTATGAGTTTGCAAATACTGTTATGTCAGGGACCACTGCACCACAATGCTGCATTCTGCCAGAGAGGACTTCTCTTGTGGTCCCTGTTGCACCTGGATGGGGGATTTTGTGTGTACAAAGAAATTTCTGTGCTGCAGATGGGTATATTTTTCATTTCTATTTAGCTGGTTCAATAGGAAACAGCAGGAGGAAGAGAGGCCAACAGACTTTGCTCTGCAGCTTGACCTTAAAAGAGTCCATTTTTCCAGAGAAACTAAAAACACAAAACCGGGAGGAGGGAAAGCAAAAATAATTTTGAATTAAGTGAAAGCTTTTGATTCTAATACATGGTTTGGTTTTTCTAGCTTATCTCTTAGGTCAGTCTGTGCTCAATTTACAAAGAAACAGTACTTTAAAAACAAACATAGAGGAAATTTAGAATTTCATTTCTGAAATGTCAAGACAAGACATTTCAGCATTCCACATAACTCCTATTTCTATGGGATGTGGACAAAAGTACTAACAGAGGGATGGGTTTAGTGTCTGTTTCCTTTGTTGTCCTAGACAAGAAAACAAGCTGAACACAAATTCACCACCAGTTCCTTCAAGTTCACATTATTTTGCAAAAAAAACCCCAATATTTCAGTCTGAAACCTTTGCCAGAGTTAGACTCTGACACAGCATCCATCATTTGGAAGTCAAACACCTGCTTATTGATGAAGTTTTTTATTTCCCCCCTGTGCCTTGAGGCAGCTCAGGCCTGCTCCCTGCCTGATGTGTCCTGCTGCAGTACAGACCACAAACATGCTGCCTCCAAAACAAAGGCTGCTCTGCAGTTCCCTCTCTTCATTATGGTTCCAAGCTGGAATGGCTGTTTCCCAAGTGTAAACAGCAACAAGTCATTCCTGGCCTGTGAGAGGAGCATTCCCTTTTAGCAGCCTCCTGCAGTGCTGGATATTTCTGCACAGTAATCACAGTGGCTGAGGTCTGGAAGCTGCAGTGCTCACCTGCCTCCCATTAAAGCCTGCAGAATAAAACACAGCCCGAACTAGACCTATTTAAGGATTCAGTTTTGCACTTCAGTCGGCATTTGTATGAATTGAGCAACAAATGAAAGGAAATGTGAAGCACAAGGAACTGTACAATGAAGTACAGTTTTGCGGCATCAAGAACTCCTACACTGGCCACTCCTTCTGAGATAATGGGATGAAGAATTTGGAATGGACATTGTTGATGGAATAACACATGTTAAAGGAACTTGAGTAGTTGCTCATCTATTTTGCATGTTTTCTCTCTTTTTTATATACTGAACTGAAAACTGGAAGTAAAAAGTTTCTATTTTCTTTTTTAATTGGGGAACTGCTTCTAGAGGTTCCAATCAACACTGTTAAAAGATCTTCCATTAGGACCCACACAAAACTTTGCGTTTGATCTAGAAAACATAAACTTTCTGGAAAAGGAGCCCATTGGGAATGTTTTTTCTGCTCTACAGTTTAGACATCTGGTACTTCTGTTGTAAAAGAAATCAAATGTTTTCTTTAGTCAAAGTACTCCATGAACCAGCCCTCACCATATCATGTACAATAAGACACAAAACTCTGATATTTGTAAAAATTTTAAAAAAAGAAGAAAAGACAGGGAAAAAAGTGAATTTAAGTTCATGCATCTGATTTTCTTTCTAGATTGCAGTGCTTGCTTCTGTTCTATTTCTAAAATTACACCAATCATGACCATCAGCGAAAATAAAATACCAAATGACGTGACAAGCTAAAATAGAACAAATTTACAGTTAATTGCAGGTTAATCCAGGCAATTCCACCAAAGAGCTTCCCCTTAAATGAAGTGTGTGCACCTTTGTTACAAGTCCAGGAGAAAAAGTGTGGGTTCCAGGCCCTGTTGACTGGCACTGGAGGGCTCTGGCAGCCACTGACCCTACGTGGGCATTGCTTCCACTTTCCAAACTCAGCAGGTCTTACCCTTACTACGAGGAGGTTGCTCCCAACCCATCAAGAAGGATCTCCCAGTTAACGGCATTTGGAGTCTGACTCTCATTCAGGGTTATGTGGGAGACAGCTCATTTCACACAGCCCCAGGCAGCCACGGGGAGGTGGCAGGTCCAGAGTAGTGGAGGATCAGGATACAGCCTGGCCCCAGGAGGTCCAGGTGTGCTGAGGAAGGACAGGGACATGCTTGTGTGGGCTGAGCCCCACAGCCAGGCCCTGCAGGCTTTGCCATGGCTCTGGCATGGTGAGCAACTTCAAATCAGTCTCCTTCTGGAATGAATACTTGTGGAGGAAGGTTTAATTTTCACAGCTTAGCCCTGCTTCAACAATTGACTTCATTTCACAAGGTAAAAGCTTCTGACGCTGTGCTGAGTGTTAGTATGTGAGTATTGGACAAGCCTTAAAGTATCTCAAACTACTTGTAATGGTGCAGGCCCTGCTCACCCTGCAGTGCTGGCTCACAGAGACCTGCAGGACTCTGCAAAGGAGCAAAAGATAAAATGACTCCAAGACAGAGCTGCCACTGGCCATGGACCCATCAGTGACAATGGGTAGCACCTCTGGGATAACATTTAAGAAAAGGAAAAACTGCCTGGAATAAGAAAGGAGAGAGGAGTAAGTGACTATGCAGTCACCAAGGGCAGTGAAGAAGGAGGAGGAGGTGCTGCAGGCACTGGAGCAGATCCTCCTGAAGCCTGTGGTGCAGACCATGGTGAGACAGCTCCACACTGGGGTCCAGCTGGAGAACCCCACACTGAGGTCCAGCTGCAAGATGTCAGGATGAAGTCCCTGTTTACCTGGTGCATTCAATGAGACAGAAGAAATAACAGAGGTCCTTGTTCAGATGGAGATGTCAGGGCACGTTGTGGAGAAAACATAGGCTGAGAGGAAAGGAACACAGGGTTTCAGAGGTCCTGAAAATAGAGGCTAATGAGGAAAACAGCAGAGCTCTCTCCTAAACTTAAGAAAATACTGTTATTCAGATAAAGGTGTTGTGGCTCTTGTTAGGTAATAACAGTGGTTTTCTTGTTTCTCTCACACCTCTGATTGCAGGAGTCTGGGGAGCTCTGCCAGGCCCCAGGAACACAGACTGCAAAATAAGCCATGTTTATTGGAAGATGCCATCACACGGCCAATGTCTGGTGGTCATTTTGGTTTTTCACTCTGTGCCATGAAAGCAAATTGCAAAACCAGCCACCTGGAAGGGAGTGGGTCTGGCCTGATGGCTGCTCCTCTGGGAAAAGGAGAAATTGCTGTTAATGAAAACAAGGGTGGACCTGACAGAAATTGGAGTCCTGTCTCATGGCCTCAGTGGCTCCTTGGACATTTTCATGTGACAGCTCTTGATGATTTCAGCAGGGCAGGGTGTGTTCATGGGCGGGGGGAACGTCTCTTTTTACTGAATCCAAAACTGCAGCCTGCATCTTTAAGAAATCCTCTGTTTGCGTGCCTTGTCTTCAGCTACTTACCTTCAATTACTTCTGTTACAACTAACCAAGTGGCTGTCCAGGATGCAGTGTAAAAGCCTGTTTGAAGGAAATGCTGAGCCTGAGATATTTCTGAATAAAAAGGCAGAATGTGTGGTACCACCCCAATGCTTACCCCTCTCACTGTCTGCAGAGCAGTGCTCAAGCTTTGCGTTTGTTTTCCACAAAACAAAAAGTTACATGATAGTACAAGACTTGAGGTAAGATGCTTCACTGACCTGCTCACAGGGATTCTCCAAGCCTTCATTTCACCTAGCAGCTCCAAGGAATTTGCTCAAAAATTACAAAATATGCATGGAAGTTCTAAAATTGTACCAAGCCCCAAAGCCCTTTGCACTGTCCAGGGTGGGTAGGGTGATGTAGGGCTGTCTCTACCTTGTTACAGTCATATCAGCCCTGACAACACCTCCTCTTAGAGAGCATCATAAAACCATAGATTGGTTTGGGCTGCAAGCCAAAAAATCATCTAGTCCCAAACCCCTTGACCTGGGCAGTGACACCCATCACTAGCCCGGGTTACTCAGAGCCCCATCCAACCTGGTCACAGAGCTCAGCCCAGGAAACACCAAAAGGCCACAAAGCATCTGCACCATCTGCTTTGAGCTCCTTTTCCTTTTTTTCTTGTTCTGAAGCAACACACTAAGCCAAAGCTAAATTTTGTCTTTCCCAAACAAGTAAGAGGCCTGAATAATGTGCTTTGTTTCAGACATGAGGATTTGATCCCCAAATGTATCACAGACTCCCTGCATCGCTTTTGGCAAACCACCCTTGATGGATTTTCATACACTCAGCACTAAAGCCAAGTCATTACAGTAACTATATGAGGCAAGATCCCCAAAAGATCTCATTTCCCCTTGTCCAGATTTCCTTGGAAAAACTAGCCCATTATTTTACTTATTAATGGAAGCTCAGCTCTTCTAAAAACCTGCCTGCACTTGGCAGCCCAAAGTTCTTAGGAAATTTTATCCCCACACCTCTCTGTCTCAATTCCCATCCATATACTGAAATAAACCATCTTTCCTTGCAGCTCTTTGTCTGGCTTTTCTGTTCCAACCACAAAGGCAGGTGGAGAGACCTCCCTCGTGTAAAGTGTCCTTACCTGTCTTTCATGGCAGAGCAAAAAGCTCTGGCACACATCTGCCTGCCCCTGTTACACAAATGCACACAGCTGGCAACAGGAATTGAACTTTAAAAAAGTAAACTGCATAGAGGAAGGACACTGGAAAGGGAAATAAAACATCATGTTAGATTCCTCTTTGATGCACTTTAATCAGTTTTCTCTTGTAAGATCCTGAGTGTTTAGGACCTATTTCTGCTGTGTACACTTGGAGGATTAGAAGGCACTTTTTTTTTTTTTTGCAAAAGGCAGTGTAAATCTTATTTTTTTTTTAATAATGAAGATGAATAAGGACGAGCATGCTTTCTCTAGGGTAAGCATCAGAAGGAGAAAAACACCAGGACTTCCCAGGAAGTAGAGAGAAACTGCACTTAAGGTCAGAGCAAGCTGAACTTTCCTCAATTTTATGGCCATAGCAATTTATTTTTTTTCTAAAACTCATGTTTTGCATAGGATTTCTCAGGTGCTGGAACTGCTCCTTTGAGCTGTGGAAACTTACTCACCACTTAAGGTGCAAAGGTCATTGTACTCAAGTTATGCACTGCCCCTATCAGACCAAAACTCATTCTGTTTGCATTCTGGAAAGTCAAGCCTCACAATGTGGATGTGCACTGACTGGAAGTGCACAAGTGTTTAGAGGTGAAGGAGAAAAATAAGGCAAAGAACTTTTGGCAAAGTTCTGATAATCAGACTCAGATGTGCACTAAGACCAAAAAGCTCATAGTAACCATTCCCAACAAAAATTACAAGAAAGCAAGGTAAAATTAAGGAGAATAATGCAGTGGCTGACAGATGAGTTCCCAGCTCTATCTATTAGAGACACAACTTGCAGGCCTGACAGGGTGGTATTTCTGAAATCTTGAGTGCATTGTAGAAAGTTGTAAGTGCCAGTAGCTTCTTCTAAAGCCAGGGCATTTGGCACTTTGTGGGCCAAGCCCTGCTCTGAGGCTGTGCTGTGGATGTACTGGCACTGCCTGCCAGGGAGCTCATCACAAGGCAGCTGCTGATGGAATCAGGCTCAGCCCTGTGTCATGGCCTGCTCTGCCTTCACCTGCCCACAGCAAGCCAGAAAACTCACAGGAGGCCACAAGTCTTAATCTGAGCACTCACACTTCAAACTGGTCCATTAAGTATGAAGAAAGCATCCCAAAAAGATTGGCAGCTGTATGTTGTCATGTCAAACACTGCACGGAGTCGCACTCCTGTGCTTCCCCTCGCTGCCATGGCAATCCCAGTTTCCATGCCAAACCACCATTCCAGACATAGTCAGGGAGGACCCCTACACAACCACAATGATGAAGTGATATGTCCCATTACACAGAAGTGTCTATGAAGACAGAAGTGTGAATGTTTACATGAGCAAAACCAAGGTGCAAGTTTCTTAGTTTTGTGTGTTACCTCTTTGTATGGATGCTCCTGAGTTTGACGCTGGGTTTTTTTAAACTGTAAGTAACAATCTGTGTGGATTTCACCATCCCCTTTGCAGTGCATTTCAGTTCTCTACAAAAAAACCCTGTCAGGCTGTTCTGGGCTGTATGCAGGGAGTAGTCTGGATACAACATCTTTTGCTTTTAGCAAATCTCTTCAAATCAGTTTAAGAAAGGAGCAGTTTGAAGCTCTTACCCTCCGAGAACTACTTGGCAGCTCAAATGAGATGAATTAGGCCAGGGTCCAGAAGATGTGACGTTGTCACAGCAGGGTCAGCAGCAGCCTTAGCCAGCATCCTGATCCCTGTTTGCAGATAGGGCGAAAAAAAGCACTACACCCTGTCCTCAGCCACAACAGGAGATGAGAGTGAGATATCACAGGCACTTTCTTCTCAAAGAACCACTGGCTCTCTGGGCACAAAGCCAGGCTGCTGTTCCCTGCTGCTGCTTGGTGCCTCCCCTGCCCAGCTGTGAGTGAGCCTTAGCCCAAGGATGTCCATGGAGAGGAAGGCAAGTTAGTGTGCTGCCAAAGTTCAGGCCCACACAACATTTTCCATTATTTTTCAGATTTGTCTCCTTGGTCTCATTATATTTTTTCTTTTCCATTTTGTTTTCTTCCTTTGAGGAGATATGGTTGAATTTGTAATGAATTCTCAGAAGCAAAGCAGTTAGCCATTGATGATTCCCATGCATCTGTGTGTGCTGGTATTCCATAATGACTTATAAACAGGGTTTTTTTAAAGATCTGTATTTCTGGTGCACCAGAAAAACAAACTTCCACTATGGGAAAAATTGTAAGATTTTAAAAAGCTTAGGCAAGCACTGTTGTGTGCAAGCAGAGATGCCTGCAGAAGTCTAGCTTGCCTAGGAAGGTTACTTGAAGGAAAGTGGAAAGGAGGCTCTTAGGCAAAACCAGATCCTATTTTTAGCCCTGCAGGTGTGTGGGCTGCTGTGGAGCTCTGGGGCCCTTTGGTGCAGAGGGGTTTTGTAGCAAGGACCCTCATGACAGGGTTTTAACTCCCCTGGCTGCTGCAATCTGTCAAAACCAGCACATTCCTGAAGAATATTCCCATTTTGGCCGACTGTTATCTTCAAATGGAAGAAAACATTCAGCTGGAAAATATCCAGCTGAATCTAGGCCCCACCATGCTCTGCACTGACACACTGTTCACACACTGCAGGCTGGCATAGCTTTCACATGTAAATTAAACCAACCAGAACCAGCTTTGGAATATTAAGACAGCAAAACTCTGTATACTTTTTAGCCAACCCAGGCAGTGCCATAAATGTGACCATAGCCAGCCCCCATTGTCTCTTGAGGTGATGATGTGAACTCACTGATAACTCCAAGTCCAATGGAAACCAAGATGCCTGAAAGCAAACCTGCTCCTTTTCCTCCCATTTTGCTCAGCTGATGAGCAAAATGGCAGAGAAGAAATTGCATTAGACACTCACAGTCCCAATTTACATTTTACTGCCCCTCCATGCCTCTTAAGGAAAAGAAACGTAGTGTTGCCTGAATCAGTCTGAAGGTAAAATCATTTCTGAACTTAGGAAGCCAAAGATCAGAGCTCCTTTTTAGTTTTGTTTCCTAAGAATCCACAGATATGAGATTATCATATCATTGCTTTATTATATGCCACCCAAACATGAGTTTCAGGCTTTTTAACTGAAATACTTTGCTCCATTTTACAGTTAAAGGAACAGAAACCTGGAAGGTTTTAAATTGCTGTTTTTAAGACACACTATATGTCATTGTCAGATTGATGACTCAAAGAGCAACTCTTGACCTGTGCCTGATTCATCTGACTCTGCTACCTCAGAAGTTCACAGCAGAGTGATGAGGTTGATATGGCTGGTGATGTTGGTCTTACCAATACCTGCTCAAAACCACTGGCAAATCCAAGTTCATAGAATTTAGCATCAAACTACAGAGAATCCCTGCCACAGCCAGGATCCAAGCACTGTCCTTTCAGTGACCCTGCTCTTTTCACAGCTTCTCTTCTCCATCTGCTGCAGTCTTGTGCTGTCATGGTGTGTTGTCCTCCTCCTTCACTCCTCTCCCACCACTGGTCCCTTGAGGCTCTGATAAAATTCGGGAGGGGTTGCTAAATGTTCACAAGGCTAACTGGATCAAAAAGTGAACCTTAAAAACAAAGTGAACCAAAAAACAAAGGATAATCCTCCCCCTTCAAAAATGTGCCTCCCATCTATCCAAGTGACAGCACCCTGATGCCTGGGGGATTCTGTGTTTGCACCTCATGTAACAGGCTCTGGCTTTCCTCTAATACTCCAGCTCCTGGAATAATCTGATTATGTGAAAATGCCTTATGTGAAAGTTTATTTAAGGAAAATATTAGTAGCTCTCTTGTTTGAGGAGAAAAGCTCAAACATATGAAATACAGGGGATCAAAATCCAAGAGGCAAATTAATGATCTTTCTCAGCTCCCCCCTCAGCTTGCCATTGCTTGTGAGGTGATCTCTCACTTGTGAGACCTTTGTCTGCCTGTTAGGAAGCTCTCTAAACCACAGGCCATGTGCACTTCTGTGAACTACAATTAATACCATTCATCAATCACAAGTCAGCATCAGGCTAGACTGGCACACTGCTGCAGGACTGGCTGGGAGGCACAGGCTGAGCCCAGGGGAGAGGCTGCACCAGGAGTGAAGGTGTCCAGCAAGGGCACTGCTGTGCACTTGGCAGAAGCCCACTTGGAGAGGGTGGTGAAGGCAGTGGAAATAGCACAGGTGTGTGAGGAAGCACAAGTTACCCAGGAGGGACAGCAAGGTTACACTCACCCATGTACCCTGTGGAGGTGTCTCCTGAAAATCAGCCCTGCCTCAGACAAAGCCCATCCTCTCACCAGGAGCATGTGTGCTGGATCCTCCTTCACCCATTTCAGTCAGACAAAACCAAATTGCTCTTTACTTTCTCCCAAGAGTTTTCTTCTGCATGCTCAGTTGTGGTCACTTCAGACAAGAGCTGGCAGTAGATGTGGTGTAAGCAGATATTGCCATTAAAGTGCTGTTCAACTTTGGAGCAGTATGGTACTCATGGTGCACTGCTGACATCAGTCCTCATCAGGCCCACTGCTGGGTATCTGTGCTGGGTGGTGCCTGCTGGAATCCCAGCCTCCTGGTGTGAAGGCAAGGACACCCTGTGGGCTGCTGGCCATGCTGGGGAGTCTGTGCTGCAAGCCTGTGGACCCGGGTTACGGTACATGGAGAGGCTCAGGAAGGTGCATGAAGGGCTCACATCATCAGCTCCCACTCAGGCTGCAGTGGAGGCTTTGGTGCATCACTCTCAGCTTCTACAGCTTCAGGCACCCACAGCAAGGCTGGTGCCACCAGACAGCAAGGAATATCTCACTGCAGAGAAGATGAAAACTCTTAATCCTTTCCTTTAAGAGATGAGTTTTTGCATTTTTTGCATCCTTGTCTGAAGCTCAGCCATCTGCTGTGTTCCTGCAGGGGCAGGATTAGCTGACCCTCAGGGCATGCTGCAAGGCAATTTGCTTCCAGGGCTTTTCCTGGGGCCGCAGGGAGGGCCAAAGCAGCTGCAACCTGCAGCGTGCCCAGCTCAGGGAATGCAGCACTAATAAACAACACTAATTAGTTGCTGTGGTAGTGCTTGAAGCTGTGGATGGAGACAGCTGCTCTCATGCACTGGGATGCAGCACCTTCACTGTGCCTCTTCCTGGCCAAGCAGCTGGGAGGAAGGGCTGGGGAAATGCCCTGAGAGCCAGAACTCGAAAGTGAGAGGTCCTTTTCCAGCCTCCATTCTTTAGTGGTGCTCATTACCCCAACTTCTGAGCGCTTCCCAAATACGTCCTGAACTTTCAGCAGGTGAGGAGCTGATGAGAGCAAATGCCTGGTTCAAGGACATGGTGAGGGCTGTGCCTGTACCCCTGGCTGAGCTGGGCTACCCCAGCAAGAGCAGTAAAGCTGTTCTTACTCTCTCCTTTATACTTGGAACATGTAAATTCTTCCACTCTCCCATCTCCTAGAGAAGTCCATTAGCAGTGATACCAAAAAAAAAAAAAAAAAAAAAAAAAAAAAAAAAAAAAAAAAAAAAAAAGCGAAAAAGCCCCAGAAATTGGACCCAAGTAGTTTAGCCAGTTTAGAAAGTTTAGAAGCAGGTGTGGCCAGGTTGATCAGCCAGAGGAAGAGGGCCAAAAAACAAGTGGTCCCACTGCACATCTGATGAACAAAAAGGTGTTAGGCACTGCAGGAGCATCCCTTTCTGTGGATCCCCAGCCCCTTGGGGAGTGTGTCCTGGCTGGAGTCTGCTGCTGCAGCTGTACTGCAGGGTGGCTGTTTGTTTTGATGGTTATTGTCCTGAACTGATGAAGAGAAGTATTTCCTTCAATATTTTATTTATCTTTCTATGAAAACATTCATAGTTTTGAAAGATATAATTCCTCTTATAAAGGTCATCTTTTTAAACTACCCATGTATTTCAACATAGTATTGGAAAACATCAATATAATGAAAATATTGTGTTTGAAAGTTTATAACCACCACAACTTTGGTGGAAGCACAGCAGCTAGGTATTTTTGGCTGGGCAGTTGCATTCATGGGAGCGCCTTGCAACTCTGCAACTGTGTATCTCAGATTTGAAGTGTGACAGTACCTTTACAGGCAGGGTACTCCTGCCAGAATAGTGAAGTCACTTACCTCCGATGAACATAGTTTCTATATGTTCATATTGGAGGACTGACAGCAAAGCCAAGCAAGAAATATTTTCTTTCCCTTTTCTTTCTCCTTCTAGTTTAAGCAGGAGGAAGCCATCCTAAAATGACTTCAATGTGAGATGGGAAATTGCTTAAACTACTACTGTGAGGAAAAAGAACACAATAACAGATAGGACACCAGGGGAAAATGGAGCAGAAATAAGAAACATTTTCTTTTTGCTGTTGGTGTAAAAGGCAAACTACACAGGTGAGCTGTTTGTAGGGCTTCTGGAGATAGCTGCATCCAGTCAGGCTGGTAATCTCACCCTGTGAAGAGGTGGTTTTGGAAGGAGGCCTGGTGCCACAGAGGCAGGGTCACCTACTCCTCCATGACACCTGAAAGGAGCTGCAGCAACCCCAGAAATGCAGGACATACTAAAATCATCTTTCTCGTTGCTTTATCCTCCTTCCCACTCTGAGGAGACTACATCTGCAAGATGACAGACACTCCCCTAAAAATAATGTAGGGTTATGCATTGTTTATGTCAGCATCAATTGCTAAAGGACAGCAGTGGACTGCAGCTGCCCTTAGGGCTCCTCTCACCAGAGATGCCACAGCTCTGCTGGTGTCTAAATCCTTCTGGTAGCAACGGGAGGGAGAAGCAACAGCTGATGGTGGCACCCTGGTTACTTGTTTGTGCTGGTGTCACCATGGTTAAGCTGTGCCAGGGAGAGGGGAAGGCACCTGCTCCCCATGCCAGGAGGCCAATCCTGCGGGAGCAAGAGGATTTCACCATTTCTCCCCCGTGCACGTCCTGGTTTGGGTGGACAGCAGATGGTGCCAAAGGCTGGAGGGGTGGAAGGTGGGTCAGATGCTCAGTCATGCCAGAGGTGCTGCCAGCCCCACACCCTCCTGCTCCCCCGCTTTCCTCACAGATTTGTCACCCTGCAGAGCCTTCTCTGCCTGCCCATAGGCAGGAACCGCAGAGAGCCGTGCCATGGCTCCCTTGCAGCACAGAGTTCATGATTCAGCTGGGAACTGGGAGTTTTACCGGGATAAGGGCTGAAGTGACAAGGGCCTGTTTTGGCAAGAGTGGTATTTAACAGCTGTCGAGTGTACTGATGGGGAGTAGGAAAAGCTATTGATGTTAAGCCATTACAAAAATTGAAAACGATTTAGCACTAATGCCTACATTTCACTTCACTCTCAGTGGAAGATGTAGGAAAAAACTCTGTGCTCTCAGCTTTCTGTTTAAATGGGCAAGTTTCAGTAGGAAAAATCTCTGGCCTGCTAATAGCTAATCCAGAAATTACTCCACTTTCTCCCAGCTGTTCTCCAGCTCTCCTTTCTAGTTAGATATACAAGGGGAATCAAGGAATATCCAGCTACAAAATGATTGCTTAAACTTGTTGTATTTCAGGATTACAGCCTTCTCTGAAAGAGATTTTGCAAAAATTTTGGTTCTGGCAAAAAGATAAAAGGGAGCTCACTCACTGGTATAGAGGATGGAAGTGTTATTTCACTGAAAGGAAAATTGGGGGGTTTTTTTTCCCTCTATAAATCAATTCAGCTAATAAAATCTGAGAAATAAAGGAAATCTCAGTCTGAAAAAATACACAAACATACCTTTACCATTAATCATCCTTGATTCCCTCCAGGGCAACAGGCTTCCTAGTGGTCTTGCCATCATTACACAAACTCAACAAAACCCATAATGCCCATGTCAGGGACAGTAAGGTTGAGTGCTACAGAGGTGGGGTACAAGGTGTCAGACAACCTTTGACAAATGTCTCGGGCTGTACAAGTGGCCAGAGAAGAGCAGTTCCATAAAGGCCCCTCTGCTGGCCTCGGGATGAACATAAACACTAAATGGAGAGGTGTTGCAGAGCTCACACCTGAGGATACACTGCAAATTCAAACAAAAGAGCCAGGGAAAGAGTGAAGAGGCTGCAAAAACAAAGTGGATCTTGAAATAAAATGCATGTTTGGAGTAGGGGGTATCAAAGCTACCACAGCATAAGGGAACATGAAAGAAAAAAGATGTATGTAGTGCTTTGTGTTTGGGCGGTGGCATAGGGCATACTTGAGCAAAGGAAAAGACATGAAATTCATTTCAGAATAGAAAATATGTCCTTGCAGGGCCTGCAAATCATCCAGAGAGCAGGGCTTGCTCTGCTCACTGCCATGAGACACTTTACCAGCTCCCCTGGAGAAAATCCTTACCAAGTAGCTGATTTTCAGTGTGACCTTCAACTGAAGTGTGTTAGCCCTGGCCCAGAAGTGGTTTCCTTCAGTTTCTGGAAGTGCTGCAATGGGAACATCACAGTCATAAGCACTCAGAAAACCCCATCAGGGGACCTGGCATCTCCAGGCTGGACCAAGACTTGGAAAACAGATTTTATTTCCAGATCTGAGAGTAAACTGAAGTGTGACATTGAAGAAGGCATTCCACCCATCTCTGCTTCCCTTTTACCTTATATAAAATGAGCATAATTAACATTTCTGTATTGTTCTTTCTGTTCTACTAAAAAATAATGAGTCCAGTATTAATTATCATTGTTACTATTACATAGAAAATTAATCAGACAGCAGGCCAGATCCGTTCAGTGCTTTGTACCAAAGGTACTGACTGTCTTTCCCATGTGCTACATGCATGTGATGTTGCAGAAATCCTGCTCTCCCTGTCAGTGTAGCCGCAGGGCTCATGGACCCACTGCCTGTGAGCTGGAAGCCACCACCCCCAGCTGGTCACATCAAGCAGGGAATCTCTCAAGGAATGTGCCACTGCTGGTCACTTTGGACAGAAGAAGATAAAAGCTGATGTGTAGGGAACAGCCTCAAGCCCTAATGAAGGGCCAATATCTAACAAACTCTACCCAACCCACTGATTGCAGGGACAGAGGATTACTTTATAGGGCTTCTTTATCATCCCTTTAGCATGAATTACCTTCCTCACAAATCAGCATTTATTGTCACCTACAAGCTACCTTAGATACAGTTCTGTATTATTTTATATAGGACTTGTGAGGTGAATCACAAACTGAAGAAACATAACTGACCCGACTCTGCTCTCAGCTGGGATTCAGCCTGAGGCTGCTGCATTATATTAGCTTGGGTTATCTGAAAAGAAAATGCCTTTGACAATTGGGATGGACTTGAAAGGCCCTTCAATAAATGCAGTTCAATGGAAATGTGAAAGAGTGTCCTTCACCTCTGTGGACTCTGCCTTAGAGACAAGAGCTCCTTGCAAAGGAACATTGCACATATCGATATTCGAGGCTGGCTCTTAATTCCCTTGCCCACCCTTTTCTATCTGTGCCTCCCTTTACAGCCCTCACCCAAACCACCTGCCCTGTCTCCATGTCTTGGTGCCTGCAATGAGCCTGTTCATGCTCTGCACCAGGCATTGGAGCAAAGGGGGGCCTTTTAAAATGGGTTGTCTTGTAGTAACAGCTTCACTCTTAATATTGTCCACAGCTGTTTGATGTCTTTATACAAACATACATTGAGCCTTAAGGTTTGTCTTTGAGAAACACACACAACACAGGCTTGTGCATAACAGTGCAATTTGCTTAGCAGGTATTATCCTTCTTAGGGACTGTTTTATATTTCAGGATCAATGCTAATTGCACACACAATTAAAAAAGGAAATGGCTGGAAGACCAAAGGCTCTGACCTACCAGATCCATATTATGAAGTGACTGCAGGAATGCCTTTTCCCAGACTTGTGCTCAACAGCTGTTTCATTGGTGGAGATTTTTGCAAAGAAAGAAGCATCACTGGTTGGGAGTCTTCATTGCCTTCAAGACTCTTTTCCAGAGGGCTATTTGATTTTCTTTTAACTTTACCTCAATAGACATGTTTTTAAAACAAAACAATCCACTATCCATGGATGAGTGATGAGTAACATATGGAAAAAAACAGCAACAAATAATTGCAGACAATGGTGTTTTTGTTTATCTCTTAAAGAAATTCTCTGCTCTTGAAGGACTGTGTAAAAGCAAAAGTTAAGACACAGCCAATGGAAAGTCAGTATAGGATGAATTGGTACTAAAACTAATGGGGAAGAAGTTCAATAGAAACACAGGAATCTCTGTCAAAACCAGGCCAGGAAGAAAAATAATCAGCAGTTCCATGACAGTGATGTTGTCTTATATTAATATATAATCCACTATCACTTTTGAAGCAAGATGAACCTACAGACAGGCTGAAGTTTCTCCTTGTCCACATGAACACAAGTGGTAGGACCCCAGACAGTAGGGCTGTGTGTGCTCTGTCCCATGGGAATGCTGTGGGCCTGGAGCTGGGTGGGACAGCCCACACAAGGTCCCTGGTACAGCAGGGGCTCTCAGCTCTGTCTTCTGCTGCTGGCTGTGGGTCAAGCTCAGCCAAGCCCCATTTTCCCCAGGAGTGGATGCTAAACCCCAGTCAATAGAGCACAAGCTGGTAATGCCCACTCATCCTCATCCCATCATGCAAGTGAAGGGCACACTTTGGTTCCCAACTCTTCATCCTCCAACTCTCACCTCCAGGCCTCCCTTCACCTCCAGCCCAGGTAAAATGAGCCTATCTGACAATGTGTGCCTGTACATCACATTTTATGCCTTTAAATGGGAAAATCTAATAGACATCAGAGATAGGTTTTCAAGGATGAAGTTAAGGACTGAGGGGACACAGCTGGAGGAAGCAGGATGCAGGGAAATAAGGCTGGAAGGGACAGGACTGGCAGGGACAGGGCTAGCTTTACAGTCTGGAAAAGCAGCTATCT
Source organism: Aegithalos caudatus (assembly GCA_013389925.1). NCBI lineage: Eukaryota > Metazoa > Chordata > Aves > Passeriformes > Aegithalidae > Aegithalos > Aegithalos caudatus. The sequence goes on along the minus strand of WEIU01011202.1, from coordinate 710,162 downwards.
CTCAGCTGGATCTGTGCTGCTTGCTCTGAAGTGCCTGAAGCTGCCTGGATAGATGGGGTGTCAGCAATCTCTCCAGGTGTTCATTCCAAATATGTGAACCATCCACTTACAGAGAATTTATCATCTTTCTTTGTGCTCCCTTCTGCTCTGCATAGTTGTCAGTTGTTTTGCAGAGGTGGCAATCCCAGTCCCTCATGTTGGAACTGGGTGTTTGCCTGGAGGCTGGACTAAGGTGTAGGCAAGTACTCCTGGTTGGGAAAAAAAAAAACTTCTCTTCCTTCCCTTAGATGCCATGGGAATGGGAAGAATTCTGGGGATCCTGAAGAGAACTAGACACAGCCCCACAGCAAGCAAGGATTTCTCTGAATTTTCAGTAGTAAGTAGTCCCAAGAGCTGATGAGGGGAAAGAAAATGAGACCCTCTTGTTTCGGTCTCAGTCTGTTTGCTTGCTTCTTGTTCACAGTGTCCTGGAGAAAGGCCTAGGAGAGAACAGCCATTTTTGGATGAGGTTGAAGTACGCATAAGTGGTGTCCAGGAAGAAGGCTCTCAGAAAGAATAGCCAGAACAGGGTGACGAGGGGAAATAACAATCCAGGGAGAGCAGGGTGGGAGGCATACAGCACTACTGCCCAGCAGCTCCAGTGCCTGTCCCCAGGGGCAGGATCAGTGGTCAGAGCCACCACTGGTGTCACTGCAGCTGCAGAGCCACCTTCTGCCTCTGCCATGGGACATGGAGGAAGCCAGATATGCACCTGCTGTGCCAGCAGGAAGATGCTGTTTCCCTGCAGAAACCTTCTTTCCTAATCTCTGCTCAGGTCTTACCCAGCCAAACCAAGAAGCTTTTCTTTTAGTGAGACTTCTCTCTGAGAGAGGAGGAAACTCCCTCCTGGCCTTGACTCAGTAGTATCTCCCTTTTAATTTCTTGCCTTTGGTGCATCCCAGTGTTTTGTGTGAGCTGTCTTGCAAGGGGCAAGGAGATGTGCCATCCCCTAGGAGCAGGTCATGCTTATTTAGGTGTCAGCCTCATTGCAGACATGGAGCTGATAAACAGACCCTGGAGCTCTCCACAAAATAAAAACAGCAATGAAAAGACAACAATGCCACACCCCTGTCATGGGCAGGGAGCTCACTCCCCAGCTCAGACTGCTGGGATAGTGGGATGTGGTGGCATCTTGTGAATCATAGCAGCAGCCACTGCAGGAAGGGTTTTGGAAGCTGTGAGACATTGAGGAAGTATGATGGGCATAACTGCAAGGAGTGATAACTATTCTTTGTAAAACAGCATTTGAGGTTCTCAGAGTGGTTTTGGAGTTTGTCAGAGATGAATTCAGAAGGCTGGGATCACTGCCTGCTTGGGTGGTTCTCATCTGACTAAGCACAGATATTATTTAAACTTAACCTTTAGGCTCCCTTTGAAGCCAACACAGAAAATAAGCACTTTAGGGGTGCAATTCTCCTTTTAAAGAAGAGGTCTAAAACAGGTGACAAAAATGTATTCTCAAAGTACCTGTTTTCCTCAACTGAGAAAAAAGAGCCTGTGGTGACTTGCTCTGCTGGAGACGTCCTCACTGCAGCTACCCAAAGGAAGGCAAGGCAAACCCCACTGTAAATGAATCTAAAGAGAATAAAAATGTAATGAGAGAGCTCATCAATCTGGAACAAAAGGGGCAGCAAAATCTAGAGCTGGATGTCAGAGGATGGGAGTTGCAGATCAAAGGGAAGGAGTTTTAGGAATGACATTAACCAAACATGAGAGAGGTTTAGCATAGACTGGGATGGATTTTCAAACCCCAGAAATTTTCCTACAATGCATTTTTAAACAGAAATATTCCAGTTCAAAGGCAAATTAATTCAGGGAACCTCTGGCCTGAGCTGTCTGGGAAGCCAGAGCAAATATGTTTAAGAGTGTCTTCTGATTCTGTATTTGGCAAATCTAAGTGGTAAACTGAAGACAGGTTTCACCAGCTTTAGTACATTTTAAAATTTGCAAGTTGCTGCAATACAGTGATGAGAACTGGATCTGATGGGCATTAGTAATGCTGAGCTCATCAGGGCTCCATTTGCTGTATCTGCCACTCCTTCACCAGGGCTGCTGGAAAGAAAAACACTTCTTGCTTGGACTGTGCAAAGCTGCATCAGGAAAGCAATTATTTTGAAAGGGAAATGAGTGAAATCATTCAAGGTTTTGCTCCACAGAACAAAAAAGGGACACAATTGAAACTGGAATATTGTGGGAAGACTGGGGAAGGCTCATTTTCTTGACTGAGCCGCCCTCACCTTTTTCCCATGTAGGTACTTACTGCTCATTCAGACACAAAATTGTCACAGAGCTGTACTTGGAAAAAAGGGCTGAAATGAACTTCACCAAAAGTCAGGCAAGCATATTTTTCCAGGCCAAACATTACAAATGCATTGTTTAGGAAAGGCTGCAGTGAAAAAGGGGCTTGAGCCAGGGCAGCAGGGAAGTGCAGGGTCCCCACAGCTCTGGCCACATTTGTCTGGTCTCTGCCATGGCAGGGCTCTGTGCAGTGCCTTGTGCTGCTGCCACATCACACAGTCAGGCTCTCCTAGAGGCATTTAGAGAAACAAGCTGCTGGCTCTGACATGACCTGTCTTCATCTGATGGTTTTCTTCCTTAAAAGAAGAAAAAGAGAAGGGTTTGTGGCAGCATGGGCATCTCTGTCTTTTAACCCTTTATTTTATCAAACTGTGTATGCTGTGATTTTCCCTTTCTTCTTACACAGGGATGGAATTCTTCTTCCATGTGGAAAAGCTTTGAGAATTGGGGTTGTTCAGCTGGAGAAGGCTCCAGGAGGATCTTATTGTGGCATTTCAGTACTTGAAGGGGGTCTATCGGAAAGATGGGGCACACATTTAAGCAGGGACTGTTGTGACAGGACCAGGGGCTGTGTTCTTAAACATTGAAAGGAAGAAGTTTTTTATTAAGAAATTTTTTATTTTATTATTTGGTGAAACACTGGAACAAGTTGTCCAGAGGAGTGGTAGATGCCCCAACCCTTGAAACATTTAAGACCAGGTTAGACAGGGTGCTGAGCAACCTGATAAACTTGAAGATGTCCCTGTTCAGAGGGGTTGGACTAGATGACCTATAAAGGTTCCTTCCTACCCAAACTATACTACGATTCTGCCTTTTAAAATATTTTTGTCTGCCTGAGAAATGTATTTCACAAATTCTTTTTTTTTAATATGCATGCATTTGTTTATATAAATATACATACCTGTGGCATGGTATTTCCTGCTTGAACACACTATCTGGGCTAGGAGGGACTCCTCAGAGTCCTTTGGGAAGACTCCTGAGCTTCCTTGTATACAGAGATACCACAGCAGTGTAGTAGGACCTGTTGCTCACTTGATGGCCAACTGGGAAACTCTGAGGCCACCACACCTGAATGTTACACAACCCTTCCTCATGCAAAGGGTCACTTTTTTGCTGCCCCACCCCTTCTGGCTGGCTTTGCTCCTCCCAGGTCTCTCTGTGTCTCCCTCAGTGACACCCTCAAAGTGGCACAGCTTCCCCTGAAGACCTGTCCCTAATATCTAATCACTCTGCCTAATACCCCACAGACAAATTTTTCAGTCACTGCAGATTGCATTGTCATTTTGAGTAACTGAAGCTGGATATTAAAAAGATCTGTTTAATCTTTAAGTCTCATCCCTTTTTTATATGTAAAGATCAAATCCCTTTTGAGAGGCCACACTAAATATTTAATGTTATATTATACTTGATCTTCACCAGAAGGCTCTCAGAAGGTACTTGTGAAATCCTAGGCTTAATTAATAGTTGCTCTTCTTAATTTTTCCCTTTTCTCTTTTACTTTTTTCTTTTCCTTTTACTTCCCTGTAAGAAAGAGCAAGTCACTTCTTAAGAGAAAACAAATAAAGGGAAGCATCCTGATGTATGAAGGATGGGAACGGTGGTGGCAGTCCAGCCTTCCTCCTCTCCCAGTGCTCTCGAGGGACACATTCACCATCTGCTCCCTCCAAAGTGCAGGTTTCCACACATAGCACTGGTGCTAATGGGAAACGTCAGGATCACTCCTGCAGAAATTATAATTATCCCCTGCAACTGGGTGATGATTTTATTATCTTCCCAGTGGGAAATGTGTCACTGAAGAGCAGACCTAACAAGCAGTACAAAAAACATCAGCTGAGCCAGTGTCCTCAGTTACTAATGGAGGAGAAATGCCAGATTTCCTCTTGTATAAATAAAAGAGGAGCTGTGTAGAGCTGTGTAAAGCACATGTATGGTCCCTGGTCTTCCAAGGACAGCTTCAGAAAAGCACTCACCTGGAGAGCTCTCTGTGCCTTCTCCTGCCTGCCTGTTGTGGGGCTCAGCACCCACCCATGGGCACATATGGGCTTATCCAAAGGGTTCCCTTTGCTGCACCTCACCCACAGTGCAAGGCAGAACAGAGAAGTCAGTGTGCCCTTGGGCACCTCCTGGGGAGCTGTGGCCAAAGGTCAAACAGTGCTAGAATTCTGTGCATGGAGGCAAGTCTGATGTGGAAGAGGCATCCCTGAGAATGAGTCTGTCCAGCACAGCACAAGCAGGAAAAACATTATATCTATATCAAATAAACAGGAGTTGTTAGGCTCAAACTTGCCAATGATTGCCACTCTTACAGCAACAGAAATGTTAGTGCCATACCAGTCTGGTACTCAAGGGTGAAAAAATGCAATTTTATTTTGTATGACAACACACAAAGAGCCAAAAGCCAAACAAACAGGCCAGAAGAAACATGATGGAATGTAAAATTCCTTGCTGGGCTGTTTCCTTCAGATTTTAAACACATGCCCATCACGTGTATTCAGATACCTGCCCTGCATATATTGGAGATACTTCCAGTCATGCATTTAGAAACCTGCCCTGCATATATTTGAGATACTTCCATTTCTCACGTGCTAGCAGCTCATTAGTTGGGGAGCCAAGCCAGTGTGTGGCCAGGTGTGAGCTGCAATTTCCCAGGGCCATGTGGTGCCCAGATGTACGGGGCAGCCTCCCACCACCCTGCACACACACAGAGTGCTGGGATGGCTCCTACCAGCCCTGCTCTCCATCACAGAGTGGTGACAGTCAGCACCAGCACTGCTGTCACCAAAAGGGCTCTGCTTACAGAGACTTGTGGCTTGGAGCAGCAGAGTTTGCTGTGCCTCATGTCTACTGAAGCAGACAGTCTGGCAGGGCTTTTTTGCTGGTGCTAGGGCTAGCAGATGCTGGATGCAATGTGCAAGTGTCCTCCAGGCAGGAAAGACCATGAGGAAGGTCACTTTGCAGGAGCAAAGCCCAGGTCTGGGTCTCTCTCTGGCTGAAATCTGGCTTCACTCCCAGTGACCACACGGACCTGCAGGAAGAGAAGGAAGGGGCAGATCAGCCCAGCTGCTTTCCCCTGTCTGCACCACTTGCCAGGCAGCTCGGTGATGTCCTCTGCTCTGATGGTGTCTCTGCTCTGGTCCTGCAAAGCACCTGGATGCCACAGTCAAGCATGGCCTTTGTGCTGTTAAAGGTGGAATTGCTTCAGGATGCCTTGGTTAACAAAGGAAAACTAGCAGGAGGAGGCTTTTCCCATCTGGGAGGGAGTGTGGGAGGAAGTGTGGTGGGTGACTCACACAATGCCAGCCCAACAATTGCAGGAACTTGCTGGAGGAAATGACTAAAATAGGCACGTGGGGCAGTCCTGGAGAGCAGGCTTCAGATAAATAACCAGAACATGAAAGATGAATTGCACTAGGTGAGGGAAAGCAAGCAGGGAGGGGAGGAGTGGAGGTCTCAGAAGAGGATGGTGGAGGAAATGGCTGCCATCATCAGTGGCAAAGGACCTTCCATGGTGATGGCTTGAAGGTCAGCATCAGTGCCAAGGGCTGCAGAAGGACCCTGGACTTTCACAGACTCTTTAGAACAGGCACTTCAGTTCATCCTGGGTTCCTCTTGATCTGGACTAGGCAACAACTAGATGTGCCAAAAAAAAAAAAAAAAAAAAAAAAAAAAAAAAAAAAAAAAAAAAAAGCCAAGCAAAGTTTTTTTCTCCCTCTCACTTTTGGAAAAACATGGCCAGAGGCAAGTTGTATCAGCCTGCACCAGGAGGAAAGCATTTCCCATGTAAGTGAGAAGAAATGTGCAGCCCCATCCCTCCCCTGGCCAGGGAGGCAGAGCTGCTGCCCTGGCACCGTGAGCCCGGAGATCCCAGCTCCATCACCGTGTGTGCCTTGGCCTCAGCCTTGGGAGCACGAGGGCTTCGTGCAAACTACACAAGCCTTTGCAGAGTTTATGTTAAAACAGGAGTTCTAATAATCAATCTCCCCTCAAAACAAGTAAACAGAGGGAGGACACTGCACCAGCCTTTGTTTTCAGAGTTCTCCCTGTTGGCTATTACTGAGACGAATTTATTTCTTCATCATAGATATTTCCTATACAAAATATATAGTTTAATAGCTTTGATCTCTCCACATGCAGTACTTGAAGCTGATTCCAAGTTTTATGCAGTTAAACGCTACCATATGCTTCAAGAACTCTGTTCAGCCTTCTCTATAAACTAGTGTAAATCAGAGTAAGAATGTGAGCTGCTTCTTGCCAAAATAGAGGGTGTGCCTCTTGCCCACGCTAAATTCCTTTCTTCATCTCTGCTCTGCTCACAGTTAACCTGCAGTGTAGCAGCCTGAGTTTATGTGACACCCATTACATCCCATACAGGAACACTGCAGCCTTCCAGTGACTCAGAGAAATGCAGACCAAAGATTAACAGTCAAAATAACCAAGTCAAGCAAGTCTTTTCAATCCTGATTAATCCCTTCAGCATTCTAGTTACATTTGTTTGTCCAAACACATGAAATCTTGGGGAAAAAAGGGAAGTGGGGGTGAGTTATCTGCACAACACACAGAACAGTGAGCCTCTGGAAACTCATCTAGTCCTTCTGCATCTCACTATCCACAAGGCTGTTTTAAGCACAGGGGTATCATTCATTAGCATGACAGCCCAGTTCAGTCCCAGAGCATCAAACATCCTTGTCTTTGTGGGGAAATACATCCTTCAGCATCTTCATGAGGGGACAAAGCCAAGGGCTGGCATGGGTAGCAGGGTCTCATTGCTGCTGAAGGCGGCCAGTCTGGTAAAAATCAGATTGAAGCTGAGCCCACTTTGGCCTTTGAGTACTTGAAGATTTGTTTCTGATGGATGCCTGCTAGGGCTAAAATAAATAGCACACTTCCAGGAGGGCAATGAGGAACAGTTAAAAATCCCACTGAATGGGAAACTCCTGGGTAGCCTGGGGTGACAGATAGACATGCAAACAAGTGGGCAGCCAGGGGCTTAGACTGTGGCTTTACTGGAGATAAGAACTTGTTCCAAAATGGTTGATGCTTTCCATGGTACTCAGCTGCTGCAGACAGCGAGAGAACCATGCTTTGATGTGTAGTGCAAGGCTGTGTGATTTTCCTCCATCCAAACATCCTCATACAGCCTGGTTAGCATCAGGACCATCAGAGCATGGCTGATGCTGAAAATCAAGTGGTTTTTGGAAAACCCTCTTTTTCTTTGCTTTGGGTGAAGCCCTGCTGCTCTGGAATTTACAGCATAGGAGACCACACTTTCCCAGGGCAAACACAACACACAAACCTATTGGAAACAAGGTATCAGGAGCTCATGTGTTCACCAGAGGGCTGGTTTTCACATAAGCATATTGTCCATGGACACTGCAGGAGCAGAGCCCTGTGCTGTGGTCCCTTGATGTTGGTGGCAGCTGTGAAGGCAGGGCTCAGCTTTCAGGGCTGATCATTGCCCTGCTGCACTCAGAAGGTGACTCCGTAAGATTTCCAGACATTTCTCTAGACCTCTTCCAGTTTGGGTCTGGATATCACCATTTTGATCCACTGAGAAGTGGGATTTTTGCTGTTCTATCCTGTGCAGAGGTCTGGAGCACTGGAGGAGCTTGTCCTTTCCCTGGACCAATGACAAGAAAATCAAGTACCTCAAGAGGGGAGGAGGACATGGATTGATTGATTGATTGATTGATTGATTGATTTGATTTCAGTCTGTGCTGCTTGCACACACTGAGGGCTCTTCACAGCAGTCTGGAAAATCCACTTAGATTCTCTCTGATTAGAAAATACAGAAACAATTAAACACTTACTGCTGTTTACTTTTGCAATAGGAACAATTGATCTTTCTTCCTTCTGACTTCCACCTCTAACCCTAATTCCTTGCTCTGCACACAGCCAAGCACAGTTCAGACAGGGGAAACAGTAAGAAAGATTAAGATTCTGGACTTCAGTTAGAAACATAAATCAGCTTTGAAACAGTCACATTTTTTGGCCTAACTAAAGGAAGTAATTTGTACCAAACAGGCCATGGCCACTTTCTTTGTTGTAGCTAGAGATGTGCCAACTTCCTGGCTGCTGGAAAATAGTTCTTTTTGTTGTTTTTTCATGACAGTGGGATCATGTAGCTGGCAATGCTTGAAGAGAATCTTAGATCAGGGGGAAGAAAGAGGCACTATAAAGGCACTGCTGTGGCAGTGGCTGATGGCATGGCCAGGCACAGGACCCACACAAGAAAGGAGCCAAGTGGAGGATACAGCACAGAGTCCTGGTCTGTAAATGCAGCACATTGGAAGGAGCAATAATGCCCCATAACACCCCTGTTCCTTTAGGCCATTTATTTTTATGGCTTTATTATGTACTTGCCTCACTGGGAAATGACACAGCATTGTGTTACTGGTGGATTTTCTGGAGTTGGTGACTTCCAACTCATCCCTTGTTAGCTGGCAGGTAGGTCCTGGCATGTCCTGGGACACAGACATAAGCTCATTACCACATCAGCAGAACCAGTCCCTGTTCCAAGACCTGCCTGGGGCTCTCAGTGGCCTCCAGCATGGAACCCCTGTGCCCTGGGGCTGCACAGCTGCTGGCACAGCTAACCCAGCATCTCACCTTTCTTGCCAGCAGAAAGTTACTATACTTCTGAAAATGGGTAAGAAAAACTATTTGCTCTGCTTGAATATATATTAAACAGATGCAGCTTTCCCCATTTGGCTTGTTGCTTCTTAACCCAAATCATGTCACTGATTTAGTTTATGCTACAGCCCTCTAAAAGAGTTGCATTGACTCAACTGAGGTGGGCAGTGAGAATTACCATGATTTCTGCTGGAACAAAAAAATTCAGCACCAAGCCTGCACCTCATGCATGACAAAGACCAAGAGCAACACCAGAACAGCTTTTGGGATAATTATTACTTTGTGTGTGAGAGACAGTAATATATTTTCTTTTTCCAGTGAAGTGAAGTTACAAAGTTACAATTTAAGTACTTCAGAACTATAGCAATGGGAGGGAAGTGCATTGGGGTATAAAACATACAAAATGTCTCATGGCAAAGAATAGCTAAGAAATATGCAGGAATAACAGAACTTCAGCTTTGAATCTGTTCTTAAATATGTAAAACAGCTAAAACTCCACTGCATACTTTCTACTGACAAATCTGGACAGGCTGAACATTATATTAAAACTATTTTCTCTCTGTAACCAGCTACAGAAACTTCAAAGCAGAATGTACCATCCTTCACTTTGGTGTCCCACTGTCCTTTTGGTGCTTAGTGTCCCACAGGATACTGATGCTAGATGAGACTCCTGTTGGACTATTTTAGAGCAATCACTGTAATAATATCTATAGTTACAGTGATTGCTCTAAAAGCTCTCTTCCCTAGAGAGGGAGCATCTCCTGCAAACACAGTGCCGACACAGCTCAGTGGCTTTGAAGACAGGGAAATGCCATCTTTTTTTCTGAAGCCTGGAATTCAAGCAGCTTCCCTCTGGCCGTGTCGACACGGCTGCTGCTGACTGAGGCCAAGGCTCTGTAGGCAGAGCTGGGGACACTGCCTTTGTGCTGCCAGCAGTGGTGGGTTACCTCAGCCAGGACACCACAGGCTGACAGCACTGCTCAGCTGCCTCTGCCCACCTTGCAGCACCATGTGCTGGTCTCCAGGCACCTCTCTGGCACAGGCACATGGGCTGTCCACAGTGTCCTCCACAAACTGCTCAAACACACACAGACTCTTTGAGTTAGCAGCTCTTTGTAGGCTGCTGTGTTTTCACTGCATTTCTGAATGGTGACGATTTCCCACTGAGCTCCAGGAAAATATTGTATGATTAAGGGTGTGATAATGGTTTGTGATGTATCATTAGGGAAGTGAAGGGATTGCACAGGGAGAGAAGATCAGGGAGGGCAGAATGAAGGTGATGTGAGTTACTGGGGGCAGTTTGTCTCTGGTGGCATTTAGAGTATGGCACAGATCTGAAGAGAGATTTTTTTTCATGGAGTAAATACAGTATGACCTGGTTGTTGGTGCAATTAAGTAAGGTGTCCACACTGACCTTCCCTTCCCTCCCCAAAGCCAATGACCAATGACCAGTATACTGATATGTCACTGTTGGACATGAAAATGAAGAAACAGCTTGATTCCAGTTAGAAGAAACATAAGAAGCTTTTATTTACGGTTTTGTGCAGCCCTTTTATAACATGCTGCACTGAAGAACCATATAATTGGTCAGTAAAGACAACACTTCTCTTCATTGGTTAAATAATAGAAACAACACCTGTGAGAGGGTTGTATGAGAAAACTAGCATGTTATGAAGAAATAAAGACTATTTACATTCGCCGACCTTGAGAGGAATGGATTCTCTCAAGGGAACAAGAAATCAGCTACTACAGGCTGAAAAACTCCACAGGCTCAGAAAATCAGACCCACACTGATATATATGTCTATGGATCCACACAAATATTCTGCTGGTCCAGGCATCTCCCAAGGCAATTCTTATTCCTTCTGTATGGCAGTGAGGATCTTCAAGGGCAAAAGTCTCCCAGAACAGGGTTGCAGGAGGCAGCACATACCACCATGTCTCCACCCTTCCATCTCCGATATCCACCATGGAAAAGGACAGCAGTCGTGCAGCTGTCACTGCTCATCAACATCCCAGCACTGGAGAGACACAAAGAGCACCAGAATTTACTCTAATCATCTCTGTCCATTGAGTGTGGTTGCAGAAAGTCAGATGTGATCAACCTCAGAGCACAAGCCATTGCTGCAGTGCTTCTCCTTTGTCACGTCAGAGCAAAAGAGAGGCTGTGTGCATCCAGTCTGTTCCTCTGGAAGCAGTGCCACAGAACAGCCTGGCTCAGCATGGTGAGGCTCCTCCAGTAGCAGGCAGTTAAATAGTTAATTTGGTTTCTACTCCAGTGTCCTCCACAACAGTTTCTGGTGACTCATTTAACAGGTGTTTTGCAGGGTGTGCCTTGGCAATGGGATTATCCCACTGGGTTCTGTAGAAATCACTTGCTGGCCATATGCAGATTAATAGAGAAGGACACCAGGTAATTAATTTTCTGTTACATCACAAAATGAAAGTGCTTTATTGGATGCATCCCACTTTCTAACTAAGCCTATGGGTAGGATTTCCCTCCCTCCAAGTTCATTCTCTAGAATGTGGAATTGAAATCTTTTCAGAAGAATCCCAAACTGGCAGGGGCATGGGCTTGGAGTTGGAGACCATCAGTTCTGTCTGTTTAGGGGTTCAGTGTGCCCACTGTGTACTTGGCTTTAGATATGTGGTTTACAGCCAGCAAGCACGATCTGGGTGTGCAGGAACAAGCTGGAGATGAAGCCTGGCTCTCCAGGCTCACTGTAAACAGGTCTCCCAGGGCGGGAGTGTAAGTTGCTACATTTTTTCTCCTTTTTCTTTTGTCCTACAGCATGGGTAATGTTTTCTCGGATAGAAGATCTTCTCAGCTAGCAGTGTCCAAAATCCAACTGTGCCATGGCAGAAACTACAGAAGGATCCTGTCTCACTGAAAGAACTAAGAAGGAAAAAAGTGCCAGCGTGGGGCAAAGGAGGCAGATTTTAGCATCCAGACCAGACAGGAAGATGGGGAGCAGGCTGGGGCCGAGGCGGTTGCTGGGGTGATGTGGGCACACACAGAAAGAAATGAAGAGGGGCTCATCCTTTCCACAAGCCCACAGATGGACAGGAAAAGGCCAGCCCCATATTTCTGAAAAGGCTGCACTGGTGTATTAATGCAGAGAGAGTTCTTCTGCTTGAGGAGGCAAACATAAAAGACAGAGAAGCACTTTGGAAAAAACCCTGTCATTTCAGAGCACGCCTGCTCTCTGGAAGCGTGAGGACCAGCACGCTTGACAGCAACCACCAGGAACTCTTCCCCAAGCCTGACCAAGGCTTGCCAAGAGCACAGTCAGCTCAGGCCAGGCTCACAGTGGTTGTGCAGGTGGGCTGCCATGCCATGCTGTGCTGTCACATGCATGGGGCAGCTGGGAGAGGGTCCCCACGGAGCAGCTCCACAGCTTGCACCACCTCTGATGGGCATACAGTGCTGCTCTCGCCTGCCATTAGCACATTTTAACATCATTAATCTTTCAGGGAAATTCTGCAGTATTCTAAAGCACACCCTGGTTAGCAAGTTAAATTTGTATGTTTGAACAGAGTCTTTTCACCTTCTCACTGTGAAGATGCAGCAACAGTACCGCTTGCTGGGGATTTGATGATGTTAGCACTGGGGATAGGATGAGGTAAATGGAAAATCTACACCAGAGCTCGCCTCCTCTGAAAAATGAAGCTGAAATTTTCATGCATACACCACAAGGGCTTAAGCATTCAACTCCTGTGCCCCTCAGAGCAGTCACTGTGAGTCCATGGACATGCTGCACTGCCCGTGTTCTCTCATAGGTACTGACGGAGGAGGAGGATTTAGAAATAAGGTGCTGGAGGTGAGTGGGAGGAAAAGGGAGGGAAGGTAGATATAGAGGTTATAATTACATGGAAACCTGCTGTTGAGTTAATTTTTTTTTTCTGGAGAATACTGTAGAACTGAACAGGGAAAAACTTGACATTCTGTGAGCACTGCAGAGAGTTAAGAGAAAATTGCATCCTTATTGTACAATGCTATAATTACCCTGGGATCAGAGCAAGAAAGTCATACTTTCAGTGGTCATGTTAGGGAACATGTAAACAAACTGGACATATGCAGGCCTATGAGACTTCATGGGATGTGCCCATGAGTGCTGAGGGGTTAGCCAATGTCATTGTGAGGTCACTCTGTAACCTTGGCAATCAGAAGAGATTCTTGAAGACTGGAAGAAAGAAAATAATCTTCCTCTTTCAGGAGAGCCAATAGTAAGATCTGGAAGACTTTGGCAAAGAAGACCCATGGTGTCATGGCTGCATGAGACAAAGCTTTGCCAGCAGGTCCCCTCTTGTGCCTGGAGTGCTGTGTCCAGATCAGGGTTCTCCAGTACAAGAGGGACATGGACACACTGGAGAGAGTCCAATGAAGGACCACATGAAGTTGACTACAGGGCTGGAGCCATCTCTTCCAGAGGGGGAAGCTGAGAGAGCTGGGACTGTTCAGCCTGGAGAAGACAGGGAGGATCTCACCCTTGTGTATAAGTACCTGAGAGGTTTACAGGAGATGGAGTCAAGGTCTCTTCAGTGGTGCTGTGATAGGACAAGAGGCAAGGAGCAGAAGCTGAAATGGAAGAAATTCTATTTACACATAAGAAAAACATGCTCTGCTGCTGTAAGGGTAGCAAAGCACTGCATCAGGCTGCCCAGCAAGCTAAATGGAAAGAATTGCCTCCACCCTTGAAGAAATTCAGTATCAACTGGGGATGTGGCAATTTGTTCTAGCTGACTTGCTTTAAGAAGGACAAGGAGATTTCCAGAGGTTCCCACTGGTCTTATCCAGCATTATCAGTCTGTGATTCCAATGTTACCGGGCTTCAATTTGTCCTGATTTTTATCTCGTAATTCAATTATTGATAGAATGACTTTTCTAATGAATGACAGTTTTTTGTTGGTAAGAAGCATGTGATATACCAGACCTTGTCAGCTCTTAGTCCAAACAGATAAGTCTTCAGTTCTTCACAGGGATTAAACACTGCACCTACTACATGTACCCAAGAAGTCTTGAAAGAATTACCCAGGAATAATGAGAAATTTGTAGGAAAATGTAACAGAACAAATGGTAACATTATTCTGGTTCATGCTTACAGGACTGTGAACAAACCTTCTGGAAAGAGTTTCAAATTCAGTTTCCTTACCAAAAAGATTCACTAAGGGCAAACCCAGGACATAGAGAAATCCATTGAGGGATGGGAAAGATTTCCCAGTTCACCTGGGATGTCAGCAAAGCCCTTTCTAATCAATGGCCTCATGCTCCACCCTCAGCAGAGAAGTCCAAGCAGGTTGGTTCAGGGCTTGTAAGCAGTGCTTTGGTGTCTTTGATCTGTGCTCCTGCAGAAGCAGCTATTTCATGCTAAAAATATGTATTTTTAGCACAGCAGCTTGCAGCCTCATGCTGAGAGAAAGAAGCTGAGCCAAGGGAGGGCTGATGCCGCAAGGTCTGTGGCAGGCAGAACAGATGCATAATTTCATGGTGAAAGAAATCACCTCCTTATACAAGCTGCCTCCTTTATCCCTCCCACTGCTATTGGTGGCATTTGTCTTTCTAGAAAGTGAGCCTACCACATAGAAAAAGTAATTTATCTTCTCCTTTTAGGAGATGTTTTTGCTGGCAGAGCCAGAGATCTTCTTTGCTTTTCCAAGCACTTGTGGTGGAATGTTTCTAAACACCCTCGAGTGGAGCCCATCAGCACAGTCATTGCGTGGCTGGGAGCACATGCCTGGTGGGGAGAAGTGCTCAGCTTTGTCAGCCCCTTGCACCTCTGCTGGTGCAGGGCCATGCACCCCGAGGGGAGGACAACCTGCACCCTGTGGTGCCACGTGGAGCCCCACAGAGCAGCGACGAGGAGGCTCGGCTGTGGTTCAGCTAAGCAGTAAATGTTTTTTGACAAGGAACAGCAGTGTGAAGTTCAGTCTTCTGTACTCCACTGAAGTCATCCAAAATTATGATCTACAGTACCACCCCACCCACTGAGTTGCTACTCCTGGGAGCAGACCACCCAAAGTCTCTCTCTCAGTGCATTACAGGCTACTGCAAGGTCATGTCCATGTTGTCCCTACAGTCTCTGGGGTGGAGAGCTTTCCAACAGACTATTTGCCATCACCAAGGATTGGTTATGTTTAAACTCCAGACAGATAGAAGTTTTTTTTCTATTAATGCTGAGGATAAACTCAAAATCTAAAGAGGATTTTTGCTGCCTTCTGATTCTCAGGGTCTGCTCTCTTCCCAGTTGTTGAATGTGCAGAGGAGAGACAAAATTTTCCAGAATGTGGATTTAGCACCAGAAAGGTGTAAATGGTGCAGCTGTCCAGCACTGACTAAGCTGGCAGGTGAGAGATAAAGTATACAGAAAGCAGGAATTACTTGTCCCAGTAAAGAGCTTACCCAGCAGGAGGGAGAGGGGAAAGTAAGTTTCAGAGACAGGTGTGAGCAGGCCAGAAGAGGGGGATGGTACACAGCCCAGGCCCTGACCTGTGAGATTCTAACGTGATGAAAAGCATGAACCAAAAGTCAGAGAAGCACAAGAGGTCACAAGGCAGTACCTGCCCTGGGCTGTGGCTGGGCATCTGAGTTGCAGGGGGAACTGCAGAGGGATGCAGTGGGGTGCTCTGTCCCCAACTGCAGAGGAAGCCATGGATGCACCATTTGGTGTATCCTTACCTCCCTGCTGGGCTCCCAGAAAATGAGTCATGAGTATGCAGGGACTCTGGGAGCTTGTGGTGTCACTGCCAGCTGAGGCTGAGTGACAAAGGGTGATGGGGGAAGCTGACTTGTTGCTGTGGGCACGCATCACTCAGGGTGCAGATGCAGCAGCTGTTTGCAAGGGCACAGCACCTGTATAGGCACAGGGGGCAGAGCAGCTACAGCACAGGGAGAGAGCAAACCCCTAAGGATCCCAGAGGTCTCCACCCAGGGGGAAATGGGGCTCCAGCTTGTAATGCACTGGTGTTTCAGATGGGTGATGGGTAAAAGACCTGTGTTTATCCAACGTGAAGATAATTGCTTACAAATATTAAACTTCATATTTACAGGTCATAGTCAAACTGTCTCAAGAATCACATATCAAAAAGCATTTCTCTGAAAGGTAGAGGTGTTTTCTCTTGTGGGCTTTACCATTCAAGAAGCAACCATTTTCCAAGACAGGAAAATCTTTCCTGTTTCGGAATGAAGTGGATGATGAGAAAATTAACTCACTGGCACCTGTTTTGTAATCCAGGTGTCTGTAACAAGCTGGTTCTCGCCTAAAGTCCATCAGCAGTGCCTGCTCTCAGGCTTGGTGCAGTGCAGAGCCACTCACACGCTGACAGTAACCATCTGCCTGCCTTTGCTCTCTGCTTATAAAATACAAGCAAAATTTCTTCAAGCTGTGTAAATGCCTTTACAGAATTAACACAGTGTTCATGCTGTCTGTGTAAAAAATGTCTTCTCCTTCCAGAGTTATATCAAGAGAAAACATGCTGAGCATTGTATCTCTGACAGGGTTGAGCAGCATACAAACACTCCCTTGGACTTTGCAGATGAGATAGGCAAAGGAGGGAATTGGGGCCTTTCCATGTTAACAGATTTATTAACTTCCCTCAGCTGGAATTTCCATTTCCAGGAAGAAACAGAGCACTTTGCCCAAGGTTTCAGAATTGGAACAAAACCCAGGAGTGTCCCAGCAATCAGGGTTTCCTCTCTCCCTTTTTGGAAGGTTGGGGGTGATTTTCTCTGCCAACAGAAAGCAGAGCAGTCATCACTCCCATCCCTAGGGACCAGACGATCTGGGGAATGCAGCTTCCCGGGGAATCCTCGAGGAGGGGCAGTGGGGGAGGATGCTGAGGTCTTTGTGAGCCACACACGTACCCTAAAACTTCCCCGATTAGCGCAGCAGCTTGTTCAAGCATTGAAGCACAATTACTCCCAGCTCCAAAATCAGGTTGGATGAGGATAGAGCTTTTCACGCTGCCTCTTCGTCATCTCGGGAAGCGGAAGCTGCAAGGTCCGCGCTCTCGCACGAGGACTCTGTCGCACGGGGGGATTTCCCCGGGAGTGCAGCTCCCGAGCCGGGCTCTGTGCGTCACGGGAGGCTGTGTGGGCACGCCGAGCGGTACAGCCGTGGCGGGGGCGGCTGCCTTAGGAATAAAGCCCACGTCAGTCCTTTTCTGATTAAACATAAAGAGAACAGGAGTTATTAGAAACTAGCCTGATATTTGCTGCCGGCAGGCTGCGGGAGCTCAAAAAAGCGGAGGAAAACCAAATTTGTAGCTTCCTGTGTTGATGACGGAGACGGAGGAGCGGGGGACGTGGGCTGTGCCCGGGACACCGCTCCGGCCCCTCCGCAGCGCTGTGCGGGACAGGGGACAAGGGACAAGGGGAGGGCAGTGAAAGGGTGCCAAGCTCAGCTAAAGGCGTGCCAAACTCAGCTAAAGCAAACCTCAGCTGAAGGGGAGTACAAAGCCGCTGCCTTCGAGCAGCTCGTGAAGTCGCTCCTGAAGGCACAGCACAAATTCCTTTCCAGAGGCGTGGGGAAAAGTCTCCAGTGTTTTCTTGTCTTAGCCGGCACAGAGCCACCAGAGAACATACGCATTTACCGGTGACAGGTTTCACTCGAGGATAGCCACAGTCGCTCTCCGGTAGTGCTAGAATTGCAATTAGGCTACAGCAGAATTTAATTTATTTTTTTACTGATTATGGGGAAATTCCCCTACTCTAACTCCACTGATTAACTGTGCAAAGAAAAAAAAAAAAATCTTTTATGTAGATGTGTATAAAATGCCTCAGAACTGTGAGAGAGGAACAAGAAAATTTTCACGAGCAACTGAGAAATCCAGCTTTAAACAATGTCGGGATTTTGAGCATCTTCTCAGCACCACCTTTCCCACCAAAGGAGAAAATCACGGGGGACTCTATTTCTCTTAATTTTTATAGGACTCAGACCAAACCTAGCACTTCTTAAAAGTAGCTTTATTTAGATTTGTGCATTAAATAAATGCATATAAAAATAGCCTAATATAACAACAATTATTACACTGTCCAAATGTAAATACAACCTTTATGCCTGGCAGTCAAAATCTGTGTGATAAAGATTTAGCAAAAGATGTTTTTTATCCTATTATGCTACTTCTTAATCTGGTTTTAGAGATATTTATTTGGAAAGATTGGAGCGTAGTACATGATCTATATTCTTTTATTTATTTCAATAACAAACAGTAATGGCAGTGTTAAAGAAGGCTATAATAACTTACGTAATTAAAAGTATCACCATTATTTAAACATTTGAAATAGTCATTCTTTGCTTTTATCACAGCAACAACTGAGCTATTTGTTGGATCAGTTGGATCAAGTTTCCAGACAACTTCCCGTTCTTCCAGATATACACTGGCTCATTTACAGGAACAAAGACCCAACTGGAACAGACAACTGGCTCACCAGACCTACTGGCCATTCATCACAGCGTGATGCTTCAGCAGAGGACATGCTCCGTTTCCTCTTCCCAGCATAAACTAGTCTGTAATTGATTTTTTTAGTGAATTTTCAAAGTTGCTGAAAAGATTTGGGAATCAACACTGGAGCTCTTTGAAAACTCAAGTTCATTTACATACAGATGCTTCTCTGTATCAGAATGTGATGCTCTGCTCTGTGTTGGCATGCATTTCACATAAGAGTGCAGCAGCAGCAATCAAGATCCCCTCCTTCTTTGTTTTTCTTAATAATCAAGAACAACCAAGATCCTCAGCTAGGGACTATAGTGGAAAGTCATTAAACTGCAGATACTTCCACAAAAACTGTCTAGGGCTTTAGCCCTCCTAGAAGAGAAATCCCACCTTTGGGCAAGTAAACAGAACTTCCCTGTTAGGTTGGTTTTTGGGTTATTTTCTTATTTTAAAGTAAGTCTCACCAGAAAAAAAAAAAAAAAAAAAAAAACAAAAAAAAAAAAAAAAAAAAAAAAAAAAAAAAAAAAAAAAAAAAAAATTCAATTGAATTATTTTGATGAGGCTGAAATAAAATTATCAGTTACCACCCACTTCCCTTCTGAACTGTGTTGCAGCCTCAAATCGTTGCTCATACTGTTACTTCAAACTTATTATCACCTGACTGGGCATCCTTCCCATATGAGATATTTTCATTAGATAATCAACAGAACTCCAGAGAAAGTAATTGTTATAAATGCTTAGGACTGATAGAGGGAGGAGAACAGTTTCATAAAAGTCCACGTTGTGCTAGTAAACATGCCAGGACAAAGTATGATCACAGAAAACATTATGTCCAGCCATCAGGATTTACTTCCTTCTTTCAGGAGGGAAAAAAGGTACATGGTCTGATCTCTGATCTTGGAACACTGCCTCCAACTGCTTCAGAAGTCTATTCAGCTCTCAAGACATGTATCAAAGAGAGAATATTTTTCCTTGAATGTGTGTGGTGTGGAACCTAAAAAGAAGTATGGTTTTGGCTGTAATGCTTGTCACAACATATATTTGAGCAATACTGTAAGGCATTTCACATTTCTCCCACTGGTATGAGAAGAAGCTGACAGTTAATTTAAAGAAGATGCATCATCCAAACATACCAAACAAAAGCAGTCCCAGGGTCCTCCATTGGAGCACTCACATAGGAAAAGAGAGAAAAGCTTTGTTCTTCATCTTCAATAACCAGAGGCTTCCTGGAAGGAACAGACATCAGGGGAGAGCTGGTAGACTCCCATAAAAAGACATGTCTTTTCCATGCATGATGTGCAATGGGGTGTGCAGCAAAATGTTTTAATGTTAAAAAAATTACGTTCCCAAAGCCAGTTTTGACTGAACAAGCAAAACCCAAACTGACTGCTGAACAATTTTCTGAAGCACAGACATTAAAAGGCACAAGGCTGCAAGAAAACTCCTGAGCTAACCAAGTTAACAGTCAATTTCCTCTGATTTTTAAGTACAGCATGTACATCAGCTACTGTAAGGAACCCATACTGGAACAGCAAGACTGAGTATTTCTAAGGGCCTTCTCCTTGGCACAGAGACAGATTTTAATTGCAGAGCTTGGGTAAAGAGTAAATGAGCTCTTTAATGTGAAAAATTAAACCTCCTCATATATAGACAACGTCCAGCTCTGCCAGCTAGACAGCAAGTATTTGACAGCAAACTGTTCATAGCCTACTTCCATCAGCAGAACAATTTAAGTTATATCAGAATAGGTTTTTTGCTGTCATGCTTCCCATTCCCAGACATCTTTGTAAAGTCTGCAAACAGAGATGCCAACATATCCCATTCTGACCTACATAGCAAACAATTGGACTTGTGTTCCTACTGTGTTATCACCAAGATGAATCACTGTCATGTCTCCTCAAAGGCCAGGCAAGATGGAGACTTTTCTGCTGGGAAGTGTCGGCTGAATCCTACACCTAGTGCTCTCATGACACCAACTGCATACTTTGTGTTTATTGCAGAAAAGAAAAACATCCAGCAGAAAAAGGCTCAGCATTGAATTTTACTCTTTGCCAGGAAAAACATGGGAACAAGTGAAGAACAGCTCTGAAAGCACTAGCTTAATAAACTCCAAGGACAACAGAAGCAACCAAAAAAAAAATTCATCAATCTTTTTTTGAAAAACAGAATAAAGATGCTAGATAAAAATGTGTGCACACACCCCCAGGCCCATACATTGCACAAATCTGAGGAATAGAAGTGGCCATGCTATAGCATCGTTGTTCACTACTTCTGCATCTGAGACAGAAATTAGGGATATGTCCTGCTGTTACTAGACTCAGGAGGAAAAATGTCTTGCTAGGAATGGGGTATGAGGATGGCAAACCATTCTTTGCATTCTCAGGCTTCAGAAGTCCCTAGGTCAGCTTGGAAATTAAAGGTTGCTACTGACTTAGATTAACCCCAGGGGAAGTTGTCCCTACCAGGAGTGAGCAGCTGGCAGTTGTTAATATTTATGGTCTTCTGCTGCAGTGGTGGGTAGGATGTAAAAAAGTGTAGGAGATTTGGACTAGGTGTCTTTGAATCAAGCCTGCATTAACCTATGTGATCTGAAGCTTCTCTCTTACCAGCATTTGGAGCATAAAATCCTATCACTTATGCCTAACTGCCACATACTTGTAACCCTATACATGTGGGATAAAATTAAATCAAGACAAACAGAGATGACTGTATTCCCCCTTTATAATTTATAAGGATAAAAAGCAAGTTTTTTTGCCAGGGCAGGGTTCAGGAACTTTAGATATCTAGCTAGAAAAAAATTCTTCTCTTCCCATTAAGAGATATCTCACAGACTTTGTCAGACATCCAAAGTGTTATTTCTGCTCTCTTCATTAGAAACCATGTTTTGTAAGTGACAGAGACATACTCTTCACAGACCACCATTTACTTAAACAAATTATTAATCATAAAGTGATTCTGGAAGGCAAGAAGCACTCCCTCTCCAACCATCACTTGACAGCATTTGGTTTAACCTTTGTTCTGTTTGGAAAATCCCCAAAGTTAAAAAAATGTTTGTTGAGTGAGTTGAAGCTGGCTGACAATGAGATTGGCTTTTTCAGGGGTTTGTTTTCTTACTTCTTTGGTGAGCTCTGTAGACTGGGGTATTTAGAGACCAACCCTTCAAAACCATTGCTCTTTGAAATGCATCCTCATTTCAGTAATCTCTGCCTGCATCTGAGGAAGGAAAGCACCAAAGATGTTATTCTTTATCTTATCAAAGATTTCAACAGCACAATGGAACAGTAACTTACTGAACAGAGGACATGTTTTACTTTATTATTTATCTCATAGAAGAAATATAAAATTAATTGCTGCAACACAATTCAAAGATTGAAAATACTGTCTACATTAAAAAGGAGGACCAAAATCCTAACAGCCTATGTGGCAGAAGTGTTTAAGTCTGTTGCTGGCTGTAAGCATTTGCATTCTTAGGATAACTGAAAATGATAATATTCCAGATTCATAAGCCAACTGCAATGCAAACCCCCTTAAACATGGGGTTTAGAGCAGAACTGTAATCACTATGGTCTTTAATGTCTCAACAAAAGAGACCATGGTCATCTTATTTTGCAAGCTCGTACATCAAGCAGTTACAGCAAACCCCATTTTGATTGGGTCCAAAGATAATTGTCAAAAGGAAGAACTATGAATCACCAAATGATTAATAGAACAATTCTGTATATTTTAAATTTGGAGGAAAAAAAATCTCTGAATCCTATTTTGTTATGGAGTTGGTAATGCTTCTTTTTATCTACTGCAATGGCTAAGTACTCACCCTCCCATGTACTGGATACTATAGTTTCCATTCAGAGTATGCTCTCTGAAATCCCATCCCTCTATAAAAGTAGTGCCCCACTGGACTACAAAATTAAGGCAGGAAAACTGGTTCAAAGAGACAAGGCAGTGATACTTGACATTGCCAGATTGTTACATGTGTTATCTTCCCCTATGTAATCGCTTTTGATAATTAATCTAATAGTAAGCACCATTTATCTGTTTGCCTGAACTATGAAGCCTCCATGTATTCTCCCAGTTCCTTCTCTCATCCTGAAAATCTCTAAGGCTCCTAGAGAAGGGCTTTAGAAAACCAAACTTCAGATAGAAATATTCAGAAAGAATGTAAGTACTACAGCTCTTTACCCCAACAATCCAACTTCTAACATGTTTACCATTTCTCTGCAGGAAAGCAATATCTTTCCTCTGCCCAATATGAGAAAAAGCAAAACAAAATTATGGAAATTGTTCCATCTCATGGAGTCAGCACCACAAATGAGAGGCTATGCCTTAGTAATTTCTGAGGCTTTTACCTCCTCTGTTGGGCTGTGAGCATAATACCTACAAGACATATTCTGGGAGTTGTTCCATGCAAAATTCCTGTAAAGGGCTGCACTGTTTACATTGACTACAAATCTGTATGCACAAGAAAGCTCAGCATGGGAACAAAAACCTATCTCTGAAGTCATTCTGTGAAACAAATTGAACACGGTTTTCCCCATAACAACAAGGGAAAACAGAATAAATCCTGAAGGGTAGGGTGCCTCTCAAAAATTTGCAAGGAGCTTCTGCTTTAATAACAGACTGTATTAAACAAGTCTCTTTACTGAAGAGTAAAAATACATGTTCAATAAAGGTGAGACCCATCAAGTCCAGCTAATTGATCCCTCTATGAGCCATGGGAAATGCAGTATGGAGATTCAGTCTACACAAGAAACGAAGCAGTAAAAAAAATTTACATTGCAATGTGACAATCATCTCTTGAAAACTACCTGTTTCTTGAATACAGCTGTATTCACTATTGCTTCACAAAATACTAGGGGAAGTGAAATACTATTTTTTACAGGTTAGATACAATGAAAAGACAATGGGAAGCGTGAAAAGAAGCAGGGAGGTCCTGCAAGAGAAAGCAAACCAATCTTCTGCTTAAAGAAAGTATGAGAAACAGGTCTGCAAAAGCAGTGGATCAAGACTTTCAACTAAGAGGATTTATGGAGAAGGAGATTTTATCTCCAGCCACAGGTTAGCCTCAAATAAATCCTAACCCTTGTTTTAAACAAACTGACCCCAAGTTACCCATGATGTTTAGAAGAATTTAGTACTACAAGAGAAC
The DNA here is from genome assembly GCA_013389925.1 of Aegithalos caudatus. NCBI lineage: Eukaryota > Metazoa > Chordata > Aves > Passeriformes > Aegithalidae > Aegithalos > Aegithalos caudatus. Next base: position 686,618 of record WEIU01011202.1, on the reverse strand, counting down.
CTTGGTGGTAATTTTGTGATAAGCAAGGGAAAGCATTGGGAAGAGAACTTTCCAGTAAACAGCATGACTTTACTTTGAAAAGCTTCCTAACTGTTGATTCATCCTATCTCCAAAGCAGCCCAGGCTGGAAATACTAAATTTGCTTCAGTTGAAGATGGCACAGACATTTAACTAGTTTGTCTGCAAAATTATTTAAATGGAGGTTTTGTCTACCTTTTTTCCAAAGGTACAAAATTCTGTTAAGCAAAAACATAGCCTGTACCTCTGGAGAGTATAAAAAAACCTGAACTTGCAAATTTTTTTCTATGAGGGAAGTCTTGCTGTTCTAAGAACACAATTGCTCAATGACCAGAGACCCAGCACAAGCATGGAGCACAGCGAGGTTGTGCCTGAGAGCCTGACTGCTCTAGACCTAAAAGTGACACAGCACCACAAATGTGTCAGATCCAAGTGGGACAAGCTCTGCACTTGTGGGAGCAACAAGGTCCCAGAGATGCAGCACCGTGCCCTAAGGTGATTCTGCATCACTGTATCTGCATGGCTGTATTTTCTGGGGGTTTTCTCCCAGTGCAGTACACCAGTCTGCTACCGAGGGCCTCTTATTTTCCTGCAGAGCCTTTTAGAAGTTAATTTTTAGTTGGAATTTGAGTGTCATGGGGACTTTGTAAGCTGGATATATACAGCGGTCATACCAAAACAATCAGCTAGAACAACGAAGAGGACAATCAAAACCCCCAGTTATACCAGGCAGCTTGTGGACATGGATTGAGAGAAAAGGATACAGGGTGACAGGAACAAAAGGGACCTCAATAATAGTAAAAGCTTATGAACAGGTACACACCTAAAATGTACAGATACAAACGTGGGGCAGCCTTGGGAACAAGCAGGAGGATCTAGAGCTCCTTGTGCTGTTACTACAACACTGTGGGAATAACAGCTGTGGTAGGAGGGCTTGCATGTGATGGGAGCACTGGGATGGATGGATACAAGTCCCTCTGGAAAGACAGGGAATGAAGGGAAGACTCAGGGCCTTCTATGTGAAGGAGCAGCTTGAACACTTGTATTAGACAGCATTTTGGTTGAAAGCATGTTTCAGGATCAGAAAAAAAGCCACTCAGAGTGACAGTGATGGGGCAGCATACTTCAGCCCAGCCCACCCAGCCCCCAGGTGATGGGACAGTCGAGCACTAGAACAAGCTGTGCAGTCTCCATCCTTGGAGATTTTCAAGGCCTGACTAGATGAAAAGTCCTGGTCTAATCTCACAGCTGATACCACTTAAGGCAACTGAACTAGGTTGAGAAGGTTCAGAGTTCTCTCCCAGCCTGAAATATACTGTGATTCTAAGTCTAAAGAACAGAATCCAAGACAGGAACTGTAGCAAGAAGTCTGTTTTGTGACTGCATCTTCACAAGCACGGCAACTAGGATGCTCACCCAGAAGTCAACTGTAAGCCAAGGCTGCAGATTCCCAGGAAGTTATAGAGGAATGAGGAACAGTAGCAGTTGTAACAGAACCTATTCCTGCAACACTTCTGAGCATCAAACCTCTAGGGAAACAAAAATCCCTGGCAACAAATGTTAACTTTGAAGTTAATATCCCAAAGCATATTTTCTCGGGACAAGGAACTTCCAAATGTTTTCAGTTTCCCTAACCATTTAAGAGGCAGGAAATATGAGACTTGCACTCAAAAGTATCTCTGGTGAGGGAAAGGGGCAGAGGGACAAAACTGTTGAATTCACCAGTGTTCCTTACCCGTGACCTCCCAAACAACCTCACATACAATAGAGCAGATCAGCACCACACTTGAGAAGTAACTAAAACTTACTGCCTTGCTCTTGCAGAGACATTGTTTACATGTTTCTGGAACATATGAATGAGCTCTCAAATCCAGATCATAATCATAGTCCTTTCTTGACATACATCCAGCACTTTTTTTCAGAACCATATTGATGGTTTCTAAATATCTTCAATGCAAGTCTGCTGCCCTCAGGAAATGATAATCATACCATCTCTCTTTATTTCATAAATACATCCCAAGTCTTGGTTCTCTTCCCACAGGTGGCTTCAGTTTCACTCAGCTCTTTCCCAGATATAACTCATACTTTAGGGAAGCTCATGGTCAGCTCTCAACCTCCTCCAGCTACAGCCTCTTCTAGGAAAGCTGCCTGCTGAGCATATTTACATCACCAATGAGAGCTGATCCTTGCAGCCCCTAGGCCACCAGCTTCCTCGACTTGCAGATATCTAAAAAAAAAATAACCTGTGCATTCCACTGCTACAACACTGCTTTTGGTTTCTTTCTCCTCTTTTCAGAAACTGGCCTGCAGCCACGACAAGGGTTCAGCACTATTCCCAAAAGGGACAGGCAGCCTAAACAGAAAAGTGATGCTGAAAGGCGCTGCATGTACAGTAACCATGCTCTGCCCTGCCTTTTAAGGAATATTAAGTGGCTTTAGCATCTATAACCATTTACAAATGAAGCTTGTGCTTCAGCATGGCTCACCCATATAACCAAAATACAAAATTCACTGTTACTTGTCTACAAGTGTTAAGTGTCCTGTAGTTATGTGTCAAAATACATATAAAATCTTTCCTACCTATGTCAGTGGATCAGTGTGGATATAATGCAATTAGGTACACACTGCCACAGTTCTGCTCTGTGCTTCTGTCCCTGGGAACTCATATTCTTATAATTACACTATTACCCATTTGGTTAATTAAAAAA
>WEIU01011202.1:670010-683872 GCA_013389925.1 Aegithalos caudatus | reverse complement strand
AAAAAAAAAAAAAATTCCAAAGTACTTGATTACTGCCCTTATCTTGGACCTCTAGGTTCTGTAAAGACCAAGGTGGCAGCAAGCTCCTTACAGAATCTGTGTCAAGCTTGCTATCAAAGTCTTTGTGTTTGCACCAACAGCAAGTTACAATAAATTTCCTACCAGCCTCCAAAAAGAAGTCCTAATACCAGGATTTAGGTAGAAAACTAAGTTTCAAATTCAAGGCTCAATCTTGAAGAAGTTAATATGAGAATTAATTTCAGCAACCAAGATAATGACTGAGTCATTATTTAAGAAAACATTATGAATCAGAAATGGACACATGCAAGTATTATTTTAAACTCTGAATAAACTATATGGAATTCACTTGAAGGTCTAACCCTTTACTTTGCCAACTGCTAGAAGATACTTTTCCTTGCCCAATTTTTACAAGTAATTGGAAGTATGCATTATTGCCCACAGTATTTCCAATGAATAATATATCAGAGAAAAAAGAAAACACACTAATAAGTTGCTCAGATCACACCACTAGAAAGAAGTCTACACAAGGTTGTATACCAGTGCAACATTAAAGACTCTAAAAGTATTGAAAATTAAACAGCAATAATAAATTATTACCTCTGAATACAGTAATTTCCTTTACAGAATTCCTGTTAATAAAGAAAACACTCTGTGGAATTGCAAAACACTGCTACCATTTAGTCTACTGCATAAGTGGCTCTCAAACTGGACAGGTGAAATACTCACAAATGTATTTTTAAAGTGTGATATTTGCCTGCTCTCCATTTCCCATTTCCTTCCTTCCCTCTCCTCTCCCTCTTCCTCTGAAAAGACTTATTTTTGTGGCAGATGCAGAGAACTCAATGTTTTAAGTCAATAAAAAGCATTCACTCTGCTGGCCCAACTGATCTGGAAGGGGGACAGTCACTGTTCTGAATATCTGAAAACCAAGGCAAGACTGGGAACAAGACTCCAGCATAATACATGATTCTCTGTATCTCTGCATAGGACAGATCCCTCTGCAGGAATGCTTTGATGTCACCTAGTAGGCAGCAGCTTTGGGGAGAGTGATGAAGCAAGAAGGGCATCCAAGAACCCCTGCCTGAACCTGAAATACAGGTTTAAAGTGAAGCTGAAGGCAAAATAAGAAACAAGTGTGGGTGGAGACCAGTCCTGGGTAGAGAAAACAAAGGAGAGTTAACTACAGACATTTGAAATCAGGTGGTGAACACAAGAGCAAACCCACTTTTCCAACACAAACCAGTGGCACTATCCTTGCAGAGCTGTGGTGGTGCAATGCTTTATCAAACTGCACACCCGACTATCTAATCCCATTCTCTTTATTTTGTCTTGGCACTATCTACATGAATGGAGAACAACTGCAAAAACAGATACACGCACTTCGGTTTTACTGGCTTCCAAAACACACTGGATTGGAAACAATGGTTCCAACACATTTATCTTCTTTCAGACTGTGGTTTCATGGAAAGGTGGTTGTTTCTTGAGCTTTTAATTAGCATATCATTTGTATGCTAGCCAAGAGAATTCCCGAAGGCTTTTTCCCATATTGCTCCTGTCAGCCTTTTTTACAGAAGAGTGCCCAGCTGAAGGCTATTCCAAAATGCATCTGTAAAACTTACATTTGAATACTCTTCATTCATAAAACAGATGGAAAAGTGAGGAGTAAGGAGGAGAAAAATGTACAGAAAGAAAGCAGACCTGTACAAAAATCATCATGATGAAAAACAGAGATTGTTTGATTCTCCAGTCCCTGTAATAGAAATATTAAAAGTAATGTTCTTTGGACTGTGTGTCACATTCAATTCCTAAAACAGAATATTAGCTACTGTATTTCTGTGCTTAAAGTCATTTTCCCACTGCTTTTTGTTGACTGTTTGCATTATTTAACTTTAAAGAGTCCAAGAGGCTTCTGATTGTTTCACTTCCTATTCCTTTCATCCTATTCTTCATCTTGCTGGAATTACTTTTCCCAAATGGTATCAGTAGAGCTGCCAGTCCCCAAGGTTCTTTATTGATCATTTGCTGAGTTTTATCTTCCTTCTGTAAAATCCAGGCACTTTCTCTGGCCATAGCTATAAATTTCTCCAGCTGTGGCTGATTAACATTCTTGCTGATATTAAGGTCTTGTTCAAAGGGATTCCAGATATAAAGAGGAGACGACTCAGGCTTATTTACTTCCTTTCCCTGCAGACAGCATAAAGAAAAAGTCAAAGCTGCACATGTACATCATGGGCTGAGCAAATAACAAATCACTTGAGTTATTACACTAGAATTAAAAGTGTTTTGACCTATTAGAAAACATTTTACAAAGCACCCAGTCATTATTAATCAAGTTAATTTGCCTGTCAACCTGACCGTATGATTCCTGTTCTCTGAATCCTCTCAGTGGGGCTTTTCTTTGCCACATTCAACTTGGATTTCCTTCAAGGTAAATAACACACAACTACAGCTTAACCTATCTTTTTGGCCATTCTCACATTTGCTCAGACCTCACCTACTGCAACCTCCTACACCTAATCTCCCATTGCATATGGGCAGCATCAGTGTGTCATATTAACCTGCATAGCCCAGTTTGGTAAAATACTGCATGCACTTAAACTGTTCAAACCATTCCTCCCACACTGTTCAGAGAGCTCATGGTGCTGGTGTAAGTCAACAAGATTGCTTTGCTGGCTGAAATCCCTCCCAGTTTGGACTGTCTTTTAAGCACAGAGGTCATGGCCCACTGTTAGGCACCTGGTACAGTACAACACAAACAGCTGACAACTATGTAATTTGTTATTTAAATGCACTTCCATCTCAGTGCTTATCAGTGTTTCTTAGCTGCCTGGTTCTGTAGAGCAGAACCTCTTCAACCCTTTCTGCTGCAAACTCTAGCAGGAATCCACCAGCTCCTGCTGGTCCAGAAAGTGCCTGTGTACAAGTTACAGGGCCAAGAGCACTGTCAGAAAAACACCATCAGCACATACCTCCCCTGACCAACTCGGCTCCAAAAGTATTTTTGCTTGCCTTTTTCAGGCTTAATAGCAAACAGAAGTTCTCTAAATAAATCAATTTCTAGGATCAATCTGCAAAAAGAGCTCTTTAGCCAGTGATCTACACTGCCCAAATAGAAAACAGAACAAACCAGTGTCCACACAGCAATGTGGCACTGAAACCCTGTTCTGGAAGCAGCCCAGCAGCAACAGGTGTGAGTCACGGAGGTTACATTTTCATGTATTTCTTTATACTTGCATGCACACACAGATCAATTGGATGACTTAAATATATAAAGCAAACCAAAGTGCTAGCACAGAATGTGATGGCATGCTTACTGAGCTGCAGAACAGTTACTGCAGGCTGATTCAAACTGCAATAGATAAGTGCAGTACCAAAAGCACACTCTGAACTCAGCTGTAAGTTTTAATGTAGGCTCTGGTTGGGTCTGAACTCCCAACTTTAAATGCAAATCTTGTCAGCTCACAGGGTTTGTCACAGACTTTTGCTATGACAGACATCATGACATCTTAGAAGTTTTCCTCCCACAGAAGCAAAATAGCTTCAACTTTTTAAAATTGCCACTTTTATTACAGGGCTTTTCAGTAAAATCACACTAGCTTTGCATCAATTTCTGCTTTCCAGCATATCCAAGTAATGACACTGCAAATGTTCTTAATGGTATTGTAAGTTACTGGGCTCCAAGAGGAAAATACTCCTCCTTCACAGAAAGGACTCAGTTTCCATGTAAATATATACTTTTATATATAATTAAAAATGTTAGAAATTGTTGCTTAGCATTTGTAGTTTGTCAAATGGTAGAGAGATTCAATTGATAATGATGAGCAATTAAAATCAATTTACCTTTCGAAGATTTAGAGAATTCCTTCTGAAATCAAAGTTTCCAAAATATTCAAAAAACTCACACAACAGTACATCTAAGGGAAAGAGAAACAAGAGCCATCAGTAATATTAAACAAGTTTGCTTTCAATATGCTCATTAAAAAAAGCAAGTTGATGAATATCTACCTACCAAGCGTTTCTGTATTTTTTGTAGGTTTAATCTTCCTCAAATCACTAACAAATGAGCAATCATATCCTCCAATTATATGCTTGTCTTTTTCATCTGCAAGAAAAAGTGTGGGCATATTTTGAAGTAATAAACAGTAAAATGCCATTGCATTTAATAGAATTCAGAAAACAAACTGAAATCAATGCTACCATATTACACAAATCAAATTAGGAATTCACAAGTGAACTTGCAGGTTAAGATTCAACTTAAACAGTAAAAGATATAAAAGAAAGCAGTCTATAGATGGGCGAAGGAAAAGCATCATGAGCAAATGGCACATTTTTAAAATCCTACAGGACTAAGATAAATGACATCTTTGTATCTCTGAAAATAATTCTTATAGGTAACAAACAGGGTATCTCTGCACAGAGAGCTGTATTACACACTTAACACCACAACTCTGTGAGGTTACTACCAACATGAGGGTTTAAAAAAAAAAACAGACCCAGAGTGTTCACTGTCTTTTTCTGAAAAACTTCAGAGATTTAGGAACACTCTTGTAAATATCAGAACACGTTTTATATATAAACATTTCTATAGAATTCTGATGGAAATGTTTAAAATTATTTTAAAGCAACTGAACACAGACCTTCTTCTCCACTACAAGCACACAAAGCTTCCAAGGAATCATGTCAATAAGCAGAAGACATGAGTAAGGAATGAAGAACTTAGGATGTCATTCTCTATGCTTTCATAAGATTCACTGAAGGTAACACACCCTGACTGCTGTGTAAGAAACCACCAGAATAGTTTGTGGAGATACAAGAATTATTTGCAAAGGGCCTGAATGGTCTCAAGGATATTACAAATTGGGAGAAAAAACCACAGCCTTTCTTTTAAGCATTTGGAAGCTATAAAACAATACACATCGTATCAGTCTGCACAAAATCCTTAACTCCAGAAATGTTCAAGACCCTACAAGTCTTCTAAAAAGTAAAATTAAAAAAAAAAAAAAATCAGCATAGGAGTAATGAACAAATACATTACATTTCATTATCTAAAAGACAGAATAAGTCTAACCCCTCTAAATAGAATTAGCATTGTATTGGAAAGGGATTTATTTTGCCTTTAAAGATGCATTAATACATGTAAAATTTGTGTAGGTCCTGAACTTAAAACACACAATATTCATTAGTATTCAAGAGCATTAAGAAATTGCCTGGGTTTATTTATCACTTTAGGTAAAACAAATGTGCAACAGACAATAAAGTGCAATAAACACAGAAACGGTGGTGCTTACCTGCCAGTTCTTTAAGTTGGTCTAGGGTTGGAATGATAGGTGGCGACCTCCTCTGCAGAAAAAACATGACCATCATGGTCAGGGAGAAGTTTGTAATCCAGGTACCAGGAGCACTGTTTGTCAGTCCGTGAACACGGGCCCAACATCGTACAGTGAACACCAGCGCTCGAACACGGGAATCAAGACAGCCATAGATATACAAGAGTTCTGAGCTTCTTATTGCAATGCTGGAGAAGAAATGGGAACACATGCAAATGATGAGAGAATTATGAACTGTCAGATGCAGTGTTCATTATTCATTATAAGAGAAGGGGGCCTCCATTAAAAAAAAAACAAAAAAAAACAAAAATAAAACTTTTACACATTTTAAAAAATAGAAGAGAATCACAGAATAGTAGAATGGTGTGGGATGGAATGCCTGGAACTGTCCAGGATTAAATACCTGGTAGTTTTCCATAGCAAGAATGATACAGTTCTGGGTAAATAACATGCATTTGCACTGTTTCCTGTTTCCTCGTTCCACATCACAGTGGGAGAAAAAAAAAAAAAAACCAAATAAAAAACCACCATCAAGTACTGTGGAGTCAAACTATGCAGAAATGAGGTGAAAAAACATAATTTAGCCACAATTGCCTTTGAGGTACATTAGATAATATCTCTACCCTAACATATAATAAAATACAACTAGAACTTCTTTTACTGCTTTTATCTAGAAAGTAATAAAATGCTGCACTGAAAAATAACCTAAGTGCAGGGATACAATGAAATCTGCTAAAAAAGTCGCTTTGGTAATTTTCAAATGATTACTGCTTAGTCAAGCTGAAAAAAAAAACAATCTGGAAGGATAAAGGTTTTCAGATGTATCAGTTATCCATCTCTTTCATCACACTGTCATACAACCATTCATGTACTGTACAAATGGGAGGGCAAGAAAAAGTAGAAAAAAAATGGAAGTGCTGTATGAGAGCAAAACTTACTTTGGATCATTTTAGCCTGAAGTGTTAAAAGTTGTTCTAAAAATTCAGCATAGCCTTTTGGGGACATTTACTAGGTCAAATTTTTTTAACACCTGGGCTTCCTAAATTTCAGCTGTGAGGTGCTTTAGGGTGTCCAGAGAGATCTGATTGTAGTAAAAATGATAACAAGAAAAGACATGCAGTCCCAACCTGCCAAACTATCAGCTGGGAAGCTGTACAAGAAAGCTTGTACAGAACTACATGCTGGCTTTCACTGTGGCTGCATACAGAAAAGTAATTTCATTGTAAGAAACTTGTTCAATACTGCCTTAAGAACTTCTGCATATTCTGAAACAACTTCAGAAAACTTAGTGTATCTGATCTGATTGTATCTGATGCAGACAAATCACACAACTGCACTAAAACTTGTATCACAGAGTCACAAAATATTCTGAGTTGGAAGGAACCCACAAGGATCATCAAAGTCCAACTCCTGGCCCCATACAGGACAGCCCCAGGAGACACACCATGTGCTGAGAGCACTGTCAAAAAGCTTCTTGAACTCTGTCAGGTTTGGTGCTGTGATGACTTCCCTGGAGAGCCTGTTACAAGGCTCAACCACCCTCTGAAAGACCTTTCCCTAATATCCTGTGAAGATCTCCCCAGACACAACATCAGGCCATTCCCTTGGGTCCTGTCCCTGGTATCCTGAGGAATAATCACTCATATTTTTATATTGCCCAGCAACAATGAAAAGGGTGGGTAACTCATTTTCGGCTCTGCACACCTATGCCAGGGTTGTTTTCTGGAGTGAGGGGGTTATTTCTGCGGCTGTGGGGACAGCACAGCCACAAAAGGGACAGCACAGCCACAAAAGGGACAGCACAGCCACAAAAGGGACAGCACAGCCATTTCTGGGCTGCGCTGTCACCGGGGGCCCGAGGGGCATTTCTGGGCAGGCGGCGCCCCCTAGCGGGCAGGAACACCGCAGGCTGCCCTTCCCGACGCGGGAATTCCCCTGGCGGCCGGGGGATCTTCCCACCAAAAACGTAAGCGGGCCCTTAAGAAGAAGGAAAGGACACCAAAATAACTAGAAGCCAAATCCCTAAAAATTAACGTTCTGCAGCTGTTTAATCTGAAAAGCATTCTGCAAATCCGAAAATCAAGAAAGGCTGTGCATACCCCAACGGAAAGTAATGACTAATAAACCCTGACTGCTTTTTTTTCCAGTTTTATAAGCCAACCTTATTCCATAGACTGGTTTTTGAGTCTTCAGCTAGCAAGTTATTTCCTATGCTGGAGAAAGATAACTTAAGGACATCAAACTCTAACCTCTAGAAGTCAAAAAATATCCTTTTTACTTTCAGAGCCAACATGCACATTTACTAAGAACACAGAAAACAGAAGACTAAACAGTTTATATTACAAGTTTTCAGAACACTAAGTACATCAGAATCCTCTGCAAACTTTTTAAAACCAGGTCTCACCTGTTGCTCACTGACAGATCACACTGGAATCCCGTTGGCTGATGAGAGAATTTCACCAGAGGGCAGCGGGCATTGAGGATCTTCTGGACATTTGCACACCCAGGACCAAAATTATCAAGGCAGTCACCAATCACAGAAAGAATCCTCTGAGTTGCCAGTCTTTCCGATGGTAATCTTTTCATCTGATACTCCATTTCAAAGGGACCTTTTTTCTAACACAGAATTTTAAAAGCAAGCTGTTAGCTCTCAAACAAAAGAGACATTTAAAAATACTTCTGAAAGACCACCACCATTTGCAAAGTAGTTTGCACAACTAGAACAGAAACACAAGAATTATTCAAAGTAGTCCACCAAACTTAAAATAGGCAAAAAACATATTGCTCTCTTTTACATTCTTTTCTGGTGATTCAATTCTTCCAGACGAATAGTGATCAACTTACTATAAAGCTACATGTTCAAACAGAAGTATAATAGTACTACATCTCATTACTGGCTAAAAAATGTAATTCTGGAATTACCAGGAGAGCATAAATGCTCTGACTCCAAAGAGGAGCATACAATTACAGAGGGGCAACACAACCAAACTATCAATAATTTCAAACTATTGGTAATTCCATGTCAAATCCTCAAAGAACAATACATTAAATCAAGTAGCAGCGTAAAAAAAAAGTATTTTTCATTTCAAAAAGTTAAAAAAATAGTATGGAAATTATTTAATCCTTCAAAATTAAGATACAATTCTGTAAGACTTAAAATAATCATATCATATATAGTTTCCCCAAAAGACAAAAATATTGTGAAGATATATTCTAACATCAGAAATCAACTTCTCTGTAGGTCTTTGTATTTTGATTTGCTATATTTGTAGTTTTTACCTCAATAAAATACCTGTGAAATCTAGTTTTCTTTATAGTCTTGCGTTTTTAAGATATCAGTTAATTTTGCTTGCTAATCCAATACTTCACACTGATTTGTCCTCCCTGTTGGAACCTGTCATGGATGAATGCATACTATACAAATAAATTACAGTGCTCTAACAGTAACTGAGATACACAGCATGCTTCTTTTGTTGTCCACAAATTAGTGACCTCACAGACAGGTAAAACAATTCAGAAGTTATGGACCTTGCAACCTTTCCCATAAGGTCACTTCAGGGGCCGAATTTCTGACTGTGTCTGGCAACCACTGAGGGGACTGTTCCTGTCCCCTCCTGCCAGCGGCTCTCCAGCCAGCACCACGCGTGATGGGACACGTGCCTTTCCAGACAGCACCTCACTATCTCTCAAAAACTGAATGAAGACTGTTTTATAATCATAAAGTAGATATTCTTATCTATTAAAATGAACCTTTTATATACAGCTTTGGTGCTAGCTAAGGGGTGTGAAGCACTGATACATTTGCCTCAACCCTGTGGTTCTTCCCCCATTCTTGTCATGTAGGAAGAAACAGCAAAGACTAAACTATTACTATTATTAAAAGTAAACTGTTACTTTTGGGTCAACTGATACAGTAACCTAAGCAAGAAGCACAACAGTTTTAACAAAACCTGCTACTCTATAATAGCAGAGCCCTGTTTTAATTCATTAACTAATCTCCCAAATTGCCCAGGGGTTAAAAATGCCCAATCTGTAGTGTAGCATCCACTCTTAGTAAAGAATGTTCACACTTCTGCCCCTTTTCTTAAATTACAATTAGTAATCAGTTTGCCATAAGGCTCAAAAAGAGTTATTTCATGTAAATAGGTGCTGAAATGCCTGATCCTCCTCATTGCTGGCACCTCCTGAAAGGTTATAGAAGTGAAGAAATCAGAACATACCTTTTCCACTGCTGCTAAATCACTTTGTAACTAAAGCTACCTCCCCTTTGTCTCCCCAGAGCAATGTCTCTCAGCCATTCACAAGTAATCACAGCTGCTGGTAAACTCACTCATCATCAAATACCCTGCATTTCACAACAGAACTTCTATTTCCACAAAGGATACATATTAAAGAAAACAGTTACCAAACATGCTTTGAAAATAGACATTTTATACTTGAAAGTTACTCCTTCAAAATTTATGAGACAACTTCACTGTTTAAACATAAAGATTTTAACATTTCACACACATGATGATCCTTCTCTTCAGCTGACATATTTGCTCTCATTGTGATTTATCACTGCAGTAATACTAAAAACTATATATATTTGAAGGATTATTTCTTTAAAATTAACTTACACGGCAATATACAAATTGTACAGAAAAGCTGAGAGAATTTTCAATCTTCAAAAGCTTAAGCACACTGGGGTGTTTTTTAAGGAAAACAGAGCTAGTTTTTCCCAAACTATCTGTCACCCCACAAATAAAAGGAGGTTTTTACAACACAAGAATCACTTACTTGATTATTCATTCAGAATCCTGTAAGTATTCACCATGAATATTCCACATCCTGAGCTTTCACACCTCCACACACTCAACATGTGCCTATAAATATATATACACCCCAGTACATAATCCAGTAACTTTCCTGGAGCATAAATTTATGAGAGAAAAAAACTGAGAATCCTCCCAAAAGGCAGATGTGCACACATGCACAAACTTACTTTGCTTTAGGACATGGGAGACCCTAAAAAACAAAGCCAAGCTTTAACATAGCATGGCTGAGGCACAGAAGCTACAAAGGAAACACGACAGTAGAATGGGAAGGACTGACTCTGCTGAAACAATTTTGGAGAATGAGGGTTTTCTTCATTGTGAAATTCACCCTAATAGTTCAAAATTTATGTAAACACCAAGTCATTTTCTTCCTATTGCAAAGAAGAACTTGTCCATGTCACATTCAGTTTTTGAAAGACTTCAGATCCAAACATTCAAATAAACTTGTCTGCACTTTGTAGTATGAACCCATTTAAAATCTAAATAAAAATAAACTGATTCCTGTGTGTGAAACAGCAAATAAGCTGCTCTGTTGAAGAAATCCAACAAACTGAAGATGCACAGCATAATCTTACCATTTTTGTAGCTTGTTTTCCTGTATCACAGAAGTCCAAAAACATGTCCACATCAGAGCCCAATTTGCCAAACATGTTGACTGAAGAGCCAAAGGGCTTTACTGTGCTGTCTGGGAAATATGCACATGTGAAATCCCGAACCAAAGAACAGGCCAGAAACCGCAGCTTGATGTTTTCTTCTGTAAGCTGATGCTCATTCAGTACAATGTACATCTGACTGCTTATCTAGTTCAGAAAATAAACACTGTAAAAATACAATGACCCCTCTTCTATTAACATATATTTTCGTCTATTTAATATCAATGCAATTAGAAGGTTATTTTTCAAAATTTCAAAAATGTTTCTTTCATACGGAGAAATTATTTTCATAACTAAAACAAATGATTTCATTTATTTATTTCAATGTTGGAGAATCATTCACATAAAATGCTACTATGTTACCTTTTTAAAAATAAAATAAGTACCTTTACAAGTTTCACATGACCACTTGCAAATCTGAAATGAACATGTCTCATTTTTAATTAAGAGAGAGCTAGAAACCTCTACTTACACTGTCTGCAAGGCAAAGCTTTTCAATAAGGTCTTTCACTGGAATGTGACACTGAGGAGAGAGGTGAAGTGGTGTCTCTTCAACACGTTGACTCACTGGATTTTTCAGTGTGAAAGTGAAAAGTCTTGATTTAAATGGGACAACATGATGCTCTGAAGCACTTGGGATCCCAACAGCATCCTGCAGTGAGGCTATACTGCTCTTTTCTGAAAACTCTATTAATGCATTGATGCCCTAAAACATTAAGAATAGAAATACAGGGTGAGACAAATGCATACAATGCTTGAACTCATTGTACTGATATTACTCAGATGCTCCTGGAGCTACTGAGACAGATTGGTGAGACAGCCTTGAAGCCAAAAGCTAGGTTCTGTACCTCAAAACATTTTATATGCTTTTTCACAGGAGGTTAAAAGTATTTAAGACATGCTATTCTTCACAGCAAGCACTAAGCATAAAAATTCTTAACTATATTCATCTTCATAACTGAAATACTCAAACACATAAAAAAGAGCTGTCTCTATTGTTAGAACAATGAATGGTGCTATTTGAAAGTTTCAAAGATTTAGCACAAAACAGGTTGCTGGCTATTCCCCAGAGGTGTTGCTTAGCTGATTTAGGAATAAAAATCAACTGCTTAGCAACTTGTGAACATTAGCACAAATAAAAACTGATTTAATACACTAAGTGTATATAATTTGCTTAACTTATGGATGAGGCCTTAACCAAATTTTCTTTCTGGTATTTCTTTTCATCTAAGTCTAGATTTTAGTTTACATTGCTAATTACTTACACGATTTTCAAAAAAGAAATGACTCTTAACATTCCCATGGCTGGATAAGTACTGCAACAATTTTTTTTCATTAAGTTTTGATGGGCACTTAATTAAAACAGTCCGTTCAGCTTGATCCAGTCGTTCTGTTTGGACTTCAGCAAATGTCTTCTTTCTGGTACTGACTTCAGGATCTGTGAGGAGAAACAAGCATTCAAGCCTTTTCTACGTAAACAGAAAGATGTATGGCTGGTTTTAGTACAATTCATCTCTTCCTCTGGGTTGAACAACTGAACAAAGATTTGTCCTAGCTCTCCAAGATCACGACAGCAAAAATGAAAAGAATGAAGAATGAATGAAAGAGAGAAATATAAGCGTATTTCTCTCAAAAATGCACGCGTTTGTAATAACAAGGAGAAGGAAAAATAGGAAGAAAACAATACTGACTTCTCTCGGTGCTCCAGAAGCTTTATAATGCAAGGAATCTTTATTCTTTAATTTGCTGTTCACCATCAAAAAACTTAGTACACACATGAGTCTGGAAATGCCAGCGAGGCTGTGAGGCAGGTCCAGGCTTTTGGCAAGCTTCACTGAAATGACAGCCTCTCTTCACTACCACAAAACCAGCACCTTGGAACAATTCAACACTTGCTATTTTTACAGCTCAGCACCTTCCTTTAGAGAAAACTCCTACTCAAAATTTTCACTTAATAATACACTTTCATCTACCCAATACAATAAACCCACAGACCAGCCATATCTCATTGCACTATTGGCAACCTGTTCTGCTGCTGACAGCCTCCAGAATTCACACTCTATTAGACATGCTGAACATCCAGGAACATGGAACTTTTTTCCTCTTTGCATACAGGCAAAGGGGTCATCTCCCAAATCTGAAATCATGATCACTTCCTTGCATAGCTTTCAAACTAATCCACTGACGACATCACATCAGCAGAGCTTGTGAAGCTGTTGCCTGTTAATATTTCCCTTTTGTTATTCAGATTTAGAAGCTGGGGAGCATTGCCCAGCAGCTGCCATCTGACACAAGGATACTCAGTATAGAGCTCTTTATCCTATGGTTTTGGTTTTGAAGAACCCATGGAATATTGTGGCCTCAAGAAAACATTTAAGTATCATTCCACGGCAGTTGTTAGTATTACATGATCGCATCTATTTTTTTTCAGTCTTTCATTTTGTAAGTTTACTGAGCTCTCAGAGGCTTGTAAATAATAACCACAGTAGCTCTTTGAACAGTCTAGTTTTTATACTGCATTTTTCATCAGAAAACTAAGGAAGCACTTTATGAAGATGATCAATATCACAGTTGTCACAGAAACAGACAAGGATGAAGTGACCAAGATGCAGAAAAGTCCCACGGATGGGTGACATGACCAGGATGTCTCTGCATTAGGCCAGAATGGCTACAATTTTTGCCTGATCTACCTGTACATGCTTAGCCACTACAGAGATGATGTGATCTCACATCTTCTGGCTGTGCTGTCCTTTGCAGTCTGAGCATGGCACTGATGCACAGCAGCAAGACACCCCTCACTAGCTCTCGGCTTGTACTAAAGACACAGCATGAGTCGCACGTTTCCTATGCCTCTTTGAGGGGTCTCTCGGGAAAAGCCCCGTCACTTGATTCACCTCTAGCTGGTATCTACCTTAACAAACCGAGTCCGAGGCACTGACAACGGACTCTAGTCTCCTGGCCTGCAGCCCGAGAGGGCCCAGGCCGACCTCACTGCCCGGCCGGGCTGCCCGGGCCCCGCGGGGCTCCTCACGCCCGGGACGCGG
>WEIU01011202.1:645567-666329 GCA_013389925.1 Aegithalos caudatus | reverse complement strand
CTGGGCTCTGCTGCTGCCAGCGCCGGGAGAGTCGCGGACTTTCTTGTTCGAAGCGAATACGGGAAATGTCGAAATTGAAATTGTTGATATTTCTTGTTCCTCAACAGTAGAAGTTTGGGTTTGTTCTTTCTCTAGAGGGATTGTGTTTTTCAAGGTCTGCCGATAAGTTTTCTTGAAAGTAAATAAGGACTTTTTTCATTTCTAGTGGGCAGTCACTTGTCACTTAGACCAGAAGATTATTCTCTAAAAACAGCACAAGAGATCTTTATTATTGGGTGTATGATTGTGTTGAGCCAGGCTATGCAGTTTGTGGATAGCTTGTTTTTTTTGATTTTTTTTTTTTTGGGGGGGGGAAGGGGTGTTGAGGTTTTTTGTCTTTGTGTTTTTGGTTTTTTTTTTAATTTAATTTTTATTGTAGATTTTGTTCAGTTTTTTCTATCGTTGATCCTTGACACACAGGAAGTCCTACAAGGGCTCAGAATCTGGTATCCAGTTACTCTTTTTTTAATATGATGGATATAAGGATGGTCTCTGGCAGCACACTTCTTAGGCAAAAGGGGTTGAAAAGCCACGCAGAGGATAGAGAAATAAACCTTTGGCTTACAAATTACTCATGTGATGATGTTGAAATATTGGCAAAACTGGAGAAAGAGTCTTGTGCTTTGGCAACTGACTTAAGTGTTTGCATGCAGTTTTATTTTTCCACTGCAGGTAAACCCAGTTTTTTTAGCTGAGAATCTAAGTAAAGCATACTTAGTGATGTCATTTCTTCATGAATCTGGATTATATAGGATGATTTAGAATATGACATGAGTGCCCACCACTGACACTAGTACAGGATTTTAGGGATAAATAGGAAGAGTGAATTCCCCACTGGAAAATGGATGTTTTCTTGCCTGTAAGAGAAATATAATACTAAATGGCTGCATAATTTAAAAAAATCAGCTTTTAGAGTCTAGACACTGCTTTTATTGTGTAAACATGTAGTGCTTTAAACATTTGCTAGATATAAGGAAAAATAAAATCATTTAGGTTGGAAAAGACCTGTAAAATTATCAAGTCCACCCCAGCACTATCAAGCCCACCACTAAACTGTGTAATGTCTACATGTATGTCTTTTAAATCCAACCCCACCCTGGGATGGTGATTCCACCACTTCCCTGAGCAGCCTGTTCCAGTGTTTGACAAGTCTTCCAGTGAAAAGATTTTTCCTAATATCCAACCTCTCCTGGCACAACTTGAGGCCATTTCCCCTTGTCCCATCAGTTGTTATTTGAGATAAGAGACCAACTCCCCACCTCACTACCTCTTCCTTTCAGGTAGTTGAAAAGGTGAAGGGTTTGCAGCTTTTCTCAAGCACTAAAAACACAGAACTGAGAATATGCAGGTTATAGTCACTTCTTCATGTTATTCAGAGCTTTTTGGGTAGTAGTGAAACTGCCAAGAGTATTATTAGTATTGTGCTTTAGTTGGGGAACATTTTGAGGAACAGAGCAGAGTTGGCACTTCCAGAAAGTCTAATCTGTACAGATGCTTTGTCTGTGAAAATGCTGTCAGAGAGCAAATTAGTTTAGCTGTGGTATGTATTTGTCTTTATTCATAAAAGACCAGAGCATCTAGAGGCTCATGTGTTTTTTGTTTTTTTTTTGTTTTTTTTCAGAAAGTCCTTCAGGACTAGTTTGTAACTTACCTGATTTTACATGAGGTCTCTTGGTTCCTTTTATGACAGCACTGTTGATTTTCTTTGGAGCCCCACTAATTCAGCACAAAAAAAAACCCAAAAAAAAAACCAAAACAACAAAAACAAAAACANAAAAAAAAAAAAAAAAAAAAAAAAACCAAAAAAAAAAAAAAAAATTAAAAAAAAAAAAAAAAAAAAAAAGAAGTCCTGCAGTCCTGCTCTGGGGAAAAACAGAAATCTTATTTCTATTAAAAAGTAACCATGTTCAGGCTTAAATAGCCTATAGCTTTGAGCAAGTTGAGGTGGTGGGGGCTAAAAAGCATCCACAGCATCTTTTCCTTTTTGTGACCTCTCTGAGCACCAGGATACAAAGCCTTGGCCTCCCCAATCAGGTAGTGCTAGTGACCACAGTTTCCAGCTGGCTGCCCTGATGCTGGGGGTGTGGGTTGGTTAGGGCTGGATGTAGAGTGCTGGTGAAAGTCTCTGTGCCTGTCTTGGGGGAACGGGGGAGCTCAGCAGTGCTCTGTCACCATCACTCACAGGGCTTGGGTCTGAGTTTGAAAAGGAACAGCCACTCTGTTTGCCTTTCCTGATGCTGCATCTGCTGTCCTGTCCCGCCTTTTGAATTTTCAGCACGTGGTCTGATTTCTTTGCCAACTCAGACACGTCATTTTACTCGGTTTTCTGCACAGTACAGCTGACGTAAATACTCTAACCCATGAGAAATATGTGCCACAAAGCTTCTGCGTCCTTGTGGTGAGGGTAAGAAAGATAGTGATCGTAACCAGAAACTGTACCTGGGTGAATGTATTGCTCCATGGCCTCAGGGGACCGAGTCTGCTGCTTGTCCTCGAGATAAGGTTTTGTTTGCTGCCTTTTTTTTTTTTTTTTTAAAGTGTCTTTTTGCCTAGTTGTTATCTTTTGCCCAAAATAGATGGTGCAGTGGATTACAAAAAAGGGAAATGAGAGCTCTCTAAAGAGGGCATGCTGTAGTCAGTTCTGGTAAAGGAAAAGGAGGTCCTGCTCTTTGCTTAAGCAGGCATGAGACAGAGAGAATAAAACTCGGGACCCAACCATGGAAAAACTATTTTTCACTACTACTTGGAAATCTGGATGATAAATAGCTTGATTCTTGAGTTGTCATATTTTTCTGTAGAAAAATCCCCTGTTATCTCAACCTTGTGATTACTAGCTCTTCTTTCCATGAAGCAAATGATCTACATGAGTACAAACCAGTCCTTCTGCTTGAGCTGGTATGCAATGGCTTTATTTGTTTTGCTTTTTTTTTAATAGACTGCCGCAGAACACTGTGAAATTATCATCAGTGGTAAATACGGGTTCAGAAAAACGTGATGACTTCAGGGATTCTATTGAGATGTTCTTAAATGGTTTTGAGTGATGTAATCAGGTTAAATACAAGGTAAGTGCTCTAGACATTTATGTGTTGGAAACTATTTGTGTCAGTATTTTAATGACTGACCATGCGTACGTTTTTAACTTGAATATATAACTCTCTGGAATAGAAAGGGACTTTTTGGGAAGTTGAAACCAGCTTGCTGTAAATCCATTCCAGCAAAATAGTTGCAAAAGTAATGTAAAAAGTTATTGTTAGGATTAGTGGGAACAGGACAAACTGCTGAAAACCACTTCAAAAGCTCATTGCTTTTATGGTAGCTCTTCTGAAAGTCAGGGTGAAAAATTCAGTCCAAGTCTAGTTCTGACCCATTATTTGCAATAAAAAAAAAAAAAAAAAAAAAAAAAAAAAAAAAAAAAAAAAGGAGTTTTATCTCAGGTGGCAAATTTGTGCTTTGTACAGTGATACTAACAGATGTTACTAGTGGAATGACCTTGCTGTGTGACCTTTCCTTCTTTCTGAATACATCACATAAATTCTCAATACAAACTTAGACATAAACTAATTGAGAATGTTAATATCTCTCTTCGTCATTCTTTTCCAAACAATGCATTCCTTTGTTTATATTGAGGACGCCTTCATTTTTGCATATCTATCACCGTGATGTATTCTTACTGTACCTGTTCCTCCTAGGGAAAGCTTTATCATAATAAATTCTGAGAGTGAATGACAGGGGAGGTTAATTAATAACTTCTAAATAAATTTCACTAGCAAATATTTCTCCATTTTGTCTTCGCCGAGGATCCTAATTACGATTTTCTTCATAACACAAGTTATTAATTTTAAATCTATAATGATGAGCTGCTGATAACTCCTTTTCATTCTTACTTTGCTAAAACAAATTTAGGTGAAAAGTGTTTTCAAGTTTGTTTCTTTTTTTTTCCAGGAGTGATTTTGCAAAGTGGACAGTAATGGAGTATATGAGCACGGGTAGTGATAGCAAAGAGGAGATTGACTTGTTGCTAGCTGATCTAAATATGTCTGAGGTGATAGCCATCATGGAAAACCATTATCCAGGTGAAGACATTGCAGTCTATGAAGACAACTTAATTACAATGTGTGAAGAGGCAAATCAAAATGATGAACATGCAGAATCATTACTGTTTTGTGAAAGGGAGGTCTCTTTGATGTCCTCTGTCAAATACGGGACTGTGGAAGACCTGCTTGCTTTTGCAAATCAGGTGTCTAATACTGCAAAACAATTTAAAGGATGCAGACAGCAGGAATCTGGAATCCTCTTGAATATGGTAAGTCTGTTTTCCTTTTACTTGTCATTTCACAGACCTTAGGAATTAGAAGTTTTTAATGATTCTAAATAAAGATCAGTTCCAGGAGTAACAGGCTGTGGTTTCCTGTGCAACCCTGGGGCTGAAAGGGGTCTCTGAGCCTACCAAGTCTAGCACCTGCAGTCTCAGGCAGCTATGGAGAAAGATCTGTTGTTCAGAAAGATCCACTCTGTTACCTCCTAGTATCCCTGGAGGTTAGAAAACATTTCCCAGTACTGGAATACAAACTTGAGACAAGCAGTCAAAAAGCAAAATCCATAACTCATTTTGTCCTTTCAGTACTTAAAAGGGACTTACAAAAACCACAACTTGTATTAAAAAGAGTGACTTTTTAGAAGGGTGTGTAGTGATAGGACAGGAAGGAATGATTTTAAACTAAAAGTGTAGAGATTTCTTTACTCTGAGAATGGTAAGGCTCTGGAATAGACTGTACAGAGAAATTGTGGATGCCCCATCCCTGGAAGTGTTCAAGGCCAGGTTGGATAGGCCCTGAGCAACTTGACCTAGTGGATGATACCCCTTCCCATAGTAGGGGAATTGCAACTGGATGATCTTTAAGATCCCTTCCAACAAAAACCTGATTTATGATTCTGTGAATTATGCTGGTTTACAGGTCTGGGAACAGTAAGTATCTTCTAGTACTTTTGTTCATGTGGTAAAATGTTCATTATGCAAACTCCCAAAAATAATGATCTAGGATCTAATGATAGAGTTCTTAAATTTGCTCTATCTGCACAAAATGTCAAACGTAGTAATGTGAAGACAAAAAAGCACATAATATCAAGTGTAGTTTTAAGAGTTACAATATTAGGTAATATCTCACACTGCTAAATTCAATATTCGTGTGTTGAGATGTTAATTTTTTCCCTAAAACTGTTTGTGTTCTACAAACATCTCTGGATATTAATCTGGATATTATGACATCTCCATGTCATTAAATTTTCGTTTAATATCAGTTGCTCTGGGAAAAATCCATGTTGCAATGGAATTCTATTTATGTATGTTGGTGTCACTGCTATATTTTTTAAGATGCTTTACATCTATCATCTTAAATATCTTGCATGTACTATATTTTATATGGGAACACTGTTTGCTTGAGGCTTACTGGTTACTCAGGGTATTGCTTTATTCTGATTTGGAGGGAGCATTGCAATATTGCAAAACAATCACTTTTCAACTCCGTAACATTGAAATGACACTTAGTAATATTAAATATTTCCTATACTCAGGGTAGACACTGTTCTACATACTCATGATTGTTTTGCTTGCATATTGGTTCTACAGATGCATACAATTGCTATGAACCAAGTACTATTAGGTGCACGTGGTCCCATTATGCAACTGAGGGTTGGAGGCAGGGCATTACCTGTGCATGCATTTCATCAGGGGCATTGCTCTGTAAATATCTACAGCATCTTGGTTAGGTCAGGAGTGTTTCTGATTGCCTGGTGACCCTCACTGACTGCACTGTGACTTGCATCAAAAAGGGTCTTGAAGCGCACAAACTGGATTTCTTTAAAACTGAATTGAAAGATGTTTTGCAGCAACAGACAAATGTTCATAGGGTTAGGCTAGGAACTAGTCCTAAAAGCCTCCTGAAAATGTGAACTGTGGTGCTTGCCATTGTCTTGCTCTGCAAATCAACTCTGCTCAGCGTCTCTTCCTTTCCAGGATAAGGTGTAACCCATATGGATTAGTCTCAACCCTTTGAAATGCAAGCAAGGTGTACAGATTGTTAGACATGTACAGATTGCTTTACCCTGGCTCTAATAAAGTAGAGGGAAGGCTTGTTCTCTCTATCCTAAGCAGAATACTTTTTTATTAAAGGACAGCCCCTCATGCCTCCTTAGCCAAAGGTTAAGAACTTATCCCCCCAGATATAGGAACTTAGAAGAATTAATTTATTTCATGCAGGTACAAATCACAAATGACAATTTTAGCAGTCAAGAATGTAGATTTCCTAATTGAAAAGCATGAAGGTAGATCATCTTTCAAGAATGAAATATTATGTGTTACATCTTAAATAGAAATCTAAACCAAATGATCTCCCTGATATGCTGTTATCTTAAAAAGGGCAGCTGAAGAGCTGAGCATTTGAGGCCCTGTGACAGACATGAAATGATAAATATCCTTGATGTGATTTTACATCTCTTCAAGAGTCTTGATAAAGTAGCAATAAGGAGATTAATGATATTCCAGATACTGGCTGAAATAATTAGAAGCATATTCTTGGAGAATATTATTAATTTTTTAGCTGAGAGACTGAAGAGGCAACATCAGAGATCAAGCAGTACCCACAGGGCTGCAATTAGATGTTTGGTCTCTCTCTGTCACGTGCAGAGAGAGGGAGCTGTCTGGGAGAAAGAGCAAGATACTGACTTAGGTGCCCTGAATCCCCTCCTTGCCTAGTTGGTGATACAGAGGAACCAAAGCCTCCCAACATTACCTACCTAGAGGAGGCTATATTACTCCNTTTTTTTTTTTTTTAACTGTGGTATAAAACTAGAGAAAAGTGGCTGGTAAAATCAAGGCAGACTTCTTTGACCTTTTACTAAGCAGCAGAAACTCCAATACAAGTTGGAAAATAAAACTCCTAGCAGTACATGTGATATTAGGAAATGCTGAAACTCTTGCTCACATTGTATAAGATAACCTGTGAGTAACAGGTATGTGGCATAACAAGTTAACAGATTACAGGAAGGACAAACATGTGCAGGTGAATCTAATAACAAGAGGTGGGTAATTTCATTAACCCAGCTGCTGTTGTTGTTGTTTCAAGACAATTAATTGCAACTTACACTTCATAAGTTAGTCACTGGAGAGAAACGTGGATGCCTGGGCTGTGAATGAATGCCACACCTCACATGCTGTTCCCATTTGGTGTTACTAAATAAAGACTGCTAAGCAGATCATGTGCATCATGCACATAAGTGATATATTTTTTCCCACTATATGTATAAAATTAATGAGATTTGAAGTAGTTTTATCTTCACTGTGGTTTTTATTATTTATTTAACTTCACAGATCACACCCAAGAACGGGCGCTATCAGATTGACTCGGATGTGCTCCTGTTTCCATGGAAGTTGACTTACAGGAATATTGGTTCTGATTTTATTCCTCGGGGAGCTTTTGGGAAAGTGTACTTAGCCCAAGACAGAGAAACCAAGAAACGAATGGCATGCAAACTGGTATGTTAGTTCAGTAGTTTTATCTCTGAGCAAATATTGTATACCATACTACTTACAGTATATTCTCAAATATATCTGCATCAAATTCTACCGTTGGCTGATGATCATCTTGCTTTTGTTGGCCTAAACAAGGTGGGGAAAATGTACACTTCTGTCAGCTTATTTAAATTTTTTGGCTGTAAAGCTGCAAATGTTTTAGCATTTTGAAATTATCTAGAAGTGTGTGTAACTGGCACTTGGCCTGTGCTGCAGAGTGGATTTTCTACTTGTCATGCTGTCCTGCTATGGTAAAATATTAGTGTGAGATCCTGTCCCTGCTGAAGGTGGTAGCAAAACCCTGCTGCTGCAGAAGTTTTAGTCTCTTGTCCTTTAACTGAGGTGCTCAGACTTCAGTTTTCTTTACTCCAGTGCCATAACAGTCCCTGAGAGCTCAGTATGTGCAATCCTACTGTGTTTTGGGCACTGACAGTTCAGGTTGTGAGATGCCTCAAAAGGACTGCTGTATACTGCCCCACTTTTATGCAAGCCAACATTTTCTTTCAGCTATGCCTTTTAGCATACTATTGTTAATTGAGCAGTAAATATTCAGGGCCAGTAAAAGTGCAGTTGAGACATTCCTCTATATCCCCCAGTTCCTGAATAAGTACCTGTATTAATTCTGTGTGTGAAGGAGTTGGGCAGGCAGCTGTATGTCCTCCTGCAGCCAGTGTGTTCACATGGAGACAGATTTTTAGCTGCTCCTGCCTAACAGAATTGAAGTATCCTAATGTTTCTGGAAATACAAACAATATTTCTCATTGAAATAAATGAGCCTCTTACTTGGTTCACAGACACAAGTCCAAGGGAAGAAAACTAAACAGAGCAGTAGTAGTTTTTCTGTGTGTAAGCAAACACTGCTTTTATTGTCTCAGCAATCCGCCATCAGTACTTTTTTTAAAGAAATATCGTGCTGCCGGCACTCCCTTCAAAGCAGGTTTCATTTCTTCTAAGCCATAAACCAGTGCTGATAAGGACTGAATTGAGGTCAGTAATGGGCCTGAGCACTGCAAGCACTGATCCACCTGTCAGGTGGGTGTGTAGTTCTGGTAGTGCAGATGAGTGCACAAAGCTAATGGAAAAAGCAGTGGGAATTTTATCTCCTTCACCAGGAAGTTTGCCTAAAGCTTTTGCGTAATCACTGGATTTTGACAGGAATAACTCTTGCTACATTGCTTTTTCTGGAAGATTGGATTTTTTATTTGGGCATGATTCCAAAATATCTCTCAACTTCTAACAGGATGTCTCTCAGCTGCAAAGGAAGAAAAGTCACAGGAGCAAAGTAAAGCATAGTATTTTAACAAGTGGATACAAGTGCTATACTTCCTTCTTTTCTGTTAATCTATAGGATAATTAGTGTCCACACGAATAACTTGTTTTAGTTATGGATAACTGTGGTTTTGTTTCAATGTCCTAGGTCCCAGTGGAACAGTTCAAACCATCAGATGTTGAAATACAGGCATGTTTCCGTCATGAAAACATTGCTGAATTATACGGTGCCATTTTGTGGGATGAGACGATCCATCTCTTCATGGAAGCTGGAGAGGGAGGATCTGTCATGGAAAAGCTGGAGAGCTGTGGTCCTATGAGAGAGTTTGAAATAATTTGGGTGACAAAGCATATTCTGAAAGGACTTGACTTTCTCCACTCGAAGAGGATTATCCACCATGATATCAAACGTACGTCTGTGATTCCTGGGTGCTCTCTGGTCCTGGCTGGGCTGGGGCCCTGGTGGAGTCCCTGGGACTGAGCTGGGGCATGTAGCCTGACATCTTTGAGTGGGAGGGATGGATAATGCTTAACAAATGGCAAGGGCAGGTTCTGGAGGTGATAGTTACTTACACTATTTATTAGTAGTGAATTAGTAGTGAATTTATCAATTCACTCCAGCAGAGTATAATTAGAAAGTCGAAGATCCTATGCCATTCATGAGCAACTCGGTTTAAATAAAAGCCTAAAGAATGAAGTTATCAATCTGTGTTCAACCAGAAGTTTTCCTGATTTCAATATAAATTCATTCTGAGTGTTTCCATGCTCACCTTTAACTTGCACCTTCTTTTAGGTTTTACATTTCTACACAGCTGTTCCTCAGTGTGAGACACTTTGGAAGTAAATACACAATTTGTGCTGGTATTTTTCTTTCAACAAGTACAGCAAATTTTAATATATGTTTGCTTTTAAAATCTCTAGATATTAACATGTATAAATAATCAAACATATTGATGTTAAGCCTAAATTAAATACACTACTATTAAATTGCTTTAAAATTCAATTTTAATATGTTGCATTTAAATTAGTATTAAATGCTGTTTTTCCTAGTACCACCTCTGCCTGCAGATAGATTCATCTCTGTGAATTTATTTAGCTAAACTTGAGAGTTTAAACTAGAAATATTCAGACTGAAGCATTGCAATAGTTCACAGAAGATGATTATTAGGAATTGCTAAATTTTTATCTCAGTTTTGCATTTTTAGTTTTTGGGGTTTTTTAAATTTAGTATGGGTCAAAACTCTAGATGCAAGCCTTTGAGATTCCAACAGCTGAAAAACTGCTTATTTTTTCCCTTAATTTTTCTTTCTCATTTGTAGGAAGAGTCTTTCCTATGGTTTTAATTGTCAGTAACAAAGACATTAATTAAACAATCTAAAAACCAAACCAGCCCAAAGCCTACTACATCAACGTAGAGAATAGGAGAACCAGCCCATTGTGAATGTGGTGGATATGAGTGTGTTTCACATTTTCCAGCCTTTTCCTGTGTTGGTGGATGCAGGGCAGATGATGAGGAGAGGTTGCCTTGGGCAGATGATGAGGAGAGGTTGCCTGGGGCAGATGTGGTTGCCCAGATGTGCCTGGGTTGAGCCCTGACCACACTCCTGCCTGTTTGGTGCCAGGGGTGGGCTGAGTAGTCCCGGCCTGAGGTAGAGCCATGCCCACTGCCTGGCCAGGCAGCCTCCATGCAGGGAGCAGTGTGTGTTTTCCCTCCCCTGGTGGCATCAATAGAAAAGACTGTTTCCTCAAACCTCTGATTTCTTTCTCACTCTATCTCCTGCTTTTGAGCTGCAATTGAGTCTATTCTGCTGATACAGAAGATGAGGATTTTATTGAGAGGAAATAATGCCCTGAGCAAGGAAGGGGAGGAAGTCGTTCTGGTTCTGGGGAGGTGTTCAGTGCTGCCACTCATTTTAATCCTTGGCTGGAGAGCAGTTAAACCATCAGGCTGTTTGCTGGGGGGTACTGCAGCTGGGGCTGGGTATGGTCCCAGGCAGGCAGCAGATCCTGCTGCACTGTGTCCCTTTGCACCATCTATTATGGGGTGTTTAAAATCCATATCTTCAAAGTTGTCCCTAAAATTACAGATTTATGTAGTCTATGATGCTGGTAAGGAGGCAGCTGTGTGAAGCATTGCTTCAGGAATCAGCACTGCTGAAATCAAGTCTGTCCTCCCACTGGGTGTCATGGTAGGCACTGTCAGGACAGAAAATGGCCACAGTGTCCTCTAAGAGAAATGTGTTTCTGTTGTGTAACTTGGAGACTTCATTTTACTTCTGAAACAGCAAACAAGAATTTCTCAAGGCTCACACTGAGCACTACATCCTTAAATATTTGATCAGAAATACAGCTGCAAGCAAAGCTTCTGAGTACAAAGTTGTGCCTTAGGCAGAGTTTTATGAAGGAAAGTAAATTAAGCTCCAGATACAGTTATTACAGATACATTTACAGGAAAGTAAATTAAGCTCCCTGCTGCAGTTCAGAGGGAGTTTGAAATGCTCAGTCTTCTATTACTTTTAGAGCCATTGTCTGTCCTTTGTCATTGTGCTGAGCTGCCCTCACAGACCAGGGCAGGTAACTGGTGTGGCTGCTGTGGAGAGGCCCTGGTTACTCTCTGTTTCTGTCTTCACCTAAATTGTTGCTCTAGGAAAACCTCTTGGTGAGCAACAGTTTTGCTGTTTATAGCCAGAGGTGCACAGCATGATCTGCTCCTTGGAGACCATTAAACATCTTCAGAGCACTGTGCTGTGGTACCCACAGGTCTTCTACCTTCCTCCTCTACCCTCAGCCTTTTTGTCTCTCTGTCTTCTTTTAAATTTTAAGCTGAGAAAACATTGATTCTTTTACATAAACCAGTTCAGTTTGATTTTTAAGATATGATTTAAAATTGAACCAAATCATTACCAGACCTATTTTGGCTAGAAGGATATTGGCTGTAGAAAGTGATGGGGCTAATCTCTTTCCCTTTTCAGGCTAGCATCTGAATGAAACAGGAGTGTTGTAAAATAAACACCAAACGTGCCAGACACTTAAGTGATGTAATTTTTGTTTTTCTTTTAGCAAGCAACATTGTGTTTATGTCGACTAAGGCTGTTTTGGTGGATTTTGGCCTAAGTGTTCAAATGACTGAAGACATTTACTACCCCAAAGACCTTAGAGGAACAGAGGTAAGAAGGTGAAGGGACAAAAGCCCTTATATTGCATTAGTCCTATGGTTGTGGTGTTTAGGCTCAAATTTGAAGCTGGAGGGCTAGAAGCATGGGTAAAATAGTTACTATAAAACCTATAAAAAAGTTACAAACATGAATAGAGTCTCAATTATATTTTTATTTTCAACTTGCTGAATGGAATGCTTTGAAAGCCATGTTACTTTCTCTACAGTCCCATTTGTTAGCAATTATTCACTGAAGTCAATCAGTACTCTGAGAAGTGTTTCAGCAGCTGGTCAGAGACACTTCAAACAGGAATCTCTTCTTTGCTCTAGCAAAGATTTCTTCTGAGATATTCGCTATGGACGGGGGTAACCTGCTCAACACCGTACTTTGATTCCTCCTTCAAAACCACAGAACTTAGAGATGTTTGGGTTTCATCCCTTAGCCCTTCTAAGCTCTGTTCCCCATCTGCATGTAACCCTTTGGTTCGTCAGAGGTTGTGCATGGCATGGTTCATGTTTATCTGGTAAAATTGCTTAGAGATTAGAATGATGGGGGTGGGGTCCTTTTCAGTGTTCTCAGTGACTTTGAGATTCTGCACACTACCTGGGCTGCATTCCTGCCCAGTTTTTTCCAGGGCTGGAGTTTTAGCAAACAACCAAGCAGCAACAATTAGCTTGGATAGATGCTGCAGATGTGGCATTTGTGGTCTCTGTTGCTGGAGGAGATTGTTTACAGGAATGCTTTAGTTGAAATGTTGGCACTTACCCTTTAACAGTCTTCCACGTGTGTAAAGAGGAGATTCTTGTGTAACTGACAAAAACCATTTCACTTTTTAGAAGGGCAGGATAAACCAAGATTTCACAGGTCAGGTTTGCTTGTTTATTTTTTCAAGATAATCGAGAAAACACTTGAATATTTGTTTTCAATATCTTTCTAGTCAGGGGAGTTAAGAGCTTAAAATGCTTGCTGAACTGGAAGCAGCATGCTTTCTGGCACTTCATGTGTAACCTTTGTGGGGTTTTTACTTTGGTTTGGGGTTTTGTGTGCTGTTAATAAGAACAGTGGTGGGTATGAGTTGGTAGGGTATTTCCCAATGATGGAGATGTGTGTAAACAGGAAATTTCCATGATTGTGGAGCAGACTGGTGAGGATCCACTTCTAAGTCTTGGAGGACAGGCCAATGTTGTATTAGTAAGAACAAGTGAAAAGTGAAAACACTTTACTGTTTTCACTTTGCCAAGTCAAAAACACTTTAGTGTTTTCACTTTGCCAAGTCAAAAACACTTAGTTCTTCATTTAATAGGATGAAAGTGATTTCACCCACTTTAACACCTGCAGTCCTGTCCTCGGAAGTCTGATAATCCCCCCAACCCTGAAATATGGCCATGTTTGGTGTTTGCTGTCTCAGGGAAGCAGCAATCCTGCAACACCATCACTGCCAGAAGTGAGGTTGGAGAGACGGCGCTGGGAAAGATTTTCAGATACCAGTGAAAGACTTACAGGCTAATGTTCTTTATGCTTCTATAGTTTTTTCTGCTCACAGTCTTCATTCAAGGCCTCTTCCTCTCCACAGTGCCTAATCCTGTCACTCAGAAATCCCCTCTGTAGTCTGGCTTTCTTGATTTTTTTTTTTTCTTTTTTAAAGTAAGGTCTTAACTCTCCAAAGTCCTCTTGAGTTTTGCACCCTGTATTATGCAGCCTTAAGGAGGAGTGCAGTTGTCCTGCTATTCCTTCATGGAATTGTGCAACCCCTGGCTGGGGCTCTGTCACTGCCACACAGCGATGTGTCTGTGAGCTGGCCGGTTTCTCTTACATCTGGTATTGGCAGGCACTTGTGTCCTTGAGGGAAGTGGCAGGTGGAGTAACCTTTGTCCTGTGCAGGTTCTCTGGGAGTTAGGGGTTTTATTCACTTCTGTAGCATAGAAAGTCTGAATGTAGTGAATCTTCTTTGTGTTTATGAAAATGAGTAGTTACAATTCTGAGCAACAGGATTAGACACTTAAATTTTGTCTAGATTGTGTAGTATGAAAAAAACTGGTGTTCCTGCTTTTGTGTACAAGTCATGCAGAACATTAAACTGTGGTTATTATGAAACTGCTCTACAGGAAATACTTTTTCTAGGCAGTTGCCACACTTTCTGTTATGCTCCTGTCACTTCGTTAAAATATGTAAGCTTCAGTTGCAACCATTTGAAGGTAAAAAGTTGCCTGCTAAAGTTTGAGTGTGAAAGGTATGATTCATTTTCAGGAATGCTAAACTAAAACTAGTGCAACATGAAGAAAGGACTGGTTCTTAGCTGGGCTGTGACACTGGTCTGACTGGCAGGCAAGTGCCAGCCCACCAGTCAGAAGGAATGAGAATGGGAAGTTATCCATGGCTTGAGCTGTCTGCTTTGTTTACAACAGATTCTTAGATCAGTCTGAAATCAGAGCATTGGAGCTCATTTTTGATTTTTGTCCCTGTGCAGTCAAGGTGCATCTTGACCATTTTCTCACCCTCACTGCAGACAGGATCTTGTGCCAGCATTCTTTTTTGAAGGCAGCTGCTTTTTGCTTATGTAGATTTCACTCTTGTTGCACTGTATTTGCCAAAGGCTTCTTTTTACAAAATTAGAACTTCTTTTCTCCTTATGAGACTTAAAGGTGGAGGCTGCAAATGCACTGACTCTCTCTTAGCCCTGAGGAAAGCAATGGATAAGGCAGTAGCAGCTGCAGACACCTGCTGAGGCTTTGCATACACTTCCAATCACAAGTTCTATTTGCAGATATGGAACATAATTTACTGGGAAATATTCCTTGGAATTTGCATGAGCCCTACAGCCGTTCCCAATCTGTGGTAATAAGCACTCAGACCATGTGGTGATGACTTCACTTCCTGCCCTTGTGTCAGTTAATGGCTTTTAATGTGATTCTTTGTGTCAGGGTGACTTGAACTAATTAAAGTTTGTTTGAATCCTTTAGAGAGAAATTGGGTGAGGGAAAAGTGGAAACCAGAAGCAAATATGGTAGCTTGCTAACCTGGTGTGCTGTGGGCTGTGCCCATGGTGTTGAAACCTGCTCCCCGGGCCGGTGGCAGTGGCAGAGCTGTGCAGGGTGTGCATCCTGCCTGTCTGGTTCTCCTCCAGCTGCACTCTGAGCTGCCTGTTGCTGGCAGGAGCTTCCAAGATCCTCCTTCAGACTCTTGGCAAATTCAGGTGTTTCACTGAAATGTTTGAATGGAAACTATTTTGGTTTCCACCAAGAAAGATTAAAATTTTTGGTTTGGAAAAAGGTCGGAAGAGGCATTCTTGTCTTCATAGCTGCTCTGGGGGTAATCTGGTAGAAAGGGCACCTAACTTGTAATTTATGCATTGCCTAGGCCTGGCTTGTTCCTCATCATCCCATTTCTCAGGATAAAGCTCCAACATGCAGGTTACTGGGTGAGAAGGAGGAGGTAAGAAGAGTAAAGAAGACAGGAAGGTATATATCTGTCAGCTCTGCTCAGAAGGGTGTAACAGGGGTCTGAGGAGTGGTCTCCTACCCCCATCTGGGGGGCTGTCAGCACAGTTCACCCTCTCTCTTTAGTTCATGCCCAGCAGAATGGAGCAGTCCCAGCAGTGCCTCAGAGCAAACTGGCAATTCAGGCACCTCCTTTTGCTGTGGAGGGATGAGGCTTGTGCTTCTCATCTGAACAGGGCAGAGCCATGGCTTGAACCTCAGCCTCTCACAGCTCCCCTGAGGCCCATAGCCACTGACCCGTGGCCTGTCTGAGGAGGGCAAGCTTGGAATATGTGTTTGTGCAGGTACAGTCTCTTTGGCTGTACTCGTATGCAGAACAGAACAATCTTATTTCCCAGCTGATGCTTGCAGGTACTACTAGGATGCATCCCTTCAGAGGGGGGTTTCCAGGATGACAAAATGTCATTAAGTCATCTTTGATTGTTGTTTTCCCCTGTTGAGTAATCTTATTTTTTTTAACTGTTTTTCACAGATTTACATGAGCCCTGAAGTTATCCTTTGCAGAGGCCACACAACAAAAGCAGACATTTACAGCATGGGAGCTACTATCATTCATATGCAAACAGGCATCCCTCCCTGGGTGAACAGATACCCACGTTCTGCATATCCATCCTACCTCTACATTGTAAGTGTCCTTAGCAGACCCAGCTCAGTATCTATTGAAGGGTTTCCTCTACTCTTGTTGGGAAAGCTCCAGTCATAATAAAAACTATCAAAATATTTGTCAGAGAGATGATATCACCCTTTTTGCTTCAGGGGAGGGAGGGAGGAAAGAAGCGGGTCTTGATCATTTAGGGGAAGACAGAGACTGAGCTGGAGTTGTCTCTGTGATTTGTGTTTCAATTTACAGGCTTTGGGTTTACTTGGAAGGACAGGGTTAGATCAGTGTGAGACTTGACTGAAACAAGCACATCTGTCTTCTATTTGTCTGTTTTCCTTAGAAGTTGCAGATCAAAACTGAAGCCTTTGCAGATTTGATTCTCGGATTCTTCCAGTGTGGTACAGAAATCCGGTGAATTTGCATTGCACTGGATTTTAGGCTTACTTGAAGTTTGAGTTTTAAAATCAGATTTTATGTAGTTGCAGGATTTTGTGTAGTGTATGTTCTGTTCTACTTGATCAGCCCTACTTAGGGAGGTGATGAGTCCTAATTGGGGAATTCCCAGACCACTCATGTGGTTATCTGTCTGTGACTTCCTCTTCTACTCTTTTTGGATTAACTGTTTCCATGGTCTTTTTTTCATTCCAACAGATACACAAGCAAGCTCCCCCCTTAGAGGATATTGCTGAGGACTGCAGCACTTCCATGAGAGAATTGCTAGAAGCAGCTCTGGACAGGAATCCTAATCACAGGCTGTCTGCAGCAGACTTACTGAAGCACGAAGCCTTACACCCACCCCCGGAGGAGCAGCCGCGGTGCCAGAGTCTGGACTCGGCCTTGTTTGAAAGGAAGAGACTGCTCGCGAGGAAGGATCTGCAGCTGCCAGAAAATATTACAGGTGATGGGATCAGGCTCACTTGCCTTGTGCTTTGTAGACTTTACTTTGTGTCAAGTCTTGCTTTGAATGAGTGGTAGGGAACCGAGGAAACTCCAAACGCATCTGGAAAGTGACCGGTGAAATCCCGATCAGATGAGATCAGACCCCGAGATCATTGTGATCTGTGAAACGCTCATTGACTTCAGTGGGGAGAAGCTTCGCCTGGATTCTGTGGGGCTCCAGCAGGACTGGCTCTTGGAAAAGCTGTGGCACTCATTCAGGGCACTTCATGAAGTACAGATTGTTGTCCCAAATTGACTCAATTAGCCATTGAGATGTTTTATAGACACTCTTGATTTGTAAACAATGACAAAGTCCAACAACCACCAGCAAATCCAACACTTCTCCTTTTTGAGGAAAAATACACACACACACAAAGCCATAACTAATGTTGCTGAGTGTCAGCAGTACAAGCCCTTTGTTTTAAAACCAAAAATGACTGTGGGATAGAATGCTGTTGCCCTTGTGCATTAAGTACTTAATGAAGGATAATACATGAACTAGGTAGGAAACAGCCCTTTCAAGCCCAAGCAAGATTTAGTGCCAACAATCTGCCAACAGGCTTCAAAATGCTTTTCTTCTACTTACCAAATAAGTTAGGAGGGTTCTAAAGGCATTGAAAGACTCTTCCCAGACAAGTGGTTTATTTAATTGAGATTAATATTTCGAAAGATATCTGTGCAAAGTTTTGGGCGCTGTAATGCATCATTTTTGCAACAAATTCACTGAAAAAAATCAGTCAGTTTTTAAATTTTGAATGGCATTGTACCTTCTGGATTTTGCCTTGGGGGTGCATAATCCTTTGACCAGCTCAGACCATTTGAATCAATTCTTCTGAAAATGAACAGAATATTTGACCATCAAACTTGGACTTTATTATAGGTGCTTGAGATTCCAAAACACTCATTATACAAGTATTCAGGGGAATTCTGCCATTGCGAATGCAATCTGTCTTTTCAGACCTTGATGTAAAAGGAATCAAAAATCTGAAACTGATGGTTCTATATTTGTTCTCTATTGTCACACCCAGATGAAGATGATGTCATATGTTTAGATGAAAATTTCCCTATGAGAAAGCAGACTTCTCAGATGGCAGAAAGTTAGCAGGTTTTTTCTTGCACCAAACTCTCCTTTAGGACTATAGCTCAGAGCATGAGAGTAGCTGCCTAGCTGTCCCAGCTGATGGAGACTTTTGTTAAGTAGTTGAACACACTTGCTGTTTTCAGTTGCAAACTGCTTCCCTTTCTTTGTCCCAGAGTTATGGGTTGGCTTATTAGATTTTATTTTATTTGAGGTCTGACATACATTGTACTTAAAAATTTTCTAAATCATAGAGTAATAAGATCAAATAACAGGCCAAATATTCCACTAATACCTACAAACACGAAAATTAACTGATACAGCTAGTTGTGCAGTAATGACATGGTTTCTCTATTTTCTTTTTAGATTCCTCATTGTGTAATGGGAGCATGGAAGAGTCAGACCTGCTAAAGAGACAAAGATCACTCTACATAGACCTTGGAGCCCTAGCTGGTTACTTCAATATTGTTAGGGGACCACCAGCCTTAGAATATGAGTGACTCTGTAACATTTTATATTGACGGGTCAGAAATGGACCTCTACCTCTTAAAACTTTATTTTAAGACTTGATATTCCAATTTGTACATAAAACTATTGCCATTTTAGGCTGTCAAATGTGAATAGTGTTTAATTGCACAGACGATTAAGCTAAACCCTTAGGGGCTCTGATAAGCTGATCCCGTGCTGTGGTGTTTGTGTGTCTGCTCGTTGACCAACAAGAAGATGGCAAAAAGAGCGCTGCTGGGAATGTCTAAATCCAGGATATCTTCCTGTGCTGGGCCTTTGCACTTTTGTAAAACTTAAAATATGTGCTTGCATGTAATGTCAGGAAAAAATATAATATAACTGAGCATGTGGACTGTAAGATTCAGTCTCCCTGTGCTGTCCTTAGAGAAAACCTTCCTGCCACAAAACCCCCTGCAAAAAACAAACAAAAAAAACAAACAAAAAAACCAACCAAACAAAAAAAAACAAACAAACAAAAAAAAAAAAAACCAAAAAAAACACTTGATTTAACCAGTGAAAGACTGGTTCAGTCTTGTTCTGTCTTTAAGACTTGGTCAGTCTGTAGTCATTCTTAATGAAAATCAGGGCCTTCCCTAAGCTGAGTTTATTTCTATCAGCTGTCTGTGGAGTCAGATTATCACTTGTTTACAGATGTTTTTACTTTGCATCTTCCCTGGGCAGTGGGAGCTAAGCAGGAGGTTGTCCCCTTCTCTGTGGGTCGAGGGAATCTTTCACTGTATCAGTTAGCTTTGGGATTTGCACAGCAAGTTGGCCCTGACAAAGTATGACTCCAACTCCTTCCTGTGTTACAACTACTGCAAGGGTATTGCTTTCAAGGGTAGATCAAATGTTATTCCCTATTGGTAATAGTGGGCAGGCTCCAAACTCTTGCTTTTTTTAATACTTTAAAATTGTACACATGTATAATTGCTGTGTGTGCTACTGTTTGGAAAGCGTGTCATTAGTGACAAGCAGTGTTTATGTTCCTATGGAAATGGAATTATATTGTTCTTGCTGTGCCTCATACATTTGAAACATGATGTTTTGGATGATAGTAAAACTATGTAAACTGCATAGTTCTGTACATCCCATGGGATGAGAATGTTAACTTTTATAAAACTCTTTCTGATGCTTAGGATGACTCTTTATAAGTGTTTGTGTTAAATGGCATACTGTGTATGTTGTACACTGAATCTTTTCTGAAGCACAGTCTCTTTTTCATGTCTGTTATTTAATGCTGCTCTTCTCTAACACATGATCTTAAACAGATGATTTCTAGTTTGATACTGATATGGTCAAATGAATAAATGCAGCTCAGTTCCTTGAGACGTGGTCATTCCTCCTTCATCTTCAAAATCAGAATGGGGCTGCAACTGCATAGGGCCAACAGCCCCTACCATGGCCCAGGTACACTACAGGCATCATTCCACTTATTGGGAAGTAGGGTGAAGGTGATTGTTGATGGATTTGGACTCCAGTAATAGATGGTAAATATTTCTGGCAAAATCTCCTCCTCACACCCCAGCATTTCTTATGGACTCCCTGGATGTTGCACAGCAGTTGTATACAATATGGAGCACTTCAGTCCTGATGTTAATTGCTGCAAAAAATGCTGTTGGGAATAACCCACTTGCTCTAGTGCTTTGTGCAGAATCTAGGTAACTAGTTTCTTGGAGGAGAGCTATGTGAGGGAGCCCTCTTAGTATTTATACTGACTGTAGTGATCAGGATATTCAGGGATCACTTTCAGTGTGGCTGACTTAAAGAAAACACGACCTAATGGTTTGGATGGTCACCTTTGGTTTCAGAGACTTGTGTTCAATTTTATGATCTTTTGCTGATAGCTTTTGATCTGTAAGGAGGTTCGTAGAATTAGTAGGAAGCAGCTTTTCAGGTACCTGGAGGTGGGGTTATAATCTCTTCCCCCAGTTTCCCTTCTATAAAATTGAAGTGTATTCTCACCAGACAAGGGCTAGGGGTTATGCAGGCACTTACTGAGTGCCTGTATACTTCAACAGTGAGATCCATGTCAAAATTGCAGGCTGCTAGAGGTCTTTTACCTTTGCTTTAAAAATGTTACACTGACTTTTCTTTTTTTTTTTTTTTTTTT
>WEIU01011202.1:519419-645558 GCA_013389925.1 Aegithalos caudatus | reverse complement strand
TTTTTTTTCTGTAATGCTATTCTCCTCCCCCCCCCCACCCCAGTTAAATGTTTTAGCTTGGAAATCTGCATATGGAGACACTTTAATACAGGCTCCTATTTCATATTTGGGTTTAGTTATGGCTGTTATATATCATCTTACTAAGAAAGCAATAAGTAACCAGGTTATCCAAAATAGTGTATGTATTGCCAGACACAGGTAAAAAGGTTTGGCTGAGTAAAGCAATAGCTCTTTATAGACACATCCACATGTCTAAACAGTATGAGGGCTTCAGGATAAATATCACTTCAGAGGACTGGTACACAATCAACAAGCAGCTGTTCAGGTATGCTGAACACCAAGCATTGCTTCCAGCTCTGTCAGCTTTCTAATAGCTGAGGACTATTTCTCAGGTGAGCCTTAGGCTGCAGCATAGCAGGAATTTCTCTGGAGCAATACATCACATCCCAAACATCCCACATCCCTCAAACATATCCCTCAGTAGTGATCCCTGCATTGTGTAGGTTCACTTGTTTATACCAGCACCTGGGGAATGAGGTCAGGGAAATGAACTGGGTTAGAAATATCCTGGGAGGGGGAAGGTTACTCCTCTAATCTGGTTGCCTGAGCAGCTGTGTACTCAGAGCAACCGAGGCTGGGGATGAGGGGGAGGGAATGAAAATGGATGGTGGGAAAACCCTGTGCTTGTAGCACAAACCCCAGGGTTTGGCTGGTCAGCACTGAGCCATTAAATTTTGCAAATGGTTTGCCTCTGTTTGTGTTCATTTCTGGTGTGTAGTTTTATTTTCTCTTAAGGGAATACTGAGACTCACGCTAAACTGCAATTGACAACACAAGTGCATGGGGAAACCCACTGCTCACAAGAATTGATTGTGCTGGTTTTGGCTGGGATAGAGATAATTTTCTTTGCAGTGACCAGTCCAGGGCTGTTTCAGCTTTGTGCTGAGCACAGTGTTGATAACAAGGGATGTTTCTGTTATTGCTGAGCAGGGCTGGCAGTGTCAAGGCCTTTTTTGCTTCTCAGTGTCTCACCAGTGAGGAGGCTGGGGGTGCACCAGGAGCTGGGAGGGGACACAGCTGGGGCAGCTGACCCCTCCTGACCCAAGGGATATTCCAGGCCATAGGAGCTCTGTTGTCCTGGAGATCACCTTTCAGCCCATAGAAAGTGGTAAATGTTTTGCTTTGCTTGTGTGCACAGTATTTGTTTTATCCTTTGGGCTGTGTTTATCTCAACCCATGTTTTCTCACTTGCACCGTTTCAGTCCTCTCCCTCATCCCACCAGAAAGGAGTGGGCTAGTGTCTGTGCAGGGTTTGATTGCCTGCTGAGGATAAATCACAAAACTGATGAAATTAGGGAGCCAAATGTGCCTTTTATTCTCCTGGGCTTAGCAGGTTTCTTACCTCAGCCTGTGACCCTGGGACTGAGATCACCATGACACTCCTCAGCAAGGCTTCCTGATGTTTGGAAGTTTGAGAGATGCTGCAGTAGAAGTACAGAGCAGTTTGCCAGTCCTCCCTATGTGCAGAGCTGATGGGAATGGGGAGGT
This sequence comes from Aegithalos caudatus, assembly GCA_013389925.1. Classification (NCBI taxonomy): domain Eukaryota; kingdom Metazoa; phylum Chordata; class Aves; order Passeriformes; family Aegithalidae; genus Aegithalos; species Aegithalos caudatus. The sequence continues at coordinate 644,010 of WEIU01011202.1, read as the reverse complement.
AGGCCCCTGGCCAAGCATTAGTCCCTTTGTTGAGACCTTGGGGAAAACAGTGCATTGCTCTGGCTAATTGGCAGAAGCAAAGAAGCAGCTGAGGAAGGGTCACTGGAGGTGTGACCATGCCACAGCTGGGAAGGCCAGGTTGGTTGTCTGGGAAGGACTGGGATGTAGGGAGATGCCTGTTGCTGTGCATGGCCAAAACTGGGAACATTTGCATGGCTGGGAACAGCTGCCCTTGGGGCTGTACTAGCTGCTTCCAAGGCAGGCTCAGACACCAGGAAGGCTTTCTTTGCTTACTATGCTTCGCTTTGTATCCCTTGCCCAGGGATTTTGCAATTTCCCAACACAAGAGCACCAAATCACTGGAAGCCAAGCAGCCTTTTCTTTTCTTACAGGAAAGGCCCAGCAAGGTCTATTTCTAGAACTGTTACCATCCAAAGCTAACAATTCGGGCAAGGTGAAAACAAGTCTTTATAAATCATGTGCTGGCCAAACTCAGCAACGCCCCAAAAAAAAATCCAGCCAGACTTTGGGAGTGGCTCGTTATAGAACCATGGGTTCATGTGTGCTGCTTCAGGCTGGTCAGCAGACACAGCCACACTGACAGATACTGGGGCGTGGTGACTCACCAGGAAGGAGGAGAGCTGCTGTGACAGCTTTGCTCACCTGCACCCACACCTCCTGGTAAGGCAGCAGCACGTGGCACCTGAGCAGGGAGGTACCATGGCCACGGGCAGCCTGAGCGTGTCCAGGGGCAGGAGGGTTGGTCCAGAGACAGCCTGTGAGAGGGAGGATGCTCCCAAAATGAGGTGTGCAAAAGAAAATGACTGTACCTGAATCTCATCAGAGCTACATGCAATGGCAGCCTCATGCTCCCCCACAGATCTGGTCTTGAGTGTGAGCCCTGTTCCTGTAGGAGCCATTGTCAGAGGAAGGGTGCTACCATGGTGTCCATGCACAGAGACCATGCCCCACTTGCAGTCTGTGGCATTAAGCATAGCTTTGTCAACATGAAAAAGTCAAATAATAAGTGATATTTACAAAGTTTAAATCCTTCCTGGTCCTCATAGCAAGTCACATGCTGAAGTGTCATGCAGCCAAAAAAGGGTGAGAGATGGACATGAGAGAAGGGAGGGAGGGACTCCATGAGGTGTATGTGCAGCCCAGGACAGGGTGGCAGGAAAGTGTCCATCAAACCTCCAGAGGTGAAGTGCCACAGAGTCAGTGCTCAGCCTGGGGCCTAATCAAGTCTGCTGGCAGTGCAAAGGGTTGCCTTCTCCTCTAACTCTCACAGTAAGCCAAGGTCAACTTTTCTCCCTCTTCCCTAATTGTTTAACCACAGCTGGCACCCACGTATTGTGCAACTGCTTGCTCAACCCCTCCCCATCCCTGGAGTGAAAGAACATGAGGGACTCAGAAAAATAAAAAAGAAAAGAAAACAATACTTGTAGGTTGAGACAAGAACAGCTTAATGATTGGAAGAAAGTAAAATGTGATAACAATAACAATTGTAATTTAAAAAGAAAAAAATATAAAATGAAGAAAAAAGAGTGATGTACAGTTCAATTACTCACCACACACTGGCCAATGCCCAGCCCATCCCTAGGCAGCAATTGACACCTTCTGACCAGCTCCCCCCAGTTTATACACTAAGCATGATTTTCTGTAGTGTGGAACATCCCTTGGCTCAATTTGGGCCTGGCTGTGCTCCCTCCCAGTTCTTTGTGCTCCTCCTCACTGGCAGAGCATGAGACACTGGAAAGTCCTTGACTTTGTGTAAGCACTACTTAGCAACAACCAAAATATCAGTGTGTTATCAACATGAGTTTCATTTTAAATCCAAAACACGGCACTAAGGACTCAGTAGTACCAGCTACTAAGAAGAAAAATGATGCTATTCCAGCTGAAACAAGAACACCTCCTCCTTAAAAAAAAAAAAAAAAAAAAAAAAAAAAGCAAACACATTTTGCCCAAAGAGGAGGAAGTCTACAAAACCTGTGTGAATTTTCAGTGTAGGTCTTTTCCCTTTGTCAACTCCTCTCTTGCCTGTTCAAATTGCAAGTGAACAGGAACTGCTGCATGTGGTCTTGGTACAGGTAAGCTCATGGCAGTGCTGACCCTGAGCAGAGCCTGGGTCTGTATCCCACCATCCCTGTAGATGCTCCTTCAGGGGACAGAAGGAGCCAGCGGGACAAAGATCCCCTCCAACAAATGAACTGTTTCTCCCTAGTTTTGTGCATAAAGATAGTTTCCAAGCCTGACCTGGTGTCCCCATCACCCATGCAGCTTCCCTCCCATCTCACAGTGCTCTCCCTCTGCAGCTCTGTCTGGTCCCCACCAATCACTGTCTGCACTGCACATCCTGTAGAGCTAACCAGCCTGGTGGCCCTCTGGCACAGATGCAGAGGGACTTGTGGTGGGCTGGCACATGGATCAGCCTCTGCACTAGGCCACCAGCCCCTCGGATGGCATCTGCCAGAAGTGGCACAGTGGAGGTGTTTAGGGACCCCTGGCTCCTTCTCCCATTGAGCTCCTGCCACAGTGCCTGGAGGTGGCCAGTCCCAACTGTTGTCCTGAGCAGAGCCAGAAGCATGGCCATGCCCCACGGATGACAGGAGCCCAGTGACACTTTGCTGTCACCACCCAGATGCTGGTGGCCCAAGGACAATCCGGACCCTGGGAGCACTGGGACACTGGCTGGGTACTGTGAGGAGCATGGCTGTACTTTCTGGCATGAAGAGATGGCAAGAAGCAGAAAAGGCTTCCACGAAGGGATGTGTTTGAAAAGTGGTCTAAAGACCCCATGGGATGACTGGTCTAACTGGCTGCCTGCCCACCCTGCAGACCCTCTGAGGAGAGACACATATGCTGCATTCTTGTGGGTTTGAGTGTAGGTGGTTTTGAAAGAACAGAAGACCAGATATCACTGCCTCAGGCAGAGTTGGCCAAACACCATAGCTTTTCCAAGTACACACTGGGTTGTCTTCAGGGAAAATCAGACCATTTTCTGCATAAGAAAGGACATTTTAAAGCAAGCAACAAGTACCCTTTGAGGTTAAGTTCATTCTTCCTTAGAAATATGAAAACATCTTTGGCTACAACATATCAGCAACTCATTTTGCCAAAGAGCAAAATTTCCAGGAAGGGAAATAAGCCAAATAATGTCAAAAGTGTTCGGGAAGATCTCCCTTTCTGCACTGTTTTGTGCAAGCAGTACCCCAGTTAGGTTGTATGTTCCAACCTTGCAGCAACCTTTAGTATTAACTGTGGCATCTTCTCTTGGCTTTCTCTGTAGTATGTGTGGGTAAGTGCAGATTTGATAAGAAGTTAGAAATTACCTGGAATGAAGAGGCCTCAAGGTGTGTCTCTGAGCGCACGTATCTCAAAAAGAGGTGTGGTATTTCTTTCTTCACCCTTGAAATTTGTAATTGGGGCTAGAAGTATTCCTTCTTCCATGGTGAAGGAGAAATGCCTTCCAAAGCTGATTTATCAGGTGGTTGCTGGGGTAGTGTTGAACATTCAGACCCCTAAAGTCAGAATTAGTGCAGGTGCCTGTCCCTGCACACCCCTTGTTCTGATACGCCAGAGGGCAGGAGGGACCACCCATCAAGCCCCTCCATAGGCAGGTCTTGGGCACTTTTATTTTCCTCCAGACTACTTGTTAGAACACATGGAAAACCAAACCAGCATGTTAGGAAGGCTGCTGGAGATGGGCAGCAATATAAACTTTCATCATTTAGCTGCCTGGGGAAAGGAGGAAAATTCTGTATTTCTGCAAGAAAATGCAGTGCTCCTTCCAAACTTCAGCTCCATGTAAACTTCAGCTAACTCCAGCTGTTGTATGCTGGAATACTGGTTTCCCTTAGACTCCAATGTTTTGCATACCCAGCATTTGCATGTCAGTAGATACTATTCTAGATTTTGCAGTAGTGCTGGTTACAGGATTTCATTGTGCCCTGTTGATCACTACGGCTCTTATTCATATTTAGCAAGTGTTTTACTGAACTGGATAGGGCTGCTATAAGAAAAGTCATCATGTCAGAGTCAAGCTTCTCATAGGAGTAATTAGTACCAGAAGCCATGAAGATAGATCATCTTCTCCAAAATGATACTCTTGGTGTTTTATTTGTAAATGTTGCCCCAGCATGAACACCTCTGCCCCTGAAAGATTAAGAAATGAGGCAGAGGTTAAACACCAGGGATGTCCAGCTAATAAATATGGGCCTGCTCAGGATGACTCGTCTCTTGAACATTCCCGGACGGTTGCTCCTCTCCCAAGTCTCCTGAGGGATTATTCAGCTGAAGTCATGCACTGACAGTGACATAACAGTTTCAGACCAGACTTTTGAAAATACAAACAAACAACTGCGTGCATAAGATTGTAGACACAAATTCAAGCCTAATTTAAAAGGTCACTTTAAGTTTGGAAATCTTTATTTTCACAGACATGGGGATATATTTTCAAAGCTTGAAGGGAATAGCCCAAATGTGTGTGACCTTGCAGTCTGCCCCATGTGGAGGGCTTAGACTAGAGAGACTTCCTGATCCATGTAGACCTGAACCCTGAGGTGTCGCCCTGTTCTTTTCTGTTCTTTTAGCCTTCTGATTGTTTCCATACTTAGGAGTCAGATTCTCACACATTTTCTATAAACAATACTATTGTTTACATTCCTCCAGTTAGGAGGGACAATTGATAGACACCTTTTCAGACCAGTGGAATTGAAGAGGTTGAACCTCTGTCTTCCAACGTGGTCCATTTCTGTGAAATGTATATAAGGTGAAATCAAAAAAGTAAACTCCTCTTTTCCTCCTCTTGCTCTGGCTCTGTCATCTCTGTTGCGTCTCATCGTGGCGTTCCTGCGTCACTGAGGGAAGCAGAAAAAAGCTGGGCCACCTTGCACCCTGTTGCCCACTGACAAATGTTTTGGAGACAGAGTAGAGGCTGACACACAAAAAAAAAAGTGGGTACAAAAAGGCAAACCTTTCCTCCCTTCAGCATTTGCCTACAGCATTGCCTCTGTCTGATGTCCCAGAGCATTGGGATCCTTCCTCTTCTGTGCTTGATTACCTCAGCTTCCTACCTGATCTTGCAAGATCTCAGGAATGGATTTTTTAAATTTCACCTTCTCAAGACACAGTGTTTTTTATTCTCTGTCCCTGCAATTGTCCCAGGTTTTTTTCTTTTGCCTGGGTGAAGCTACAGAAGGAGACTTGTTTCCCCCATTCAGGAAACTTTTGACATGCTTGGCATTGTCCCCCCATGCTTTCCTCTGCCTGACTCTGTCACCTTCTGTCCCCTCTCCCCTAAAGTCACTGGGAGAGGGGACAGCCAGGACCTCAGTGCCTTTAGGAATAGTAAAGCCCACATCATAGCTCTGTGGTATGAAAGCCACTCCCCTCTCTACTGCCAGCCCCTGCAGGGTTTTCCTAGGAGAGGAGGGAGGCAGAAAGACTGGAAGGATGCAAGCCTTTGGTAGATGTACAATACTTGGCATAGATGCACTGTGTAACAAAATGTCCTGAACAGGAAGTGATGTGTGCCCTGTGCTTCCCCTAAGACAGCTGCTCTGACAGTGCTGGGGTGACTTGCATGTCAGATACTTTGGGAAGCCAATGGTTTTAGGATCAGGTCCTGTGCTACCCACCAGCTGGTGCTGAGTGAGGCTCCCAGCATGTCTCCTGTGGGGGCACCAGCACATGGCTGTAATACAGAATAGAATGATTAAAGATTATTTCAATTTCCAAGCAATGTCCGTGTCTCCACCTAATTTCCTCTGAGGACATGAGACAGTACATCCAAAGCTGCTCCAGTGCCAACATGTGAGTCAAATCATTGGGTGATGCATGCACCAAAAGGAAATGGGGATGCAGAAGCTGGCCAGAGACACAGGATGTAGTCTGAGTCTGTTTATTTGCCTGGTGCTTTTACTCATAATATCCACATAAGTTTATTTTTTATTTGAAATAAGACCTTTTCAGGCCTTTAATTAGCACTGCCCACTTTTCAGGACACTAGCTAGCAGGTCTCTCTCTGTGCCATGCTGAACAGGCTGGTGTTTCTCACCTTAAAGCCCTCATCTTCTCTAAGAAAAGGAACAGTGCAGTTTGTGCTACCCTGCCCTCAGGTACCCTAAGACACACAGCTTTGCTAGGGTGATTCTTTCATGCCCCTTGCCTTGCACCTGCCTACATCCCACCAGTCTGTATGGAGCTATCTAGGCAGCAAAACAGGCAAGCTTGCCTGCTTTCAGTGAGCTTGCTCCTGCTGCAGCCCAGCCATGGCAGCTGAGCTGTCTCCTGTCATCCAGTCACTTGAGCCCTGAGTCCCTCATTTACAGCAGTATCCTCACAATTATCTCCTCCCCTGCAGCCAGCACCATAGTCCTGGGCATGCACCTCCAAAACCCCATACAGAGCCCACCTGTTTCATGTCTGCTGGGTGAACAGGCAGCCACATACACTGAAGGAGGTATGCTGCTGCTAGTGATGAGCCTCACACTGCTTTCCATCCCTGGCTGATGCATGCAGGATTATTCACCACCTCCACAGCTCCCACGGGCTCACTCCTGGTGCGTCGCTGACTCCCTGTGTCACTGCCTGCACAGGCTTGCTGCCAGGAACAGGAGATCTTTCTGCATTTCTCCTGGTTGGTAAAAGGTCTCCCTCACTGAGAGGAAAGCTCTGGCCCTCAGGAATGCAGGGGGAATGTAGCTCTCCCCAGTTTGGGCTGGGTATTTCAGCAATGACATATTCCCTGTCGTGCCTTCCCCCAGTGTGGTTCCCAAGCCTCTGAGGTGCTTTCCACAGCAAGGTTTTGGGGAGTCCCTGAGGGTTGGTGGAGATGTCCTGGGGATCAGGCCTTGCTGCAGCTCAGACAGAAGAGAAAGCTCTAGTGTGGGGCAAAATGAACCGAGTAGATGTGTGAGATACACACAAGAAATGGTTCAGAACCCTGAAAGATGAAAAGAAAAATTATAATTTTGTCAAACCTGTTGCATAAGACAAGCTAAAAGACTCCTCACAGAAACTCCTTCAGCTCCTCTGCCCTGCCCTGCCCATGGATGGAGAGGAGAATGGATGGAGAACAGTGGATGAAATACTTCAGAAATACAGGAAGACCTAAATGCCATGGCTAAGGGATCCCAGCTGTAAAAACTGGCCTCATGGACATGAGCTATGTGTATTTCTGCTGAGACACAGGAGTGCAGGAGGACCTGCACTGAGCTGGGCTGGGCAGTGTAGGCACTGTGAGCACCCCTGGGCTGGGGCAGGAGCAGCAGAGGAACCTCTCCTGCCTCTGCTGATGGGCAGTGGGAAGTGCTATGTTGGAAGAACTCAGGAATTGCTTGTCTTAGGTCCACTCCATGCTACCAGCTGGCCACTCTAGGAGCCACATCCCTGTCTGTGGCTTCATCTGTCTCATGTCTCCATGTTTTTGGAGTCCCAGATCCTGTCTGCTCTCATCCTTCTCCTGTATGGAGCAAAGAGATCAGGCTTTGCCTTCTCTCCCAGGCTGCTGCTTGATACCCCAATGGTTTTGGTGTACTTGCAGCAGCTGGAGTGATAGGGGGTTGTGACCCCTCAGCAAGGGGCTGCTTCCATTTTGCACCTTGTTGACAATTTTCTTGGAAAAGTCTCTTTCAAGCTGATGTTTTCTTATGCATGAAATGAATGCAGAAATGAGGTGTCAGTGAGGAAAGTTTGCTTTCAGACTTAGATGAGTGCAGAGAGAAGGTTTTTTTCCTGTTACATTTTCAAGTGCCTTTCTGTACTCTGGCAAATCTAGGCTAGTTTTATTTTCAACCCTTAGAGCCTGGGGATTTCCTGAAAGCTCAAAGGAGGAAGGTGTCTGCAGCCAGATTCTAAAAAGGACATAGGAACTGATGTCCAGCACTGATGATCAGCTGATTCCAGCCCTAGATCATGTCTAAAGCCTGTCTATTTTTCTTTATGCACAGACTTCCCTAGAAACTGGAGGAAATCTAGAACTACAGAGAAAATAAGAGGATGTAGTACAAATACTGTCAGGGAAAATGTCTGTGCAGTAGAGCTGGTTTTGTGCAACACCCCCAGCACTGCTGCATCACACAGCAGCCCCTGCACGAAAGAGGAAGAGTTCCCACCAGGGAGTTCTTTCTCCACTTCATTTAACCCATACTTTGCAGTTTGTTTTAATATTCTTTGACTGACCTTGCATGCCTCATGACCACTCTCACTTTCCCTTTGCATTGTGAGGTGCCTAAGGCATGAGCTCATCTGCTCAGAGCCTTTTCCTTGCCCCTAGAGCTTCCCACTTACACCTAAAACTCTCACTCAGCTATCAACTCATCCCATTAGGATTGGAATTTTCCCACACTTTCTTATTTCTCTCAAGAGGTGCTTCTCTGAACAGCTTCTGCATGTTCTGCTTGCTGGAGGTTTGGATAGTGTATAGCCTGTAAGCTTGTTATCACTTCCACCTGGATAGGGAATTGCCCCACCAGCCCACAGCCCTTTTTCTGCTGCTCTGGCTACCAAGAGCTCTGTGTTTTTTCTCTCCCACATGATCTGTGAGCATCTGTCATGAAACCAAAGAGACACCTCTTGTCCATACAACAGCTTTCCCCTAGAAGAAGGGGTGAAATGTGTCAGGGACATGTCTATCTACAGAAGGGATGGATGTCACACACTGGCTCTGCACCTTGGCACATCCAGTACACGATAGAAAATAAAAACCTGCTGGTCTCCAAAACTGTCATTGTTTCCCCTTCTCAGGAGAGTACTATCAAAAGCAAATTTAACCTTAAGAAATTTATAACAGATTCCTAACACTGCCTGCTAGAACTTATGACCATTGCAACAAATTGATTTTTAGACACATCAAAATAACGTTTTTTCCCATTCCCAAAGTGAGGAAATCTTTCCAGCCCTTCGCCTGTACTATTCTCTTCCCTGCTCAATATTGACCCTACAACTTCAAGTCATATTTCTGCTGCTGTTATCTCTGTACTAGCTGATTTCACACTTTTCACTGGAAGATCAAGATACTCCTCTGTTTTATTACCTCGGGTGACTGCATTTATGTATGATTCATTCTTTTCTTTTCTTTTCTTTTCTTCTTTTTTTTTCTCTTCTCTTCTCTTCTCCTCTCCTCTCCTCTCCTCTCCTCTCCTCTCCTCTCCTCTCCTCTCCTCTCCTCTCCTCTCCTCTCCTCTCCTCTCCTCTCCTCTCCTCTCCTCTCCTCTCCTCTCCTCTCCTCTCCTCTCCTCTCCTCTCCTCTCCTCTCCTCTCCTCTCCTCTCCTCTCCTCTCCTCTCCTCTCCTCTCCTCTCCTCTCCTCTCCTCTCCTCTCCTCTCCTCTCCTCTCCTCTCCTCTCCTCTCCTCTCCTCTCCTCTCCTCTCCTCTCCTCTCCTCTCCTCTCCTCTCCTCTCCTCTCCTCTCCTCTCCTCTCCTCTCCTCTCCTCTCCTCTCCTCTCCTCTCCTCTCCTCTCCTCTCCTCTCCTCTCCTCTCCTCTCCTCTCCTCTCCTCTCCTCTCCTCTCCTCTCCTCTCCTCTCCTCTCCTCTCCTCTCCTCTCCTCTCCTCTCCTCTCCTCTTCTCTTTTTTCTTCTCTTTCTCCTCTTACTTCTCTTTCTCTCTCTCTTTCTTCCTTTCTTTCTTTTTTTCATCATCATATTTCTTAATGAAAACAGACACAATTCTCTCATTTACTAACATTTCCCTAATAGCTGTCCTTATCAGCATGACTACTTCCTTTCTCCTTTCTGCAGTCTTGCACTCTAGACTTCTTGTATATCCTACTCCTCTATCTTCCTAATCTCTTTCTGTTTAATAAGAGGCACAGCACAATAAGTTTTTCAGCAACTGAAACTTGAAGCTGAATGGAAAGTTCCTGTGATGATATGTCAGAGTCTGCAAGAATAATTCCCTGTCCAGATCTGCAGCAGGGAGAAATTGGACAACTGACTAACACAACCAATATGATTGAACAGAAGTCCATTTATTGTTTACATTCAACCCCAGTTCCAGTTTTCTAACAGTACTGTCCACCTGTGCAAGTGTCTCCTGGTTGGTTGAGTCGCTGGTCAGGAGGCAGGCACAGACCCTTTCAGGCAGTTGGTCAAGTGTCTATCCTCACGTTCTGTGTCCTCTGAGTTTTACATACTTTTGACCACAGTTTCTCAGGATCTTGGTTTTATTTTTGTCCTGTTTTCATCTGGTTGTTTTCCTCGTAGCCTTGAAGAATTCCTGAGAATCTTAAAAATGAGACTGCAAGTAGCTAGTTATTTATAAACAATTTGGCTGCTACACCGAGTAGCCTAAGTTGTGCAAATACATTGCTACACAGATCTAAGTTTCAAAGGCAATCAGCTAGGACAGATGCAGCCCCTGAAGTTTAGTCTTTCAGCTACACAGATTTCATGTTGTGAATGTCTTTTAAGTTCTCACATTGCCAAAATATCATTACAGCATTAAGTATTGAAATATCTTTGTTTTCACTTTGCATTCAGGGCTTCACACTGCTTTCTGTGGCCAAAAAACTCCGCTGGACATCACCTAAACTTCCTCACTGTGAGTCTGCTGTAGTTGTGCTGACCTTCTCCAGTATGAACATCATTTGGTCTAACAAAGAAAACCCACAGGCTTTCACTGCTCTCAGATGATCTTTGCACTTTCTAATCTTCTCTTGGCGTCATTCCTCTTGCCAAATATATTTGCTCTGCAAAGAAACTTGTCATCCTTCCTCATAAGAACTGTACAGGCAGACAAATGGGTCTGGTATCATGTCTCCATCCTGACCATTGTTCTTTTGGGTTTTTATTCCTGAAACCTCTTTGTTGTTCATCTTTGGTTTCTGGGTCCAGGACATATTCACTACATGGCAGCATTGTACACAGGGCTGATTTAGAGCAGCAGAAAAAATCAGAGCTTTTCTGTTGGATCTATTCCAACACTTCTTGTGATATTTGAGTGACTGAAGTGACCAGAGGCTGTCTCAAGACTTGAACCCCCCATGCATCTTTGGTCTGTAGTAGGACAGCTGGGTGAACTGTTGAAGCACAACTGTTCCTCTAGCCAAGGCACTTCAGCATTGTTTTCATCTCTGCCACTACATCTCTGAGTAGCTAATACAAATCTGTACAAAAGAGTGATTTTGTTGTTACTCAGTTCTTACTTTGGCAAAATTTAAATTTTGAAGTTCTTTTGAGACCTTCAGACAGAAATTCTGACTGAAGAGCAGAGTATTATTATTCATAAACGCATTCTGCTAGGCAAAACTGGGACTGAGCTGTGGATGCCAATACAGAGCAGGTATTCGAGAGGGAGGAGAATTTGTGGCTAGTTCACAGGATAGGCAAGTGTCAAAGTTTGATTTGCCTTTAGCTAAGCACAAACCAAATTATCTCATAGTATCCCTCTTTTGTTTCTAAAACCTCCTGATTTTGCTTGAACCTAAAATACGCCTGAGAAAAGCTTTTGTTTCTGTTTTTCACTTCTTCTTTCAGTGGTAACTGGAAACCAGAAGCTCCAGCACACAAGAAAATGGTAGTGACAGGAGAAAGAGAATTACGTTCACTCCTTTGAGCTACCAATAAAAAAAAAACCCTAAAACTTCCTGGGTTGGCCTGAGCTTTTGGTGGAGCCTGAAGGGAGGAGGCTGGTGTCACTGCAGTTATTTCTGCCAGTGAGAGACAAGTTATCTGCCTCCAGTTATTGGCTGGGGAGGGCTCACCTAAATGCAGGGATTATCTGAGTGACTGACATTGACTGTGAATGACAAAAACACAGCTTTGGAGATTGAGGAAGCTTCCTTTTCCCTTTTTCCCAGGTACACATGTACTTCAGGGAGGAATTCTCAGGATTTTGCCTTGGCACCAAGCAGGGGGCATTTGATCCCAAGCCCCTGGTTTTGGCAGAACACTGCTTGAGTCAGCCTGAGTCCTGCCACAGTAAGCAGGGGTTTGTGAGTGGTTTCCACTGGTATGAAAAGCAGGTGCAGTTCCAGCTTTCCCTCAGACAACCCTCTAGAAGCATAGGGAGCACTCAGCAGCATCCTTGGCTTTGGCAGGAACCCATCCCAGACAGTGGGTGAGTTTTTGGTGCACCAGCTGCTGCCTGTCAAGGTAACATTCTGCCCTTACACCCACACCAGATGCACCCTGAGGGTTTTGCCCTCTGTCTCCTCAGTGCTCCCCACCAAGGGCTCCTCTGCTGCACCCAGCCCTCTCACCACTGGGCTGTGCCTCTTCTCACTCCCCTCTCAGGTTGTTCCTGCATCTCAGCTTCAATTACCAATTTGAGGAGCAGGCTGGAAAGAACACGACATGGTTGCATTCTCTTTTCACAAACCATGTTACAAACACAGAAATGTGTTTTAACGGCTTCTGTGATGTTCCAGGATTTCCAGCATTTAACCATGTTACAAATGCTTGGTGGGTACTAACACACTTGGATTACCAAAGAGGTGAGAAACAGTACCAGAAAAACCCACAAAATTCTCTCAAACAGTCCTAAAACATGTTTTCTAAAAAAACACCTGGCTTATGAACAGTGACCAAGGGTGGGGGAGTATGTGGTTTGGGTTTCCACTTCTGGGGAAAAACAGAGCAACTCTTTGGGCTGTCACCTGTGAGCACCATCCTGATTAAAAAAAGCCCTGCTGATGGCAGCCTGGCAATAGGGGCACGTGCCAGGCTGTCTGCCCCAGCACAGCAGATGCTCACTGATGTGGTTCCCCAGGGCCCTGCAGGGCAGTGCCCTCTCTGCTGGGCCTTACAGTGGCTGACCCACTTTTGCAGGGGCAATTATCTTCTCTGTTCTCAGTGCTACCAAAAGACTCTTTCTCCTGAAGATGACCCAACCACGGCTGAAAGCGTGGTTCAGCAGCTGCTGCAACTCCCTCCTCTATAGCAGGTTCTCAGGACACTGGTGGGTCACTTCTGCTCCCAATACTTTGGTATTCATCTGCACTTTCCTACTCATAAAGCCATTGAGAAGATAAAAACTTGGAAGTCAATGCAGGTACACCCTCTGGCTGAGACTTGGCACTTAGAAACCAAAAGACTGTCATCTAGGTCATGTTCTCATATGTTTATCTAGCTCACTGAGTCCAGTTTCATCCAGACCCTCCTGTGTGATGTGGGAATTCAAGGTGTATAAAACAGACAGGGCATTTAGAAGGTGGTACAAGAACATGAAGCCACGGGAAATTGCTTTTGTCCTTGGTTTCACACTGGCACTGAAAGGACTCATTTCTAGGCTGCAGAGGCCACCAGACTCTGCCTGTTCCTACATTGCACCTTGACTCCCAGGAAGAGACAATCTGGTCTTAAAGGGGGCAGTTATTTCCTCAGTTTCCTAGGGAAATCTGGAGCAAGGGCACATATGAAGGCTGTCAAAATATATCTCTGCAGGCCTGTGAATATCATGTTGAAAATGATGTGCTATGGAAACTGGAGGAGCAGGGGTCAAGTTCCAGTGCCTCAATAGTTCCTGCTGTCCCTGCTGTGAGGCAGTGACCTGTCATCACTTAGAGATGCCACTTCTGCTCCCATAGCAGAGCATAGCAAGCAGCAGTAATATAATTCAGCAATATTCCAAAGCTGTTTCAAAAATTCACCCTTTTGTGACTTTACAGTTTTGCATTATGGGCCAGAAAATACCAACTATTTGCTCAACCTATTTTTTTTTAATTCAGTTGGAACTGAAACTCTCTGCATGTTGTATGACAGCAATTAATCACAGGGTTCATTTATGCAGAAAAACAAATTAATCATGTTTACAGCATATAATAAGGAGAGATGGTTCCCACAGCTTCCTCAGAGAGTAGTTTAACCCAGAATGGCAAGAGACTTCCCTGAAGATGGCTTTTATTTTATATAAAGTTAAATTTAATTTTTCTTGATTTCTCTGCCTTTTTTTTTTTTTTTTTTCCTCCTCACCATTTTTTGCATGGAATTAAATTAAGCCTAACCCTGAGCTCAGAATGGAGACGCCCCAGGCCAGTGGTGCAGGGATGGCTGACTAGGCTGATGGCGTGCTGCAGCCTAGGAGTGAGACCAAGGACAGATATTCCCAAATGCCGTGGCAAATGCAACTCTGAGCACCTCAGCTTGATCCCTTGACCAAGCTCAGGTTACTCAGCCAAGTTCAGGAGCAGCAGCAGCTGTAGTGGAATGCGATCACTTTGCATCGCCTCGCTGGCATATGAGAGGCCCTGCAGCTACCTCTTGTATCTCCAGCCCAGCCTGCTGGATTCTTGCCTTGGAACAAAGGTGTAGCATAACGTGGCGTATTGGCTTCCTATGAAGGAGAGGGGTGATGCCAGGGCTAAAGAGACCCCTCAACAGCCCAGGCTGCAGGTCCTGCCCCTATAGGATTCAGCTAAAGCCTGAACCCCAGCCTTGCGAAACCTTCAGGAGACTCCGACTGGGTTTTAAAACTTCTACCGCCATCTAGTGATGTCCTTGCGAGAGCCACACATTCGGGAGTGGCACGGCTGGGACCAGCGAGTGCCGCCCCCGGAGCCCGGGATTTCCCGGGGAGTGAGAGGAAAGCTCCGCTGGAAGCGGGGCAGCGGCTTCGCACCCCGCCAGTTTCCTGCTTTCCTCTGGGAATGCTGTGGCTCCGAACTGTGTCTGAGCCTGCAGAGGTGAAAGGGACGACCCAGAGGTTACGTGCTGCCAGTGGGTAGCTGTAGCTGACACTTTGTCACGCTCTGCTCTGCCGGCAGCCATCGGCTGAGCTGTGGCTGTGGCAGGGACACGAATCAGAGCTCCCCTGCCAAGGGGTACCGAGTGCTACCTTGGTTTAAACCCCAAGCGCAGCGTGGTCTCCTTTGTGTTTCATGGATTAATTTAGAAATATAAATATCCTGACTATTTGGTGTTACAAGCGTTTTATGTGCATTACTGCCACGAAATATAGAACAAACTTTAGATGCAAGAATTCACGTGACAAAGAGGAAAGACAAACCGCAAAGCACATAAATATCCTCTATGCAAAAATAAACTCTTTGACCTATTAATCAGAAAATGGCAAATACTTCTCAGCTCACCAGTGATGTAAATTTAATCCACTACAACTGAACTTTATTAAACAGAAAACTCTTAAGAGACGACCTAAGATATTTGTGCAGTAGGAGCAGGAGGATCTAGCTTCAGAAGATGAAAAAAATAAATACACAAAAACTTCAATAAAAGCATCATTGTTATGTCCTTCCATGCTACCTCACCTGGTGTGGTTCACACAGCTGGAGTCATGTGAGCACACCCTGCTACAAAACTAGAACAAGGACCTCTTGGCCCTGCTCCTGGCACTTGTCCCCATCCCCATGCAGTGTGTCTCCCTCCTGCCTGGGACTAGATCTGATTTTTAAATCCCATCACAATAAAATTGAATTAATATGGGAGTGAACTGGCAAGGATAGGGAACTGGAGAGCTTTCTGCTACACTGCTGCTGAGCTTCCAATCCCAGCCCTGCAGGCTCAATGTGCTGTGAATGGACACCCTGAAAACTGTGGCTTGCTTTCCATCCCATTTTAGAGCCCAATTCCATTTCCTTTTGAATTGTCTCTTCTTCCATTCCAGTCTCTTCCTTCATCTACTTCCCCATGGGGTACCCAAGTGCATCTCTGAGCTCTCACTGGTGCTGGTGGCTGGGTGGCACTGAGAGGTTTCCAGGGACCGCCCTGATGCTGATTCACCACACTGCTGTACAAATCCAACTGGCACTTTCTACTCTCTGCCCCTCTGCTGATACGCAGATTTCTGCTTCTCCCTTGAGTTTTTGGTCTCACTTTCCTCCAAATGACTTTTGCCCTATAATAACCCCACCCAGAGTTTCACCAGGTGTGACTCAGCCCTGGTTGGTTCTTTCTGCACAGCACAGGAGGAAGCAGACATTTGCTCTTGCAGGCTGACATCAGACTGGCCACAGGGGTCAACACTGGAAAGAACACTGACAGGATTACATTTTTTAACCAAATGGAAAATAATTGGGGAAGTAGGGCAGGGAGAAGGTTTCTTGGAGACTTGGGAGAATTCAGAAACTTTATGTTGAGACATACCTGGAATTTCTAGTGAGATCACTCAGGGTGGAGTGCAAGGGAGAAAGCCATGAAAGCTGGCATAAAAATAAATAAACTGAAGGAAGTGGCCTTTGAAAATAAGGAGCCAAAAATGTCCAATAGGTGCAGAGGTTTTCCAGTGCATTCCAAGCCAGCGGTGCAGGAGGAATGTAAAAAGGTAGCTTTGACCCCCAAACCCCAACTCATTTATCACTGAAATCTCTCAAAACACAAATGTTGATTATTGTTGTTTTGATTTGCTTAAAGAGATCAAAAGCTTGGATGTGGTGTATTCATTCTGAAAGGCACAGGAAAATATCCTGAGACTGAGTATTGTACAGGATCCCTCCTTCAACATTTGGGAAATTACCTGAAAGTATGAGAAAATATCTTTCCCTTGCCAATTACAGCTGTTTCTGAGGACTTTGTGACCAGTAAAAAAAAAATTTCAAGTCCTTCTTGAGTATTGATCCAATTCCTGTTGGTAAGACCACTGGGCTGGCCCTGGGTCTTCCTCACATGGCAGTGAAAAATAATTAAATTACTCCTTCTAATTGCAGAAGCCCTGAGCTGTGCTGGCATCCCACAGGGTGGCAGTACTTTCTTGTGCTGTGATTTAATGGGTATTTAGAGCATATATCCTAGGAGGAGACTGAAAGGACAAGAAAAATAATAGGAAGTTATTGTGACCTCTCTCACTAGTGGCCCACACCGTCCCTGACCTGCACCTGCCCTATAGCATGTCCTTGACATTCACTGTGAGCCACCCACTCCATGTGTGGGTGTTGGGAGGGTGGGCAGCACCCAGGGACACTTCCTGGAGGCCCCCCTCAAAACCCTGCTGCAGCCAAGTGGACCTTCCCAGGCAGAGAACAGGAGAAAAAATGTTATATCATTTCAGACTTCTGAGCTTTCAAAAACTTACCCTGCATTTGTTGAGGACAGGATTTAAAAAGAGCACTTGTTCTCAAGCTCAAACTGTGTTATGAAGAAAAATGACTGTACAGTGGGTTTTGAGAAAAGATGAAGACATTCCACATTTACAGGTTGAATTTGCTGACTGAATTTGTATCCCGTAACAAAAGCATGCCAGTAAGGATAAATTAAGTCAACACCTGTGCTTACGCTCATATGGATAGAGATTTCCAGAAGGAATCAGAACTTATCCAGGTGTTGTTATCACTATCCAACCATATAAACATCACCTTGCTTGCACAGCCTGATACAGCCTGCACAATACTGTTAACCTGTTGACATATTAAAGAGGAACTATGGATTTCCCAGAAGTCCAAATCACTTCCTTGACAACAATGCAAGGACTTAAACATATGTGCAACATATCCTGCTGCGTCCCTCCTTCCTCTGCAGACAGGATCAGGAAGGCAGAGCAAAATGGTTTTCTGCAAACAGCTTTGCTTTGTTGTTGGCACAGGATTCCCATTCCAGGTGAAGAGAAATCATACAAGAAGAAGATCAGTTACCTTCTCTCAAAAATTTTATTAGTTTATAAAAAAATGGCCAGTAAGTTCCTCCCTGCCTATGATACAGCTTCCTTCAGCCTGCAAATTTAAAATTTCCCTTTGGCTGCTCTGCTCTCTATACACTACAGTCCTTTTTAAATAACATTTGACTATAAAAGGATCTGGAAAATCAAACAGAGTTTACAACTGGTTGATACAGATAGAAGAAACTACATAAAGATAAGTGCTTTCATGTTTCAATAGCAACAACCAGACATATAAAAATAATCATCAGTGTGTGATGTCATTTCCTTGAGCTACAAACCATTGGTCCTGTCTTCTACAAGCCTGGAACATGTATCTTGATAAAACTTGTACACAAATCACTTGTCACTGGCACCTTAGCAAAGCTTTAGTTTGCAGTGGTTTCCACTGAAAAGAGTCCTCAGTCACTTGCAGATTTCTGATTTTTTTCATTATTAATATTTTTTGTAATTATATTGGTTTAGGGGCCCCATAATCATTAGCAGCTGATTTTAGAAGCAAATCTTAAATCCATGTAAGTTTTCACAAACTTTGCCTTGACGAATCTTTCATACTGTTATCTGCTGTAATCTGGTGGGAAGTGGTCAGGTTTTTTTCATCGTTTGACCACAAATTGTTACTTCTATTGAAGACTAAGTGAAAATAATTCATTTACCATTGAGATTTTTGTTTGGAATTGAAGTGGGGAAGAGTTGAGATTGGGAGGTTGGGACACTCTGGTGGTTTTCGTGCTGGATCTTGTGACAATACCATATTGACATTTTCTGCATAGGTGAACTCACTAGCCAGGGAATCTGGGTTGGGGAACTGGTTTTGCAAAGATGCTTGTGTGTCTCTTCTAGATACAAGCATTTACAGAACTAAACACTGACAATGCTTTCATTAAAAAAATTAAAATCTTAGCTTACAAATCTCTAACATGGGACAAAAAGAAACCTCAGTGTCTGATAATCTAATACATACCTGCAAAAATCGCTCTGTCTGGTGTGAGTCTAAAGTGAAAATCCTCAGACAGGGAAATTAGGGTTTTTTTTAATTATTATTTAAAGACATTTAAACTGTCCTCTAAAACCCTTTATACAATTTTCCTTCCTCTTTAAATAACAGCAGTTCTCTATTTATGTTCTTGCAACACTAAAGCTTGCAAATTACCCCAAATTCTGCAACAGCTTGGGTTTTTTACACTCCCTGAGTGTTAGAAGTCAGCAAATATTTGTAAAAATTTTACTTTTATTTAAAAACATTCTAGTCTAGATCACTGTGAGATGAGACCACCACTGTGAAAATCGCGTGCCTTAAGCTGTCAAAGGCTGGAAAACCACCCCATTATCCCCTGCCTGCATTAGGAAACTGGGAGCCCTCTGCGCTGGTGCCGGCACTGGAGGGAGGCAGGCCCGGCTCCTGGTGCGGCAGCGCCTCAGCCCTGACCAGGCCGATTTCCCCATGCCCTTCCTCTGCATTCTGTGCGTGTCACCATGCTGTCCCCTCATCCATCAGGGCTCATCCTCCCTTCACGTTTTTCTCTGCCTTTTCTGAGCACCGCCCCGTTCTGCCCGAGCACCGCCCCGTTGTGCCCGAGCACGGCCGCGCCCTTTTCCCGGCCCTTTTCCCGGCTCTGAGGGCAGGAGCGCCTTTCCCCGCTGGCTGCAGGCTGGGCCGGGCGTGCGTGGCAGGGCAGGCACCAGACAGAAGGATGTTTAACGTGATGTCTGAAGAGGGATGAGGGGGATAAAATTCATATCTGATTGCTTGTATGGAGAAACAGCCCCACAGGGCCCCACCCTCGTTTTTTTAGATGTGTTTTCGTGTCGGGAGACAGGCAGCACTGGCAAAAATGTGCATCTGAGGCCCAGGGGTTTCTCCTTGATTTGATATGTGACCTTGGAGGAGATATTTAAACTTTCTGTGCTGGGTCCTTTGTGCACATTAGAACTTCCTGTGGTAACCTCCCACCCATGAAAGATTGCATACAATGGGGTCATAAAATCATAGACTCACTAATGTTGGAAAAGGCCTCCAGTATCCTTGGGTCCAGCCTTTGGCTGATCACCACCTTGTCAAATAGACCATGGCACTGAGTGTCACTTCCAGTTGTTTTATGAGCACCTCCAGGGACGGTGACTGCACTGCCTATATGGGCATCCTGTTCCAATGGTTAACAACCCTTTCAGTGGAAAAACTCCTCCTAATGCCCAATTGAAACCTACCTTGACCCACCTTAAGGCTATGTCCTCTCATCCAGCCACTGGTTGCCTGGGAGAAGAGGCCGACCCCACCTGGCTACAGCCTCCTTTCAGGCAGTTGTAGAGAGTGAAAAAACTGCCCTAAAAACTCATTTTCTCCAGGCCAGACACCCCCAGCTCCCTCTGCCATTCCTCATGAGTCACTCTCTAGACCTTTCACCAGCTTCATTGCTTTTCTCTGGAGTCCTCAGAGTCCTACCTGAACTGTGAAGCCAGAACCAGATACAGCAGTTGGGCATCTCACCAGGGCTAAGCACAGAGGAACAATCACTTCCCTAGACCTGCTGGCCATGCTGTATTTCTAACACAAGCCAGGATCCCATTTGGCTGCCTGGACACACTGGCAGCTCAAGTAGAGCCATCTGTCAACCAGCATCCCCAGGTCTTTTTCCACTGGACCATTTTTCAGCCACTCTTCCCCCAACCTGTAGCACTGCAGGGGTTGATGTGGCCCAAGTGCAGGGTCTGGCACTTGGCCTTCTTGAACCTCATACCACTGGCCTCACTCCATGGATCCAGCCTTTCCAGAGCCCTCTGCAGAGCCTTCCTGCCCTCCAGCAGACAGCAACCCCACCCAAGTAAGTATCATTCACAAATGAGTGAGGGTGCCCTCAATCTCCTTATCCAGATCATTGATTAAACAAGACTGGCCCCAATAACAACCCCTGGTGACCAGTGACCAGCTGGATGTGGCACTATTCACCAACACTCCCTGGGCCTGTCCATCCAGACAGTTTTTAATCCAGCAAAGAGTGCACTGTCCTAGCCAAAGGCTGCCAGCTTCTCTAGGAGAATGCTGTGGGAGACAGTACCAAAAGCTTTACTAAAGTTCAGGTTGATGCATCCACAGCCTTTCCCCTGTCCACTAGCCCTTTTGTGACTGGGGCACCTGGTCATAAAAGGAGATCAGGACAGTCAAGCAGGATCTGCTTCTCCTAAACCCTGGTTGTCCTGTATGTGCCATGTGATGGTACTCAAGATAACCTGTTCCATAAACTTCTCTGGCATCCAGGTCAAGCTGACAGGCCTGTAGTTCCCTGGGTCCTCCTTCCAACCCTTCTGATGCATGAACATCATGCTGGATGACCTCCAGTTGTTTGGAACCTCCACTGATGAGGACTGATGATAAATGATAAAGAGTGGCTTGGCAAGCTCTTCTGCTCTTCAACCAGCCCCTTCAGCACCTTCAGGGGAATCCTATCCTGCCTCATAGACTTGTGAGGGTCTAAGCAGTTCAGCAGGTCACTAACTGTTTCCTCCTGGATTACAGGGGATCTGTTCTGCTCCCTGTCTGCCCACAAGCTCAGGGGGTGTCTCACTCTGCCTCTGTCATCTCTGTTGTGTCTCATTGTGGCATTCCTGCATCATCGGGGCTTGTTGCCCTGAGAATAAACAGTCTTTCTGTTAAAGACTGAGGGAGAGGGAGCATTAAGTACCTCAGCCTCTTCCTCAGCCTTGGTGACAATATTCCCCTTCACTCCAATAAAGGATGGAGATTTCCCTTGGCCCTTCTTGTGGTGTTAATGTATTTATAAAAACACTCCCATTATCTTTCACAGCAGTAGCCAGTTCTAGCCAAGCTTTTGCCTGTGTTGAGCTGGGATTCCTCAAGGCTATTTTCCATAGGAACTCACTGGGATGGATCCCAAAAAGTCAGCTTGACCAGTTCTGCATCACTTAGAGACAGGCTTCTTCACTCCTTACTTCTGCTACACTCTTTCTCTCCAAGAAAATGGCCATGGGGGCAACAGGAAAGTGTTTCCATGCCAACTAATTATTTACAGCAGGTACAGGAAGTCCAACAACACACAGTCATGGAACACTTTGAATCACATGAGAACTTGGTTTTTTTTTAAAAAAAGGGATTCCCCTCCTCAATCAAATGATATGTGCCTTTATATGAATCTTGTTTATCCATAGTTAAGCCCTCCTGGAAACCAGATATATTCTTGCCTTCAATGCAATAATGAAGCATTAAATGCCGGAGATATTCTGTTACAAAAACCCTTTTGTTCATTTTAACAAAATTCTTAAATGGGTAACTCTTCTGTTCCATTGAGTTACCCAGTTCCAGTGTTTCCCATTGCTCTTGTTTGTTTTATTTTTTTTTTTACCTCTGTCATCATTTTAATTTCTGATCTTTCAGCTCTCACTATCTCTGTATCACTTCTTGTGAAAGATTGACAGACCTGTGCAAATTTTCTTGTCAAGGTAGACTTAAGACTCAGAACATTTTCAAACACTTGTTGACTTTGAGTGAACCATAACTATTTGTTTTAGATGATGTTTCTATCTGTGAGTATCACAATATTTTCATCAGCTTGGGGCAAAATCCCAAAGCCCTTGAAGTGAAAGAATATTTTGTCGGGTTCTGTGGGTGCAATTCAGTTCACAGCTGAATGTAGGTATCTTAGCTGGTGAGGTGCAGCCCTGCCATGACCATGCTGCAGCATAAAAACCACAATAAAGGACCATAAACCCTGTAAGCATGTCATGATACCGCAGCCACTATCATGCTGTGAAATGAATATAGTCAGAAACACAGCAAGGGCAGCTTGACAGACATCAAGTGAAGCAAATATGTGACTTCATCCCTCTTTGCCACATACAGTGGAAGTTCAAACCCTGCTGTCATCGTGCTCAGTGAGGAGTGTTGACACCTGCCTTTAAAGGGCTGGCACAACTTGTGGACACATGGTGACTGCTGCAGATGGTGGCTGGAACACTCAGTTATGCATAGTTATGCAGGAGCAGCATCAATCAGCACTGGAAAATTGGCTCAGAAGGTTTTTCTGACTTGGGGGGATCCAGTCAGCAATGTACTTGGTCTGGACATGTGCAGGTGTCTAGACTTTGTACTGTGCCTTTAGGAGTTCTGCTGGATATAAGAATAATCTGGCATGCTTTTAAGGGGAGAAAATGACCAAGGCGAAGCTGTTCCTTCAGCTGAAGAATATGAGAGGAGACACTTTTATAACCATCAGAGTAATCCTAAACAAATCCTGAAACTTTATGGGAGTCATATTAGCATATTTCCTGTAGCTTGTAATATTTATTTTGATATATGTTCAGAAAGTTTATGTAATATTTTTCATGCATGAACTACTTTTGGCAAAATATAGAGATCTTCACATGCATAAATTTCCTATTATGATTGGCCAAGCTTTAATAAATGATCTGTAATAGCAAATATTGGCCATGTGTTTGAAACAGAGCTGTGTCAGGACCCAGTGCTCCAGCATGGAAATATCTGCTTATTACAAATGACCTGACCTCAGCTGGCCTTTGTGTGAAGCTACAGAAATTGGTCTGACCTATAGCCCTGCTTTCTATCTAGAAAGCTTTTCCAGGCTACCCAAGATAGCAGTTTTAGGGGCTAGATTCCGCAGTTTTAGCTTGTCTGTAATTTTCCTGTAACTGTGAAACAATCAAACAGGGACGAAATTTGATCTCAATGTCAATCATGTAGTATCAGGGAAGCTTTCTTTCATTAGAAAAAGTAATTCTGGATTATAGTCTATATCTGAATCCAGCTTGCTGTGTCCGCTAGTAAGAGTGATTAATTTCTGTAACCAATTGAAAACAGTGCAAGGAAAAAAAAAAATTAAAAAAGAAAGCCGGAATTAAGTAAGTAATATTTAGAAATGGGCAGTCATATCTCCTTTTGTACCCATGAGAAAGCAATGCCCTGTATTTTAACTCCACTTAAGTGAGAATAGTTTT
This sequence comes from Aegithalos caudatus, assembly GCA_013389925.1. Taxonomy (NCBI): domain Eukaryota; kingdom Metazoa; phylum Chordata; class Aves; order Passeriformes; family Aegithalidae; genus Aegithalos; species Aegithalos caudatus. The sequence goes on along the minus strand of WEIU01011202.1, from coordinate 620,494 downwards.
GTGTTAAGTGCATGTGATCAAACATTCCAAGCGAAAATAAAATTGAAGTGGTTTTATTAAAATATGAGAGGGAGGATTACAGTGCTTGATGTCCTCAATCTGCCGGGCGCCTTCCCCCCCCGGGGTCCTGCTCACAGCAGAGCATGGAGGGGAACTCCGGGCACATCCGCGGCTTTCTAGCACCATCTCGTGGGCACCAGGCCCCAAGGCCAGCTCAGCAGAATGCTTTACCCTCGATGCAGGTTTAAACAAACAGCTACGAAAGTCTGAGTTTGACCTCTGGGCTTTTTTTTTCCCCGTTCAATCCATACAGGCATCGTTTTGCAAAGTGATGCACTGGTATGTGAACCTCCTTGCAGGCAAGACATTGCTGAGGACCACCAGAAGGTCTCAGACCTTCACGGGAACCTGACAGACTCTGAAAGAAAATTAATATTTTGTAAGAAAAAAAAAATATTTGACAAAGCTACTACTGATATAATTTTGCTGCCTGAAAAACACAAGAAAGACAGCTCTAAATAAATATGAAAAACAAACAACCCCCCTGCCCCAAACCTCCCCACAATCCTTCAAACCCCCAAACCTAAACTAAAACAATAAAAACCCCATTAATTTTCTATTGTTTATAACGTGGCTGTCACACTCCAGAAATGTGTCAGGATTTTCTTGATTATTTCCCCCTTTGTTTTAAAATGCACAAATCATAAACAGAGAACAGATAAGGCTTGGCCACAGCTGACAGAAATATATGAAAAGATGCAGGGAGCAGCAAGAGTACCTAGAGTTTCTGAGTGCTCCTGTAGCTGCAAGTGGGTTTATAGTTTGTGCTGAAGACAAAAAAAAAAAAAAACAAAAACAAAAAACAACTTTCAGCTAAGCTTTAACATCGTTTTTGCTCAATATATATAGAAGAACCAGGCCAACAAGCACATTTCACCTGATCCTGCTCAGACTACTCCAAGCATGGACAAAGAACAAACATGTCTTTATCATCAGAGAGAGGGATTCAAATTCAGATTCTGTCTGGAGACATACATAAAAAGGAATATGTAGGAGAAAACTATGTCCTTGTTTATAGAAGCACTCCTCTTGGCACAGGGCTCAAACCACAGGTTAGGTTATGTCACAAGGCCAGGTATTGGAGGCCTTGAAGCTTAAGTTGCCCTTAGTAGACATATTAGCCACTCAGTTTCAGAGCAGAGAAAACTCTGAAATTTGGTGAGAAGATTGTTAGAGGCATTTCCAGGGGAACAGAAATGGTAGAGGTCTGTGTAGGAGTGACTCCTGCTCTGGAGAAGATCTCTGGGTGCTGTTGGAGCCAGCACAGCAAGGGCTTTCCCTTACTGAGCTGTTGGCTACTTTAGGCTTGTCCAAACCCATGCTTGGAAATCCCAGAGGCTCTTGTTGTTGTACCTGTCTCAGGCCTCATCAGGCACAGAAGATCCAGTCTCCTGGCTTCAGTTGGTTCAGGTTGTTTTTTTAGTGAGCAGAACAGCACCCAATTTATACAGTACTGATGCAAACATCAACCTCAAATAATTAGTGCATGTGGCCAGTTAATCATCTTGCTGGCTCCAGATGGAAACATGCCAAGATATTTCTGTAATAGTGAGTCCATTACATTTACACTTTATTTGCATTGGATGTTCAAATATTTCTGTATCCTAGTCACAGCTTCCCCCACCAGTTCTTACAAGTGTTATACATGGATGGAGCTGAGCATAAAATATTTTTAGTTAATACGCAAATTCACAGCAGTTTTTCAGTAATTGAATCAATTTAGGTCAAACGATAAGCTATTTTGATGAAAAGTGGTGGGCACGTCTGGAAAGCATGTTAATATGTTTTTGTTTTGAAACCAATCTGTATTTAGAAATGAAAAGAAAAAAATTAGCCCCAAATTCTTCTTTCTGGTTGGCAGTTGGAAAAAAGATAGTTTTCTCCCAGTTATGCCAGAATTTATCGGAGTTTGGTAACCTAGTAAGCATGACTTAATAGGAAAAGAAATATTTTTATATTATTTGTGGTTGACCCTGTGATGGCCTCTCACCAAGGGCTGTCACAAAGGGGTTCACAAAAAGGGGTCTTGTAATATGCATGGTACCTCTGAAGAAATTTTTATGACAATCTGTTGTCATATGTTATGCAGGTGAACATGCCTGCCAGATTACCTTTGAGGGCTGATGCATCACTACAGCAGGAGGAGAATATCTGTAAGATGAGAAGCAGAGTTCCTTATACATAACATCTCTGACAGTCTCTGGCCAGGAAATTTCTGTGACAGTGCTCATAAAATGACTGTTTCAGCTCTCACCTGATACCATTCTGGTATCGTCAGTATCACAAGGAACACTTGTTTGTCAGGTTTTGCCCATTTTCACACCTGTGTGCCTTGCTGATGCACAGCCATCACATTTCTGATATGAGTACTGGTCATGCTCATAACCTGCTTGTAGCATATGGGACAGATGAAACAAGAAAGTAAAATGTAGTTGACATAGGGGTGTTGCAATCCAGCACCCATGGACAGTCATTTCCTGCTCATGACCATCTGATAGATGATACACTTCTGTCAGTGCTCTGGCTTGTGCATCACAAGAATGTGAAGTGTGTAAATTCCATCCTATATTTATTTATTTATTTATTTATTTATTTATTTATTTATTTATTTATTTATTTATTTATGTATAGTGCATGATAAATATTTAAATCTGAAAAAAGCCCTGATTAGTTTAATCTATCGTCTGGTCATGGTCTTATTTATTGTTCATTATTCATAAGCATTTGCTGAATAGCACAGGCAAACCATTTTCAGACTATGAGTTTTCTGGGAAACATACACTTCATCTATTCACTATTCATCTTTTGTGGTAGCAGACTGGCTACTTAAACCACACAGTGGTCTTCCCCTAATTCCTAACTGGGTATTTATAAACAATAAAATAAAGGCAGAAAAATTGTGAATGCTTTTCTTTGATTGTGAAGATCCTTGTTTGCCTGCCTATGTGGGCATGTGTCCCAAGAGCAACCCTGCCCGGAACTGAGTACATCCGTACAAACACACAGAAATCTGGGCTTTGGGGAAAGTTCTGTGAATGTGATGGAGGACAGCCTGAGGAAGATGTGTTTCAGGGCATAGAGCCTGCCATATATAGTCTGGAGGGGATCCAGCAGTTCTCATGTTTACAGCGTCAAATAACGTTTTTTGTTCTAAAATTCAAGGCTTTGTTCTACCTGCTTCCTTTTTGCACAAACAGTGTCTGTTTGGCTGGATCTTTCCTACCACCTACATCCCTGGGTAAAGCTGTGATGAGAACATTTAAAGTCAATGGAAAAGGGAGATACAGAGAGATATTCATCAATGGAGTTCATGTGAAACAAGACTAACAGTCCTGCTCCCCTCTGAGCTGAAAGAGGAGGAGGCTGCCTTCCAGCATGCTTGTGTTTTGTCAGGGAGGTCAAGATCCATGTTTGGCTGGCTGCTGCTCTTGGCCAGAGGCTGAGAATCAGGGAGAGAAGAGAATTGGGTCAGGAAACCTTGCTACTCAATGTGAACTGGAGCACTGGTGTTGTCACCCCAGGGACAATTCTTCAAAGAAAGGTGTACATGGAACAGCTGCTCATGGAGCAGAGACTACCCAGTGTAACATTGCTTTGCCCTCTGGGATCAGATTCTGAGGACTTTTTGGCTCCTATAATTGATGGTTTAGGGTGGACTCTGGGTATCTGGAGAACTTTAAATCAAAAATATCTTCATGTATCCACACAACAAGTGGCTGGGGATTTTGCAGATTGCATTTATGAATGCATTTGAATTCTGCTTATGTGCTTTTTCTTGAGGCCATACCTTTTATCTTCCTGGAGCCTAGATGGTATTCTGGGGCAGAGGATGATGGACTTGCTGCCAGTTAAGATACTCATTTTCTGTAATTTGTTTTGACTCGATTGTATCTTTGTATCTATTTCAAGGCTTATTGCAGAGACCATCATCATCATAAATAACTAGATGGAAAAAGTGGAATTACCATGGTGATGTACAAAGCAAGTAGTTTTTGATCTAATCAGTTTTTATTTTGAGTACTTCAGGGTCTGTAATTTAATAATAAAACCACGAGTTGGACAATTGGTCTTGTTGAATATGCAAACCAACCCCCACCTTGGAACATAAACCCACTTCAGATAGCTCCTTGCCTCTCCCAGAACTGCAGGAAAGTTGAGTGATTCTTCCTCCCTTACCTGCAATGTTTTTCATGGGCAGACATCAATGTGTTTTATGAAAGTGGTCATTCAAAGACAGTGACATGGAGACACAGCAAGGCAAACTACTCAAAAAGCATTTGTCGTGTTTCCTTATGCAATGCCCTATGCTAGAAGGCACTGGGAATCGAGAGGGTTTTTCCTGTGCTTTGGGAGAAGACATTACCTGAGTGTGACAGTGAGTCAGAGCCAGGATTATGAGGTTACAGCAGAACAAGGTGAAAGGGCTGTGCTTACACTTCTTTTGTCAGTGGTATCAGCACATTGGGGCCATAGAGGAGGAGAGGAAAGGCTGCTGTATACAAGGAAAGAAATGTGAGTTCAAATGTAGTGCCTTTTGCAGAACATAAGGCTGAGCAGAGAAACCATCATGAAGCATCCCTAAACTGTGTGATGAAAGTTAAACCTTTACTTTCCAGGCCAAAGACTAAATGAAAAGGGTCCCAAAGCATGGGGATGGATCAGCCCTGGCGGTGTCACACTTCTTTGTCTGTGTGACTCCTGAGGTATTCTGCTTTCAAGTGGTGAAGGGCCAGAGCTGACCCCTAAAGTGGGGATTTTGTGCATACGGAAATCTGTCTGTGCCTCTACCAGGAGAAGCTGGGACACACGAAAAAATGTGAGCATTTCTTAGCCTCTCTAGGATAAATGCCAGGGCTTAAACAATGCAGGCTGGTGGACTGGGCTGCCCAAGGGCTGCAAGAACTGAAGGTGGAGTGGGCTGCATCTTTACTGCAGAGTCTCCATGAGGTGGGTCCAACAATCCTGTAACACTGCGAATGAAGTCATTGGAAGAGAATGCTCCTTCCCCTGCAAATGCATCCCTGGGATCTGTGGCAGAGCTGGCCAGACAGTGTGCCAGAGAGCTGTGCTGCATCCGCCTGCCCGTGGGATGAGGTACGAGTTTCCGTTTTCCACACAAGATGTCTGTAAACCCATGACCTTGCTGGAGAAGTAAAAAAAAAAATATTTCTAAAAAAGTATAAAACAAGGCCTCATTTTGTGTTCCTTGAGATTCCTTCAATAGTCAGTTTTCAACCACAGTCAACAAAGTACCTTATGTTTATTAAGACACATTTTCCATTATGTATACAGACCTTTGTGGGTTTTTTTAAATTTGAAAGGTCATTTTAAGAGCCCAAAATACTTCTCTGTTACATCGGCCCAGCAGAATTTCTGGAAATATTTAATTTGCGTACTGTGTTGAAAGTTCTCAAACAAAGTGCACATCATTTAATCCGTTTATAAAACCCCTTGCTTCTCCTAAATATACTGGCATTCTTTCTCTCAGCTAAGAAAGCCTTACTTTCTTTTATCATCAGTTTTTAGTATTTTATCATGAGCATGAAGGGATAGTCAAACTTGTTCAATCCGAAGAAAAAATGTCTGAGGTTTTCTGTCTTCTCCCTTTAATTTATTTCTTTTAATGTTACTCTGGAAGGACTTTCTTGAGGGCTTGGAAAGACACAAGGTTAAAAAATAAAAGAAAGAACAGACATGCTGAGGTAAAAGACTCTCTTAATGTACATAATTTTTAGTCTACTTTGGTAGACTACAAAGAGTGAGGTCCAGCTACACCTTCAGTAGTACCTGAGCAGCCTGCTCAAGAAGGCAGATTTGTTTAAGCATCTCTGAGGGCAGCATTGGGCCCCATGTTCTCAGCCATGGGCTCCACTCTGCTGTGGTGGGGTCAGACCATAAAGAAAGGTAAGGAAAGGTTGCAGAACTGGGCTCTGGGTTGGGAGTAAGTACTTCCAGCATTTAATTTGGCCATGGAAATATTCCCAGCACAGCAGTATCCCCCCTCATTAAAGGAGGGAATATTGCTGTAGCCCATAACCTCTGTAGGGGAGGAATTAACTTTTAAACTGAACACTGCACTTGGATAGGAAATGAGCTTAGTGGTGCCTGAGTGCTAAGGGACCTGTGTGCTTTGATGCAAATACTCTTTTAATATTCAATCTATGCACAAAGTAACACTGGTCAAACACAGACCAGGAATTAATTACTGTGAAGCGGTTCCCAGCTAAAGAATATCCTTATTAGTTTATCATTCCTTCTCTGGATACTTTCTAGTGTAATGTAATTGTGTTGAGTACTAAAACAATTACTGAGATGAACTGTAGAGCTTATTGTTCCAGACTGAGTGTGAGAGAGGGCCTTTCTAGCTGCTTGGCCTTGCTTGTGAGCAGGTTCATCCTTGCAAAGATGCTTTTTGAACTTCAGCCCTGATGGTCAGCACAAACATCCCAGTGTGGGGAATCATAATCACAGCTGCAGCAAAGGTCTGTGGTCTCCCTGTGCAGGACTGCAGGATTTGGGAAGTCTGGGGGAGACATATATCCAGAAATCATGAAGGTTTTATTTTGTTCTGCCTTTCCTTTGGTTTTCTTTTCTCACTTGATATGAAAAATAAAGTACAAACTTAGGATTAGTTTGTACTTACAGGTTAGTTTTAATCCTAATAGAAGTATAAATAGAAGGTAGATATTTTAATCTCTGTTTGGTCACTCATTCTTGCATGGTAATTTTGCAGAATATATGCTAATGCTCTAATGTCAGACAAACATGCTTCTCCTGAATTTTTTTGAGAAAACTGAAGTAACATTTTCTGATATTTGCTCTGTAATATTGAACCTCTGTGGTGAAGGGATAAATTTGAGTCCTGAAATTATTCTTTCAACATTCACACAGATTACTGGAAAAAAAAGTACAATTTCTGCCAGTTAATATAGATGAAGCATAACATTATGACATTCTCAGTTGTTTAATATGTTTTGTTTCTAACTGAAATGTGGCTCATCTGCTAAATGAACTGAGACTTAGTTTAATCTTTTCTGGAGTGCTTCTAAATCCAGATCACTCTTCTTTTTTGTGAGATTTCATGAGTCTTTAGAAGTCACAGATTATCTCCAGATATATCACAGCAAAATGGGACCAGCTTTGATTTTACGTATGTATAAAATATGATTATTTTCAATTTATGACTGAGGCATTTCCAACATTTCCAATTATATACTTGGTTTGATTAGAAAAAAATTTGCCTTTTTGTGGAAGAATGTAGTCTGGATATATATGTAAAACAGAATGTGTGTCACCCTGTTTTTCTCAGTTGTTTTTGCCTGATTTTTCTTCATTCTTATGGAGGATTCAGGAAAAGGGAGAAATTATGTTTGATATTTCAAGTTGTTGTTCTTGATCAAGCTCTGTACATGCTCAGTTTGTTTATACTCTTGAACTTTTATTGCCATTTTATCAGATTTGTTGTAAGTTCAATGCCTTCAAAAGCACCCTTCCTTCACTTGAAATACCAGCATTTTTGGTCCATGTTCTGGTAGAAATCAGAGTGCTCCAAGGGTCACTGCAGCATCCCAGCTGCCCAGAGTCTAGTAGAATGAATGCATTTCTTTAAATTTAAATTTAATTGAAATTTCATAGCTAGAACCACTCTTAGTTTGTTTGGGTTATTTCCATCCTTTACAGAAATGCAGTGCTGTACCCATTGTGCCAGAGGTTTTTCCTTTGGCACCATCACTGCTGCAGTTTACTGGCAGAGCAATTGTAGATTCCTGGTTTCAACAGACATTGTCAGCCCAGAGCCTTGATGTTGACCATGTCACCTTCTTGGTCACTTTTCCCAAATACTGAATTTTCAGTTTTCCCTCACATTTCACTTGTCTGCCTTTGCTGACTTCTGCCGTCAATAGCTCTGCTGTTGTTGACATATTCACTCCATTTTCTGTTGGATTATTCCAAGCGTACCAACAACTTAAATAGTGATTGGTTTTAAACAGAAATAATTGGGTCATTCCTTTCGCTCCTCCAATATTACAGTCCAAGAGCAGCTTATCTTGTAAGAGTATTGTAAATGCTCATTATGGAGAAATATTGTGTCCTACAATACATTGCAATGAAGTTAGACTTGACTTTGTCTCTGCACCGATAGCATTCTGGATGATGGTTGCTGAAGTGGCAACCACTTTCTGTTTCAGTGTAATTTTGACCTCTGGCTTTCCAGAATGGTGTCAAGAATTTTGCAACATTTTGAACCCTACAGTAAGTTTTAATAATTTTCCACTTTCAGATATGAAATATGGGCAAACATCCCATAAGGCAGTGTCATAGTGTGTTACAATAATGGATTTATTTTTGAACATGCATGCAGAATGGTTTGTTCTTCATATAGAAGAAAGTACCTCTGAGGTTTGTTTCTTTACCTGTACCTCACAGTCTAACTGATGCTCCCTCTGCTTCCTCTGATTAACAGGGAGATGCCACTTTCCTGTTGCTTTTTGAAAACTCTCTCACTAAAATCTCCTTACTTTTGTCCACCACCAAGGTCCAGTTGTTTAAATGTACTGCAGAGAAAATGTAATTTCAGAAAGGGATGAGTCATATGGTCCTGGTGAGTGTTCCCAGAAATTAATTATTGGGATGGTTTTGCAAAGTCATAGAATCATAGGTTCACAGAATCACAGAATGGTTTGTGCTGGAAGAGATCTTAAAGATCATCTAGTTCCAACCCTTCTGCCATGGGCAGGGGCACACCAAGTGTAGATAACAAATTTAAGGAGCAGTTTAGAGAGGGGTGATCATGGTCTTTACTCTGTGTGAGCTGTTGAGGTGGCACAAGAGGACCCATTCTCAGCTGCTCTGCATGGCTGAGGATGAGGGCACTTGACCTAAAGTCAGACACTCTGCAGAACAAGTCCAGGCACTCATCAGCAAGTTACACACAGTGCTGCTCACAGGCCCTGCTTCTCCATTCCCCATCCTGCCATTTTTAATCAGAAACTATTAAAAATTCTTTATTTTATCTGGATATTCATCTCTGTTCTGATCAAGACAGTAAATTGGACACAATTGCAATCAGATTCCACTCCAGTGCTGGTAAAAGCAACAGAAACAATTCTCCCATTCCTGTTTTGTCCCTGTTTAATCCTACTTAATTGCTTCTAGTTGCCTCAGGGCCTGGAGCAGTATCTTCTATCTCCTACCTAGTGCTGCTGCAAAGTCAGGCCAGAGTTGCTGGAAGGTGACCTGGGTGGCTGGATCAGTGTGATGTACTTCCCTACAGGACAGGCAAAGTGCAACAATGAACTGCTGTGGTCACTGCTGGGTCACAGGCATTTGAAAGTCCTCATCCTTGCAGAAACTGCCCATCCAAGCCACGTTGCTCAGGAAAAGAACACGTGAGTAATGAACTGAGTGCACTGATGTTCCAGGACACAGGGAACACTGGAGAGCAGCACACAGAAAGCATTTCCATCACACTGCCTGTGTAGAGCATGTCATATTGCCAGAAAGAGCAAGCCCTATTTCTTTCTTTAAAACCATTTTTTTTTACAAATTAATTTCTTGTAGTTAAAAAGTGGTCATTCCTCACCTTACTGAGCAGCTACTGTATTTTCACACTCTGACTGGTTGGCAAAGGCAAACTAAATGAAAACCTTGCAGACACAAGTATGTCTGCAGGAAGATTTATTTGTGCTCCTGTCCACATGATTCATACTTGCTCCAGGGGAAACGTTGTAGTTGAGAAGGGGTGCTAAGCTACCATGATTTTCCATGCCCTCATAGAAAAGAAAATATCGCTTCTAACCTTTTATTATTTTTTTTTTCTGTGCAATTTAGTGGTGTTGTGGAGTGTAGCTAGAACAATAGTTAGCTAATCCAGACAATAATTTAATTGTAAATCACCAGGGTGCAGATTTACAGTCCAGGTATAATTGTTTTGGTTCTGCTTCTTCATTTTTCAGGTTAAAACTGGTTAACACAAGCTTTCAGAAAATTAATAATTAAAATTTTAAAAAATTAAATGGCTCATAACTGGGACATAGTTTGCCAAATATCAGCCTGGGGAGATGTACTGTAACATTTCAGGAAGCTCCTATGTACGTAATTACAAAGGAAAAGCTGACAGACCTTTAGCAATAACCTTGCAGTAATAAATTATTGTTATTAACAGATCTTTTCATCCATGGCACTCTAGGAATATTCTTTGACAGGAAGATGTGCATGTGTATGGAATACAGTTTAATCTTCTTTATGCAATATTGTATAAAGAGGCAGGTCTGGACACTCTCTCCTTAGCATGTGCTGTGTGAGGGACTAAGATTTAGGGATATTGCAATGGCAAAAAGGCTGGGAAGAAGTGATCTAGCATGAGGATAAAGGACCAGATGAGACGTGTATGTGATGGCAAGTTTCTCTAGAGAGGCATCTCAATATTTAACTTTTCACAGACCCTGACAATGTGTCCTAAAAAAATCAGGGATTCAAAATATTCAAGGGTATTTTCCCCCTCTTTTCATAGCATGGTCTGTGTATTCTTATCTCTATTATAGCATCAGACTGCAATGCTGATCTGTAACTTGTGGGAATGCTGTTTGCTGTGGAGGCATTCAGCCCCATGAAACTGGGGTGGCAGAGCTCCTCATCCACTAACTTCCTCTACAGACATGGTGAGGATGTGGTGACAGCAGGAATCTGAAAAAATTCATCTCATCCTTGCATGCAAAATGCTAGGCCTTTGTTTTCATCTTCTTTGCCAAGACTTAAGAAAATGCAATGTTTTTATTTACTGACTTAATCCCTGGCCAGCCTCCAGGGAACTGGGGCTGCAGAGTCAAAAAGGCTGCTTGTGCTCAGAGCATTTGGGTGAGTTTAAGGGACTGGGCTCTTGGTGCAAGACCTAGGCTAGCACAGGTTGACTGGCAGGAGCCTTTCTCCCACACACCCTTCCCTTCCCTTCCCTTCCCTTCCCTTCCCTTCCCTTCCCACAAATACAGCTCTCACAGCTACATGTGCTGCTCAAACAGCAACTGGCAGCCAGCCCTTGGGAGGTCTCAGGCAACATTTCCCTTCTTCACTTTGCTTACCCCTTCATTCAACAGGTGTATTTATTAGATGACATACACACTGTGCAGTATTTCACTGTTTAGTCTTGGGAAGGTTTTATTAATTTCTGACTTGCTTCTGTCTGGATCAGCAGCTGTTTGACATGGACTTGAAAGGCTGTACCCACAGCTTGCTGGACAATTAAGTCAGTCTTAAAGGATCTGTTTGAAAAATACGGTACATAATGAATGAATGAATTTAGGAACACATTTGTGACACTAAAATGAGCCTTGCAGGGAATATGTAAGACTGACAGACCACCATGAGAAAAGGCATAACAAGGAGTACCCCAAGCACAGCTACCTGGGTCTAGAGATCCCAGCCATGGTATATATCCCAGTGCATTCCCTGGACAAGGCAGGCATGGCTGTGCATGTGCTGTTAAGTCTTCCACTTGCTTGTCTTAGCTCCCTGAGCTCCTCTACTATGACAAAATTGTCACCTTGTGATATGAACACACACAAACCAAGCCCAGTGCTAATGGGTTCCCATGGGCTGCTTGCCAAGGACAGACACTAGACTCATCACATGTACCTCAGTGAGCTGTACCACAGCCACTCTGTGCAATCCTGGCACTTGGTCTACTGGAGGACTAAAAACTCATCCAGACTTCCTGAAGTCTTAAGAACATAAAACTGTTGGCAGGGTCAGGAATCCATAACACACTCCTGAGAAGAGCGCTTTCTCCATACAGCACAGATGAGCTAAGAGATTCAGGTCATGTCCAGATCATGAGCTCTCCTCTGTGAAACCATTCAAAAGTGGGTTTGGACCAGATTTAAGTACAAACTAAACATCTGTCTGAACAGTAAAGTTCATCATCCCCAAAGTCGGTGTTTCCCTCCCCACAAATGAATCTTATTTGTGGGGAAAATGTACGAGCAAATAATTAATTTTGGAGTCTGTGGGTGGCCCCTGAGGTGAACTGGAGCTCTGAGTTTTACATAAGCACACTCCCACACAAACTCTGTCTTTGCTTCAGATCAGCACCAGCGAGCCCACGCACATCTCTCCTGAGGCCTTTGTGCAAGACCTTTATCCTTCTACCAATGGAGAAGCCAAAGCCCTGGGGTGAAAGACAAGTTGAAAGCTAAGATCTGAATGATTTGGCAGAAATTGGAGCTATTGCAAGATTTTCCAAGATGAGCCCACTGGGGGCCTGGAGAGCTCATGATGATTTAATGGCTTAAAAGAGAATGGGCCTTAATCTAGACCATGTGCTGAGAGGAGCTGCTGCATGGAGGTAGAGTAAGTAAACCCACCCTGACCACAGTGACTTCACTCTCCACATCTGGGTGGCTGAGAAATGGCATCTGTCTTCCTATGTTCCTTGTTCTTTAAATATCAGAGCACTGATCCAAGCTTTCTTTTTGTGGTCAGACCCTCATACGTGTGCTGAGTTTTGGACCCCAGGGATACCCAAGGAGTTCTCTCTGGGGCTGTAGAATTTGTGGTGCAAGCTTGGGGAAGGCAAACCTTGCACTGGCCCTGAGCCAGGCCAGGCATGCAGGGTCATCCAGCTCCTGTAGATGATGCTCAGGAAAAGCAACTAAATCCTGCCAGACAGGGCTGCAAGCAGGGCTTTTGCCTCTGAGCTGCAGCAAAAGGAGCCCATGGTGGGCTTGTTGAAGGCACACACCAGTTCCATGGCTCTGGAGGGAAGGGACAAATTTGTAGCTGTTAACTGCAAAGGCTGTGAGAACCCAGGAAGCAGAAAAGAGGAGGAAGACAGGGAAAAGCAGTCACAAACAGAAAAGTAGGAACAGCCCAGTAGAAGAGGACTTCTGGGGGGTGTGGGGCCTGGCCTTCTGCTCCTCTTTGCCTTTGTTCCTATACCTCCCTATGCTCCCCATCCCTGCTGCTGCTATGCCCAGCCACAGAAGAAGCAGAAAGAAACCATTGCATGACTCTGACCCAGAAATATCTTTTAAGTACCTGAGATGGAACAAAGCTCTTCTGCTTTTTCAGCATAAGCATTGTGAATTTTATCAGTGATGCTTGGCCTGAAAGAGCTGCTTGCTCAGTCGTGCTGAGCTTCAAAGTCCTCTTCTGAACCAGAACAAGTACAACATGTTAGAGAGAAAACAGATCCCAGCAAGGTCCCAAGCCTAGCCCAGAAGACTTGTTTGCAGGGTAAAACACAGCCTCAGAGAGTCACAATTCCTTTGTTCATACAGCTGAGAAATAAGACATTTATTCAAGTTGGTCTGCTCAGCCCTGGCTATCACTAACCTCAGTACTGCTGACACATGGATTTTGATGGTGGTTTACTGTGCAAGCTGGAAGGTCTCACAGCTCATAAACCATCTTCAGCATCCTCCTTAGGACATGACACTTCTAGATAACAACATGCTCTGGTTTGGTTTAGGTTTTGCAAGCCTCTGTAACAAGAAGCAGATCCATCTCACTGGCCTCGGGGCCAGTCAACAGCTGGTTAAGGGGACTGAGGCAACTCTGTGTCAGTCCCATTCGCCATCAACATGTGAGACAGACCTTTACACACACAACCCCTTCCAACAGAGGTGTCTAAATGAGGTGGGTGCCAATCTCTGAAGCAACCTACTCTTCTTCTCTGTAACAGGACCTGTGGCAGCAACACCTCTGACCGCAGGACAGGGAGGGATGATCCACAAGCCTGCTTGTGTGGCACAGCCTGGTTCCTCTCCATCCATGAGTGCCGCAGTGGGACCAGGGTCACTGCTTACAAATGCACTGCCACACACACAGCCATATGTGGAAAATACAGAAACATCACTCTGGGGGCCAGGGTGAGCCCTGTGGTGAGTATGTTACTTGCCCTGCAGCATCCTCAGGGGGCCAGAGCATTATGAAGGGCAGGGGGGACAAAAGCATGAAGGATAAGATTTGCAAGAATCCCAGTTGGGAGAGTCAGCACCACAAGGTGCCAAAAAAGCCACAGAGCCCCTTTCCTTGCTGTGAGGGGTCTCTGAGGCTGTCAGAGTGACTCCTGAGGACAGAGACCATGAGAATGGTGTCCTTTACTGCCTGGACATGTTTAACTTCTGACCTCTATCAGCTGTCAGATTAGAACGGGTTTAGTCACATCAGTCTGGGCAGGAATTAAAGCCAAGCTCCAGGGGTGAAAGGGCAGTGCCTTAAAGGGATGACCTTAATTGACAGGGCCTCTTAATCCCCCTGTTCTTGTACATTAATCCAAATATCTCCAGTTCTTCTTCTTAACCTGTTTTCATAAAATAAAGAGAATTATACTTAATATAACAAAGCTGGGTGTAGGAGTAAAGCATGACCTTAGCCCTCTAGCAGAAGGGGTTTGAGGCTGTTGTGAATGCTGCTCTTTATCCCGGTCACTCCCCAGCCTTTCCCCAGCACTTTGAGAGCTGGAAGTGATCAGGCAGCTCCTCCTTGTCCAGGCCGTGGCAGTGACGCTGTGCAGGACAGGGCTGTTGTTTGATGTTCCATTTGCAGTTTACATTTATAATGGCAGAGCCCTGATAACCTGGGTACTTGAAACAGGCCCAAGCAGAGGGGAGCTCAGAGCACACCACATCCATCACCTGACAAGCGTGGTTGGTGGGGCTGTGCTGCTCAGAACATCCCTCTCTACTGCAGAAGCCAGCATGCAGGACCTGGAGCCCCCCACCTTCAGGGGGACATGAAGGGGTGAACACAGTTAGAGGTGTCCTTTTGATTTGGACAAGTGCTGGGATTGTTTTCTTAATGTGTGATGCACAGAGGATTTCAGGCTCTTTGACTATCACCCCAGGAACTTCTCAGGCTCTCAGCTAAAAAATACTGCCTTTTCAATGTTTGAATACTCACAAGGAATTATAGACAGCAGGCATTCACATAAAATAATTTTTGGAAGTAAAGTTGATGTGCAAAATGACTCCTTTTGCAATTTTTTTTTTTTTTTTTTACACTGAACTCTTTTGAAAGTTGATCTTCATTTCAGAAGGTGTAACTGAGGACTCAAACACTAAATGCACTCCGTGGGCAGTAGGAAATGTAACTGGTAGCACAGCAAAGTTAATTTTCAGCCGTTAAACTAAGACATTGCCAGCTAAACTAAGTTGTTAAACTATCAAGGACATAGGTTTTGCCTTTGTGTGCCTTGGTAGTGCAGCTGTGCACTGTCACCAGGGGCTCTCAGTTCTACTGAGAGATAAACAGGCAGAAAATAGGAGATTCAGCTCCTGAATCGTGGGGAGGAGGCAGAAATCCCTTGCTTGGTTTACATGAGTGTCACCACTCTGACACTGACTGACTTTTAGGTGTTGGGGACAGTTCCAGTGGTGCCAACCTTTGGGGCCACACTGGCTCTGGGTGGTTTCAGAGGTCATCACTTCTCACTGCCAGACAAAGCCAGCCTAATGGGGAAAAAAAAAAAAAATATCCCTGACACTGCCTCCTGCCATCCATGTGCATTGTGCTTTGTAGCTACCCTGGCTTGTTCTGGCAGTGGGAAACTTACCCTGCAAACCAAGCTCCTTTCAAAATACATATAAGGCATCTAGTTTTCGCTGGCATGGTGGTGAAAGCCACAGAAAATTGTGGAAAGAATGAAGTTTCCAGAGGCAAATTTATTTTGTCTTAGGCTCCTGATACATCTTAGTTGAACCCTAAGTGGGCTGAGAATAAGTTCTATCAGAGGGAAGCAGTCTAAGAAACAGTTGTGGATAAAAGAAATATGAAAGCTATTCAAAAATAAGGAGGGAAAAAAAAAAGTCTTTGAGTGGGCTGAAGGAAAACAAACACAGATCCCAAGAGGAGGAGGAGAGAAGAAAAACTCTAATGAAACAAAAAAGTAGCTGATGAAAACCTGGTCTTACAAAGGCCAATAATATTTTGCTGCTAACTTCACTGGGGCAGGATTTTATCCACATTTTCTAAACATGGTGATGGGCTTTTTATTCCAAAATTTTCTTCCATCTTGTGATTCATCACATCTCCTGTCCGGACACACAGTAGCACAGAACTCCCATTTAGTTCAGAAAATACTCTTTTAATGGAACTAATCACTCTTGGAAAAAAAACTTAGTTTCAAATGACAGGAGGAGGAGAGGAAAAGTTCATGACCTCAATCAAATTTTTTGAACCCCATGAACACGCAAAAATAATTTGAAAAGTTCATAAAACCTCAATTTTCAGCAGATTTGCCCATCCAAGTTTAGGCTTGTCAGGCCAGAAGCCCTGATTCCTCCTCAGATCCAGCCCTGTGAACACAGTGACACTGATGCATTTTATGAAAAGCCTGGCCAAAATCAGAGTCCTGGAAGAGGAGCTATTTGGGCAGCTGAAGCAAGAGAAGGGAGAGCCAGGCCCTTTGAAGTTATCAGCCAGGGGAGGCGTTGGATAAGCCCAGGCCGTTTGTAATCAGATGTCATGAGAGGACTGTCAAAGAAATCTCCCCACACTTGCCTTGTCACTGATGGTATCTCAGTGCAGATAAAATAAGAGCAGCAGTAAAAGGGAAGTCGGAGCCATTATCTGCCCACACCTGGGCTGCGAAGGTGCCGTGCAGAGACAGCTCCCAGCCTGTCTGAGGGCACGGGAGGGGAGGATGGGAGGATGCTGCTCTGCTGAGCTAAAGGGGACACTGTCCTGCAGCCCCAGGGAGCACAGCCCACACCCTGTCCTTGGATCTACTGTGGAGAATTTGTATTCGCAGCCTTAACTTGCATCTCCCTGTGAAAGCTGGGCTGAAAAGGTGTTTTCTCCCCATATTACTGGGTAAGTTTCATTACACCTTTTTAGGGAGAATTTGCAGAATACCTTCACAAGGCTGCTCACTACTGCTCTCCCTGGCCTCCAGTGTTCTTTCATGGGAAGTAGCTTCACAAGCCACTGAACCAACCAAAGTCTCCATTTTGGTGTCCTTTCCTTGTGCATTTCCTGGAGTTGAATAACTTGAGGTTAGGTAGCAGCTTTTATTTTTTGGAGGTATTTCTAGGCTCTCTGTACCACATGCATTTAAATCAGCCTGCAGAAATGTGATGCCTTGAAGTGTCTTCTACTGCCAAAACCTAATAGGAACTGGCCATCAGGTTTGAAGAGACAGATGGATCAACAAACACATGAAAAAGCAGTGCTATCATACTTTATTTTTCTTGGAAAGCAGATCTAGAAAGTCCAGTAACCTATTCATAGATCTGGGGTAATACCATGTATTACATCAGCAACCCTCTTGGCCCTAGTCTGTGAGGCATGAGTGGTGCATGGGCATTGTATGAGCCCGAGAACCCTGCAGCAACCTCAGATGTGCCCAGAGTCACTGCAACAGATGCATGCTTTGAAATGACCCTCAAAAATTTTGGCTACATCTCCATGGCTGTTTGAGACAATGGCATGAGTGCCCAGTGAGTCTCCAACCAAGGAATCTCTGTATTATGACCTGGTAAATTCTAGTCATTGAATGTTTTGTTTTTTTCTCTCAGCAGTGGGGAGACTCTAATGCTGCTGCCTTGGAAGTCCTCTGCAGACACGGGAAGGTCTGCTTGAAGCTGGGATTTAAGATTAAGCCAGTGCTGTCAAGTGCACCTTTTAGGGATTTTTTCTGTTTGGTCTTTGGGCTTAGTGATGCTTTGTGCTGATGTTCTATCTACACAGAAACTCTGTGAGCAGACCCCTCTATGGGAACTTTGCTGAGTTTTTATTGCATGCTAAACTTCTTTGCTCAGAGAAATCCAGCATCATTTGAATTCTAGCCACCATGCATAGACCAAGGGGGTCCATAGGATTGCAGTGGTGTGAAAAGAGATCTTGACCCCTTCACTATATTTAACATAAATCAAATGTCACAGTGGGGCTGAAAATTCATGTGTATTAACCATCTTCCCATACTTACTAAACTACAGTAACTATCTCCCTGCCCTTCCCCCTCTTTCTAATAGCAGTATAAATAGTCCAAAGGTCTCTTGTCAACACAGCTCCCAGACTTCCAGCTCTTTGAGGGGCAAATGCACTTTGTTTTATTACTTGTATGGCATTCCTCAAAGAAGGGGACTTTGACCTTCTTAAATTCTTCCTGGAGATTAAATACCAAAACCAGCAGTCCACAAGGGAATTAATAGACAGCTTCAATACACACAGCAGGACCTTTGGAGGAGGTCAAGTTATTAACACACTGGGAAATGTAGATTGTATCTTCCAATGCAGGGTATATCTTGCATTCTAAATCAGATAATGACAATGGGACACAGAGAGCTGCATTTCTGAGATGAGTTCTGCAGCTCTCAGCAGGTCTTCCAATTCTGGGTATTTTACCAAGGACAAAAACTTTGTTGTCTTTAGAAGTCTTCACATTAAAAGGAATGCATAACAAACTTCTCTTTTTTTGAAAAATTATGCCTTCTGTATTAACAGTGGACCCATGTGGCTTTATTTTGCATTAGACAAGGAATCTTACCTGGGGGCTTAATACTTATTCAACCTCCTACTGCCTCAAAATAGGCAACCCTACAAAAATATTTGGTTAATATTTACATATTTAAGGAAATTAATGTCAGACATTGAAAACCTTTTAAAGGTATTTTTGGTGCAGTTTTGAACAATCGAAGCTTGCAGAAGCAAAATTTAAGCCTGATGAGAGCTAAGTGGTAATGGAAAACTCATTTCAGCTTTCTTGCTGTTCATATTTGTACTGGAAACATGATTTAAAATATTCACTTAAGGTAAATGGGCCAAGAACAAGGATAAGTGATAGAATCAATAAAAGGTTTTAGATTAAGTCACCATTTCTGTAAATCCTTGATACTTGAAAATGTAACAATTTATCAGCCCTCCCTTGTTTCTGAACTGCTGTTCACCAGTCTGAGATTTTTAAGTTTGAAATTATGAAGAAAGGGATAGCGTCTTACAAAATCACCTTTTTGTTCTTCACCTCCTTTTGCATTAGGTATCTGGCCACTGCTGAACAACACAAGCTTTTGAAACAAAAACCCTACAGTAAGTGAAAATCATGAAAAGAATGAACAGGCTGAAATATATTACTTGTTATGAAATATTCCTTTGGCATGAATTGCAATAAACAAACCAGCATCCATTCCAAAACAGCAGTAAACAAATCTTTACTACTCCCTGATTGCCAAAAATCTCACACTACTCAAGCTGACATGGAAAAAAGCATTAATGCTAGTGAGGGGTGAATTTCAGGAAGGCTGGGTTTGGTCTGGATAAGCATATCTGACATATGCAAGCCTTCAGGGACCCTATAAAAACAAGCTTTCTTGGGATATTTCCTGCACTTCTGGTTAGGTTGGAAATGTCATGACAGCTGGCTTTGCCACAGCCCTTGGGCACTCCAGGTTGTGTTTCTGGCCAGAAATCAGTGAAACAAAGGTGCTTGGAAAGAGAAGAAACCACAGAACAATGCTTAGAGCTTCTAGAACAATTTCAGCCAATGTGCTCAGTGTGCTCTTATATGCACTTAGACATGACAGCCGTGTGGAAAATCGACTCTTCTCCCTCTATATAGAAAAAAAAAATCGAGGAATTAATGCTTGGGAAATGTTTTTTATCTCTTTTCTGGCTGGATGCAGGATGTACAGATATGCAGGCCAACCCTTACTACTCTAGCCTCTGGGCACATGAAAAGTGCAAAGACAAATGCAGTCACAAATCCCTCGTACATGCCTCCATTGCTGCAGAACTTAACACCTCTTCCACCCTCTGCTCTCTCCCCATAAATTTGATCTATAAAATCCCAATAACAATTTAAAAAATTAAATCCTGCCATATGGAAGTCAAATTTTAAACACAAGTGATGTTAGATATTTAAATCCTAACCTTAGTGGACCTTCTAGGAAAGGCAAAATACTGTTTGGCTTTGTCCTGGTGATAATATTAGGGTGTGTTATCGTTTGTGCACCAGTCTCATCTCATACAAACAATAAGATATAGTGAAACTGTGAAATCCCTTGCCAAAAGAACTTTTCGGTGCTAAAATTGCATGGGTTCCAAAAGGCAAATCAAGAGAACAAAAATCTAGCCATGGCAGCAAAAGAAACTTGTATCATGGTCAGAAGCACCTTTGCTATGGACTGCTGGACGTCAGGGGAGCATTCAGAGGCTGCATTCATCCATCCTGGCTGGTTCTGTGCTCACCCTGTTCCCTGGGCACTCTGTGAGCACCAGGTTCTTCAGGAGAGCAGGGAAGAGATCTTACCACAGGAGAATAGCTGCTGCACTGAACTAGTGCAGAAGGAATGCCCCTTCTCTGCCCTTTCCACATGATCATCAGATTTGCTCTTCTTGTTATGTTACGTTTTATTGTTTTTAAGTGAATAAGAAGTGCTGTTAGATACTAATCTTTCTCCAATAAGATTTCTAGATATGCTCCAGATAATTTATTGCTCCTGAATGAGCATCTCTATCTGGAGACGTGCTTTTTCCAGACCATATTCCAAGTAAGGTCCCCAAGCTGAAGCCTCACTGCACTGTAAGCCTCACAGGGCAGTGCGCCAGCCATGGATCATCAGCTGGGCTGTCACAAACATCTCCTGGAAATACCTTCTTGGTAGTCTTGAAGAGGACTTGCCATCTCTTCAAGTGACTGGAAATGGAGCCAGTTGGCTGTCTTCTGCTGTTTTCAGAGACAGTCCAGAGGAAAAAAAAAGATTTTTTTTCCAAGGCAAACATTCATAGAAATACAGCTTCCTTTGAATATATGGGGATGATGAAATGCAGTGGGGGAAGGATACTTTTGTATTTCTTAATGGTTCCTCAAGCCAGCAGTTGCACACTGCCCTTCCCATCGGGAGACTTCTCTGTCATTTTATCCCCCTTTGGATTCCTTTAGCTGAAGGACTGAGGAATTTATGCTGTGCTTGCTCTGCAAAGTTATGCTTTGAGCAGGGCTTTTGGTGTCGAGCTTCCTCACAACGTTTGTGCAGGAGCACTTGGGTGTGTTTGTCCCCTTTCCAGTGACAGGAGGGGTTAACCTGTCATGAATCTCAGAGAGGACAAGGCATACCTTTCTCTGTCTCTGTGACTTGTAGCTGTACCTGTAAAACACAATGAAGTGTTAAAATACATGCCTGGCCTTTGATCCTGGGGCCAAATGTACCTCTGGTGTAACCTCAGTGTCTTTCCTAATGAAAGAAACTTTCATTTCCTCCAGGAGGCCACTGCAGGATTTGCTCACAGAGTGGGCAGTGCTTTTGGCTTCCAGCCTAATTCCTTAATATCCCTTGCTCCTCTAAACATATCCTGGGAAAGAAAGGTATGACCAACCTGGGAGCACAGGGGCAGGAGGGAGGTGGCAAAGCAAATCTGTCTGCACAAGGCTCAAATGCCATTGTCCTTCTCATAAAGAGACAGTTTAGGTTTATGAACACAAAGGCCTTTGATGTTGTTTCTTGGCAAATGGTGCCTTAAAGATAATAGATGGTTTCATGGGCTGAGCCCTGGGCTGGGGCTTGGCAGCATGCTGAGCGAGCCATGCTCCTGGCAGAGATCTCCTCGGTGTGTACAGGCTCTCCTGAGGACAGCCATGGGAGCACTCCAACCTCTTCCAGCCATCTGGCAAGGGGGAGATAGCTGCCTCCCTCACAGGGTCTTGCAGAGCTGTGCTGAGGTTTGCATGGTTCTTTAAGGATAACTTATTTACCAGCTAACATTTGCTAACTTGTTCCATCCCTGCGGGTAGAATTACGTGTGGGCAGCACAGGCAGCTCCAGCCTGATGTCAAACCTGTGCCAGGAGGAGCTGCCTTCCTCTTGGCCCCTTGGCTCTGCTGCTCCAAGGCACACCTCTGGCCAGCCACTTGGCTCAGGGATTCCATGGGACTCGGCTGTGACTTGATTCCAGCAGGGAGTTCTGACCCTGCTTCTTCCCATAAGCTGGTTCCCAGCCGTGAACTGTGGGTGTATGTGAAACCTGCTTGGGCACTGCCATGCCATCTCTCTTCAGGGGCACAAGACCTTTCTTGGGGCTCTGCACTCCCCCTTGGGGCTCTGCACTCTGGAGTTTCCCTGTCCTCCTGCAGCTCACCTCCTTCTGGCATGGTGGGGATTTCTGCCATTCACTCCACCTCCACCCTCCCTGACTGATGTCCTGGGATTTGTGTTCCCTCCTGTTCCCTGGGGGCCACCGGCTGAGAAAGATAATAATTTTGGAGGTGCACTTGGTACAGTGAACAGGGTGCCAATCCCATGAGGGAAACCAACGCTTTTTAACAAGGAGAAGGCATAAATCCCTGGATTTATGGAGCTTTAATTCTCGTACTGAGGTGCCAGTTAATGCTGCTGCATCTCCAGTGCTCCTGCCCTGTGCAATGACTGGTCTGTTTCCCTTGGGAGGGAAGGGGTGAGCATGTGAGTGTGTGTGTGTGAGTGTGTGAGATTGTGAGAGTGTGTGTGTGTATGAGATTGTAAGATTGTGAGAGTGTGTGTGTGTGTGAGATTGTGTGTATGTGTTTGTGTGAGTGTGTGTGTGTGAGGAGTGAGTGTGAGTGTGTGTGAGTGTGTGAGCGCTTCAAACCGTGTAACAGGAGAGGAATCCAAAAAGCCTCCTCAGGACATTGTCGCTGCAGACGGACACTTTGTCCATCCGTGCCATGGAGCCACCAGGCCCTCCAAGCCCCGCTCTGCATCCCAACCCGAAGCGAGTCCCGTTTCAGTGGCGCTCCCCCTCCCCACCCAGCACATAATGTTTCTATTGTGCCGATGCTGTTTTTCTGGGGAAGCGGCAGGGATTTAAATATCATAAAGGCAGAAGCTGGGCTTTGATATACTGTCACCAAAAGCTGAATANCCCGGTTGCTGTTTTCCTGACAAGCCGCTCCGCTGCTTCTCCCGCACGATCCTCACTTGGCAAATTAATGTGCTGCTGCTGATGAGAGACAGTGGGTTACTGTGAGCGCAGGCTCTCGTCTCCTCCCGCTATTACACCCTGGCAACATCAAAGGTCCCGTCATCCCGTTCCCATCTTCCCGTGGGTCCGCAGGGCCTGACTCAATCCCTCGGTTCAAAAGTGCAGGCTGGCTGGGACAGGGACAGGGACAGGGACAGGGACAGGGACAGGGACAGGGACAGGGACAGGGACAGGGACAGGGACAGGGACAGCCCCTGCCCCTACCCCGGCCCCGGCCCCACGGCCGCCATCGATGCGCCCATGGACAGCACAGCACATCTTCTTCCCCTTCCCCTCCTGGCATTAATTGCTGAAATGGGAGGGTAACCCATCTTCTCTCGCTTCAGTCCTTTTACTTTCCATCTGAGGCAAATTTCTGTAGAAAGAGACTTTTTCCCAGATAACTATTTAGTTTTTCATGATCCTCCCTCCTGGGATCTTGGAGTTCCCCCGGTGGTAACTACGCTGTTTGTTTTAGCCAGTAACAAGATACTGTTCTGAAAATTAATTCTGATTACTCTGTGAATTTAGACTTGAGTTCATACTTGCTCCTTCTGTGGCAGAGAGAGATCTCTGTGATTTCTTCCTTCATAACAATAAATCTTGCATATGCATGAAGGAAAGGTAAAGGGGGAAAGTGCTGAAGATCTGCCTGTTATTTGCCTGTCTCCTGTTCTCAAAAATATGTTGTACTGGTGAGAAATGTTTCTCTATTGTAACCATTTCTGGGCTTTTGTAGTGCTGTGAATGATGTGTGGTGATATGAGGAAAGCAGCTGTCATAGCTGTGGTGGTACCACCCCAGCTGCAGAACTGTCTCACAGGACAAGGCTTGGTCCCTGGGATTGCAAACCTCTGTATCTCCTCCCAGACTTTGGCTTCTCTGTAAGCAAAGTGCCCAGAACCCCTGGCCATGCAAGGCTGCAAGGGAAAGGTAGCTCCTTCCAAAATTAGAGTGCCTTGTGTCTGCAAGTCACTCCAAAAAACAGCTCTCATACCCCATCCATAGGTCCCCTGCCCGAAAAGGAGTCAGGGAGAAGCACAGAGGGTCTGTATATTCTCATTCCCTGCCTGAATCCTTTGTGACAAGGAGCAGTAGATATTTCTCTTCTGCTCAGCTGCAAAGGATCCAGGAGGCTGTTGGATGTGGTGGCAGTCCTTGCTGTCCCACAGGGACCCGCCATCCTTCAGGACCAG
Organism: Aegithalos caudatus; assembly: GCA_013389925.1. NCBI lineage: Eukaryota > Metazoa > Chordata > Aves > Passeriformes > Aegithalidae > Aegithalos > Aegithalos caudatus. The sequence goes on along the minus strand of WEIU01011202.1, from coordinate 596,309 downwards.
CAACAGACACCCAAAGAAGCTTCCCTGAGAAAAAGCAGAGGTCCATCCCTGTGGCTATGGAGACCTCTGCTACCATGGAGGCAGCATCCCAAGCTGTTCCCACCAAAGGGATTATATTGCAGCAAATCTGTTCCTGTTCCCTTGGTGCTGTGTTTCATTGTGTTTAGGCAGTGGCTCAGTTTTTCTCTCTCTTCCACTGCTGGAACAACTTGAGAGTCCTGGCCTCAGTCCTGAGGACTACAGTAGCTCTTCCTCCTGGGAGAAAGTGGGACAATCTAAGGATACAGAGTAGTTTAGGATTGTGTTTCACCCTGTGGGATATTAACTGGTTTAGGGATTTCATTCACCTGAGCTGCCCCAGCAGCTCCCACAAGAGACCAGACATCCACATCTTCTGCCTCACATAAAGCCTCAAGAGAACACAGATAAAATAACAGAAGGAAGATAAATATTCCAGCAGCCAGTTTGTTGTGTGGAGCTGGGCTCATCCTTGCAGTGTTAGTCAGAATGCAGAGCGCCTTGGTTCCATCTAATCCCTGCTCTCCAGTTCTTTCCCTGCAATGGAGCTGAAGCAAGCACACACTAGCTGAGGTTACACGGTGTCTGTGCTCAGATTCCTTCCTCGTTGTCCAGGGTTTGCAGAATTTACAGTATTGTAGCTTCATCAGGGAAAAACTTCAGTGTGTGCCAAAGTGTCTGTGATTCCAAAAAAGAACAGACTATTCCATTAACTACCTTTTTGAGTATATTTTCATCTAAGGCAGGCCCTACAAAGTTTAGCAGTCTCCTATGGGGTTTTGGAGCGTGTTACTGGAGGATCTGTTAAAATGTAAAAGTTTGCCAAGGTTACAATTGAATTAAAACAGCTCTGAAGTTCCCAACCATGCCCCTCCCATTACCTCAACTGGGTTTAAGTACATTAAAGAAACAAGGAGAATGACAAGCCCATGCAGCATAGTAGCGTCAGAGTTACTGGTATTAAGACACTGAATTTCATCCTAAATGTTTCAATTTGAGTCAGTAGTTGAGACCAAGTCCTTGGATCTCAGTGACTAAAAATCTTGCTTCGGGCACTCCTGTTGTGCTTTTTTTCTGCATAATGACATCGTTGCATGTAATGAGATGTTAGCAGCTCATTCACTGCTTTACATCCTCAATCTGTCATGGAGTAGAAAATTGCAATTTCTTGACTTAAGCACTTATTAGTGTAAATGTAAGTTAGTCATGGCAAATTTTGAGAAGTCCAAACTTCAGAAATTGTGGTAAGAATGATGAAGACTCAAAGGTATGTTTGGAGGGAACTACCTATTTTTGGAGAACTTGGCCTCAGGTTCAATTAATTTCATGCCAGATGTATGCCTCTCACAACCCTTCATGGTTGTGTTGAAGGACATGGTATGCTGAACAGGAAACTGATTAAGCCAGTCAGAGCACCGTGAGGTTCAAACCCTTACTAAAACCTTCTTTTCTATAACTTGCAGGGGAAAAAACCCACAGCAGAATCAAAGAAGTTATTTGGGGGACAAAAACTGAGCAATACCCAGGAGCAGCTCTTTGTCTGAGAGTAAGGACATTCACTCTCGAATTTGCAAGTATTCTTCTTGCAAATTTGTGCTGACAATATTTTTCCTGATAGTGTGTCTCTAGATTTCAGTGTAGGATTTAGCCACCCACATGCAGACAGTTAAATGTAGATGTCTGAACTATAGATATGTAATCTCTTATTACAGGCAATGGAGAATCAGCCAGTGTGGCCAAGACAGTTTGGGTCAGTTGCCTAAATATGTCCAGCTAGGATCATCAGAGATGATGGAGGGTATGGAGGTGTCTGCACTGTCTGGGTGATACCATGCAGGACCTGTGGAGACCATACAAACAGACCTGTAGATGGACACCACACTGGGAAACCACATCAGGAAACTTCTTGGTCTCCACTGTCTCTTGGTGCCTGTGTTTATGCACTAAATTGACAACAAGGAGCTCAGTGCATCCTGCAGCTGACAGACAGGAGATACCTACTCAAGATGAGATGAACCCCAGACTGAATGTTTAACTCTGCCTAAAAGTACACTGTAATTTACATGAAAAACTGTAAGACTGACACTAATGACCCCCAGTGTTTGCGTCCTGCTCCCTCAGCTACCTCTTCTTGAGAGGCAGGCATTGTGCCCCATTACAACATCCTAAATCTTAGGGCCAAAGAGGTGGCTGTGTGAGCACTTGGAATTTGGGAGGGACATAACATAAACCAGTTAATTTCAGTCTTCTTAAGAGCAGGACTTTTCAGCATATTGAACCTGTAGTGGGATGTGTGCCTTGAGCCTGCTTGATGCTGGTGGATGAAGCCACTTCCTGAAGATCTCTTCCAACGCTCTTGTAGCCCCTCCAAGGGGGAGCTTTCTGGGTGCAGTTATGGCTCATGGTGCTGATGTGCACCCTGGTGAGGAGTCTGGCCCCAGATGAGAGCTGAGGACATGAGGAACCTGAATGGTAGGTCCAAACAGCAACAGCCACACTACAAGGGGACAAACCAAACGCAGGCTTTTGTTTTGACAATACTGAAATAATTTGCATTGGCAATGTCAGAAAAATGTACTTTACACAGATATTTACCAGGACTTTTTATTTCTTGAGAAACTTTGGCTATTCAAGCTTTGTGCTCTGAAGGAAAGCACACAGTCAATGATTGTTTCTCAGGGTCAGAGTCTGAGCTACTGCTGCCTGCTGAGCAGCAGCCCAAGTAGTATCTACAAGCAAGAGAACAAGGGAATGTTTTTGCTCTCATGTTTTTCTCTCTCTTATGTTACACCACTCCTTGTCAGCCCTGCATTGTTGAGTTTAGAGTACCCCCTGGCCATGACATCACACCACAGAAAACAGACTAGTGAGGCAAAGGAAGCGAGGTTTACTTTTCTACAGGCAGGCTGGCTCCAATCACCTGGTTGTAGTTAAAACAGATCATACTGAGCTGTTCTGCTTTGTAAGAGCTGAATTTCATTCTCTTTTACTGGATGTTTATCTGATATCTTGTAAAAACTGTTGTCCATTTCTCCTGCCTTTAGATCTTTTGCTTTTATGAAATTCTAAATCTACAACTCTGACCCTTCAGCAAAATCCTTTCACTTCATCAAATGAATCCTGTGACTTTGATTATGTAGGAGCTTTCACTAAAAGGGTCCAAAGTAAAGCAGACAAGGAAATGTCTTAGTGATTTGCAGAAATGCATTGAGAAACGAAAGGAAATGGATGGCAGAGATAAGGAAAATAAAATAGCCACAAATTTTTAATAAGGGAAATAGAATTCCCCTGAGGATCTCTGTTAAACTGCTCTTTAGTAAAACACAAGCAAAACTCATAGTAGTGGAACTTAAATACAAAATATTGCCAACGTGGAGCAGCACAATGAAATTTCTAATATCCAGAAAACACTGACATGAAGGCATTACCAGAACATTTTAACCTCTATATATTAGTGCTTCCAACAAACAATTGGCTGTTATGGATTCAAACATAAAACTGAAGGTGCCATGTCCACTGCTGCTAGGATGTGTGCTCCAACAGCATCACATTTTGCCCTTTGCTTTGTTATTTTAATTGTGGACTTCAATTATGGCACAAACATTTTGATTTTTTTTCTTCTTTGTCCACATTATATTTTGCTGTTTTAAAGAACAAAATTGTCTGTGGATTAGGTGAATGAGGCCAGTTTTTTCTTCCCTGGGACAGTTACTTAACTAGTATCAGTGTGCACTGCAAGGTCAGTATGTTTACAGAGGGATCTGGTTAGCATGTGATACCAGCATAGACTGTACAGATGAGACCAAAAAACCATCCAGGTTTTCTGACAAGCTCACCCATAAATTCTGTTTACTATTGTCCACATGGATTTTCTTGTAGCCTAACATTAAGTGGCTCAGAGAATGAGGTTGATGCTTGGGATTTTGAATATTTTTGTGGTTTGGACATTCTTGTCAAAATGTGTTTGATTGTTATTCCATTTACAAACTCCTTTATGAAAATGATCCAAACAGCTATCACAGAGCTGCTATCTCACGTGAAATCCAGTAAAACTATACAGCAATGCTGCTTATGAGTTGAATTTCTTTGTCTCAAAAGTTAGAGCAGATCCCAGGATATGGTAGATCTCATGTGGTTATTTTTTAAATTCCTTCAACCGAGCATAGTACAACCCACCCCCCAATTGCTGTGTTCCTGCTAATTTTTCAATATCATCTATTTTCTTGTAGCAATGCCAAAAGAGCTGATTATACTTTTAACAAATATAGAAGACTATTTTACCACTCTCCCATTTGAAAGGTACTGAGGGGATTTTGTTCAAAGTTTCCACAAAGATTACTCCTCTATCTGGGACCAGCATGGATGACATCAGCCCAGAACAGTTTAAAAAAGAGCAGCATGTGGAAAGAAGGAGTTCAGGATAAAAAGTGTCCCATGGCCTTGAGGGAGAAATTAATTTGGCACAAGTCTGAAGTAATTTTCCTGATTTGGTTTGCAGCAACCCTGGTTGCACTAGCCCAGGGGGGTCACAGCTGGAGGCAGCCAGGACATGGTCCAGCCAAGTGGGAATCAGCCCCTGGGGCAGGATACAGGGATAGGCTGCAAGACAGGGCTGATGGTCCTTGCAGGAACCACAGCCCCTGTCCCACTGCTGCAGCAGTGTCATGAGCAAACACTGAGTGTCCTGGGAAACTGAAAGGATTCATAGACATCAGGCCAAGAAGAGCCCATTAGATCATCTTTTCCTCACTGAAGGCCAAATGTGGCTTTGAAATACCTTTTAAGAGCCACATGGTGGCACACCCCTTTCTATTAGAAAGTCTATGTTTTCAGCAAGGCACTGATTCCCAGGAAAAGGAGGCCAGGTTCAATGGCTTTTGCAGTAAACCCACACTCACCCTCTATCTAATAACCTTGGAAATCTGATTAGAATGTCTGGGATCTAAAACATGAAGGATACTTCCCACTTCCATGCAAGTTGGATAAAAAATCTGAAGCATGGGGCCCTTGAGACTTCCCTCATTCCAGCTGTTAGGTGTCCAGGTTGACCTTCCCCTCTGTCTCCAAAGCTCTGCTTTGCCTAGAATTTCTGCACATGATGGTATTTATGCTTTGTAATTACATCATTTCTTGAGCTTTTTGATCAGGCCACCAGGGTGAACTCCCAGTCCCAGAGAGATATCTCAGGGATAGCAGTGCTGAACAGAAATGCTAATTTTGTGCTAGATTGGTTCCACACACAGGTGAGTGCATGGGACAGGTTACCCTGGTTAACATTACTGATACAAGAGCACAGGTCATGAATATGGGTGATGGTTTGGAGTTCAAACTCTTTGAAAGGATTAAACAGATTCCCCAGTCTCTGTAACAATAGTTTTTTTCAGTGACAATGGTCAAACTGTAAAACTTTGTGAATTTTCAATATTTCCCCTCCTTGTGAATCACACAGGTGTTTCTTTCTTGCTTCTTCTGCTTTATTCACCCTTCTTCATCCTTATGAAAACACAACAATATTTACTGTCTTATCCTGGTTTAGATTAAATTACAATGAAGCTGCCAGTCTCTCCCTCGAGATCTGTGTATAAACAATTGTGTTTCTTTATGTAAGCTCCAGGATCAGTAGGTGAAGCAGCAGGACTCCAGCAGGCAGGGAACACAGCCTGGAGAGGAGCTGCTCCACAGCTGATGGCAAGTACCTGACCCTGCCCTGCACACACAGGGGACCAGTGATGGTGAGTGTGTGTGTGTGGGGGTGTGTAAAAGAGGGATGCAGGGAGCCCAGGAGCAGAGGCAGAGAAGGGAGAGGCTGGCAGCTGGCCTGCCAGACCACACAGAGTGACTTTGACACAAGGAACAATTTGGGAGGCCACCATAAGAAATTTCATTTTGAATTGGGAGCAAACAATAATTATCCCCAGTAGCATGAGCCCTCCTGTACCCAATGCACTCTCTGTAAGTCTGTAAAGAAAGGGTATTGCACTGAGGAAATCATTAGAATAATTTTCAGTTTCTTCTTCTAATAAGTATAATCTGCAGGATCCAAAAATCTGGCTACATAATCAGGTTGGAAAAAGGCATTTTGCAAGAGCAAAATAAACTGAGAAACTGAGTTTGCAGTGATACCTTTGGTGGGGATGTATTGGTGCTCTGGAGTATCCCCTGCATCCAGTGTGCAGATGGATCTGGCATCCCAGCTTTGTTCACTGGAGTTGCAGAGGACCAGCTCTCCTCTCTCATTTCATGGATGTCATACCAACAATTTTCAATCCCTATAGCAGATACACAGATAATTTGGTCTCAAACAGCTTTTCAGAAAATTACAGCTACACTGAAGGATGGCTGGCTGCACACACAGCTGGGTTTTGGGATGGTACCTAACACTGATTCCAGCAGCTCCAGCTACCTTGCTCCCAGCCCCAGCATCAGCTGGCAGCTCTGGGCACAAATAGCCCTGCTCCCGGTGGGGGGAGCCATGGTCTGATGGCTCCCAAGCCCTCATGGATCACAAGCCAGACATCAGCCAAGTGACCATTCCTGTTCTAGCAGCAGTTTCTTCACATTGGCTGAACCTCCTAGTGTCACTTACCCTCCTTGCAGCTAAAAATAGTAATTGCAACATCAATTAATGAATTTATTTTTGCCTTTCTTTTACCTCTGAGAATGAATGAATTCATTTTTTTAAGGTGGGGCAGTGGAAAGGTGATCAGTGCTGTTGCATAGCAGCAGTAACTCAAAAACATCCCAGAAGAATCCTTCCTTTCTCTCTCGCTTTCCTTTGTGACTGGAAAAAATGTTTTTTAAAAAGTCTCCTAATTTAATTGTAGCTTGAGATTTCTGCCAAGTGTATGTTTATGTCCACTTTGAAAGATTGGGCGTATAATGGAAGTGTTGAAATTTTCTCAAGGAGTCCAGAGCTGTTTGATGACATACACTACAAGGTCAGTCCTGTTTGCTGTTAAAATCAGTGGTAACACTTCCTTTAAATTCATGGAGAAACAGGATTAGGCCCTCTGTTTAATTTGTATCTGTCTTGGTAGGAGGTTTGTGTTCCTCTAAAATGTGCCTTTAGATGATCTCATGATCCCTGTTGCCCATGTGTGCTGGCAAGGTCCTCAAGCACTTACAGTGCTCAGACGTGACAGTGTGACAGATCACCTGCAGTCCTTGTGTCACCAGAGGGGCTGCAGGCTGGTGTAGAGTGCTTTTTCATAAGCATTATCAAATTTCCTCTGCAACATTGCCATGTAGAAATAAATGGAAAAACTGCTTTCATCAGGAAAACAAAGGAAACGTAGTTTATGCCTTCCTTGGGATTTCGGATGGATGCAGTTGAAAGGAAATTCTTTACTCTGTTTCCAAATAAAAGTTAAACTGGACACCTAGGTTTTTGCCCTACGTGAAAGGGAAGAGACAGCCTCTCTGTCACATCTTACACAAGGCAGCTGTCCTGTGTACTCTCTGCTATGAGTCAACTGCATATTTTTCTGAAGAAGTTACCAGAGCTTTTATGGGACGTGGCTAATCACATCTAGAAGTGAACACAGTTCCCCTTGTGTTTCCATACCTGCTGCAGGACTCCAGCTACCATTCAACTATTTGAGACATCCACCATCACCAGAATGCACACAAAATATGCAACTAAGTCACAGATCAAAATTTTGGACTTAATTCCTGGTATTGTACAGAAATTGCCTCAGATTCTCCTTAGAAAAGGAACAAATAGAATTTTCCAAAGATTAAAGTATATTTTCTGTTAGGAACTGACATTTTAATCTGAATGAAATGTTTTTGGTGAAGATTCAAAATGTCTGTTCTTGGCTTACATCTCTACACCCAGTCTTGGATTTCAAAGGTCGGCAGGGTTAGAAGGTAAGATTTTGATTCAGACCCCATCTACTGACAACAAATATGTTGCTCTGATTTTTTCTCTTCTTTCCTTTTAAACACAAGAATGGCCACCACAGCATAATCAAAAAATACTCCTTTGTAATTTTGTACTTTCCCAAGCATTCAAAGAAAACAAGAGACAGAGCTAATGCTCATCTGTGGTGACAGCCACTTCCACGACCCTTTCTCTCTTTAACCCTCTCTGTCCCTGCCTTGAATCCTCCCAGCTGTGAGTTGCAGACATTTCCACACCAGACATTTTCTTCCAGGGCACTGTGGCTTTTTCATGGAGGAGAAAAATTTTGTGTTTGTGCAGCACCCTCAACTCCCACAGGAACAGCTTACATTACTGAGCAGATATAAGTTTTACCTGGCAAGATTCTGGGCTGTGTTTTGTTGTGTTTTTATTGCAAATACATAAATATGAGGTATTGGGAAGCTTGCAGATTTTAATCAGTTTTTGAGGTCTTCCCTTTTTCAGTGTCTGAAAATTCAAGATAAATCAGCTGTGTCCAAGGGCATTGCTATCTACTCAGCTCTTGACCCTCACCCCCATGCCCCATTCCAATACACACAAAAGAGACCCTGGGGAAAATCTTTTGAAGCTGAACCCTAAATCACATGTGAAAATGGAAAATCAAGTCCATTAAAAAAACCCCAAACTATATAGTTAAAGTTATTTTAGACTTTGTGGAATGCTTTGGGTTTGCAAACACTGACTGAGAAGCACTGAGCAGGGAGGGGGAAGCTCTTCCCTTGCAGCAGAGGCAGCCCCTGTAAGCACAGCAGAGCCATGACTTTCTCAGAGGTCTCCCTTGCAGTGCACTGTCCAGACTTTCCTGAGGACAGAAGAAGCAAAGAAACCCTATTCAGGTACTAGGCTGATATAATTCATACCCATTAAAAGCAGCCTGTGTTTTTAGGCACCCATTCCCAGTGAGGGACCTCCTGTCACTAGTCCTGGACAAGGACGTGCAGACCTTCCAACACTTCCTGAACATCAATGACAGCAGTCGTTCCCCTGATACCACCTGAGCCCTCTCTAAGTTCTGTCCAGGAAGGATGAATTGAAATGGCAGGTCCTGCCAGGTGCCTGCTTTGCTGGGACAGCAGTGCTGAGCAGTGTGCTGAGTGTGCAGAGCACGGGGCAGCGCTCACTATCTTCCTCCCTAGTCTCCTGTGAGATGTTTTGCAAAGAGTGAAGCAGTGAAAGCTGATCTGCTCATTCCCACTCATTTGCAAAGCCCTGCAGTTGCAGTTCCTCCCCTCCAGAGTGGCTGTGCTGCCTTTGTGTGACATTCCAGCAAAGGGCAGCCGTGCCTCCGCTGGAACACGCGTGGGCCCTGCCAAAGGAACCATCCCCAAAACCTCTCACCAGGCATTCAGTCCTTGCGGGTATCTCACAATTCTTTTGACACAGTTGTGTTACTCAACAGCAGATCTGCATGGAGATCTGCACAGATCAAGCACAGCCCATGAGCATGACAGCAGCCTGGAACAGAATTCACTCGAGCAGCCTCAGACATTGTTGTGGGGCTGGATGCTGCTCATTCTCCCCACTGCAAGGCTGCCTTCAGCTTCATGTACTTGAATGCTGCCAGGCAGGCACCCTCATCTGCTTCTGCATGGCCAGCAACAACCATAGATGAATGTTTTCCTGCAAATGCTGGTGTCCTTGCATCTGTAATCACAAATGAGAGGGATGGAAGAAGGGGAGAAAATGGGAGGCAGACCCACCTCTGCTTTTGATATTTGAATCCCTTCCTGTGTGTTCTGCTGGGGGGTAAAAACAAACAAACAAACAAACCATAATTAAAGAGATTTTCTGTCTATCCAGCAAAGGAGAGTTTGGTCAGAACCCAAATGGGAGGTCCATTGCCAGCCCCCCCCCAGACATTCAGTATTCTCTTATAGCAGTATGTTTGCTGGTCAGACACAACAAAACCCTTCCCAAGTCTGCCTGGGAACTCCACACTCATGGCAGGCCCCAGACAAGAGCTGGATATGCTTGACAGTAGTATAGCCTTGAGTGATCACTTTCCCAACTACTAACCCCACAACCAGCAGAATGCATTTATCTCATCCAGCCCCACACCACAACCCACCCAAATCAGGACTGCTTATCTTCTATCCACAGTCAAAACACCCAGAAAGGCCTGGTATCCCAGGAGAGGAAAATATGGATATGGGGCAAGGGAAAGCAGCTGGCCTAGATGTTCAAGGTAAAACTCTGGAGAACATTTGTGGGCAGTGTTGGTGCCTGGAAGTGTCTGTGGCAGTGGCCATGATGCCTCACTCCCCAGCCACAGGAGTCAGTGGGGCTTCCCCCCCCGCTGCATGGACTGTAAGAAGAAGTGGACCCAGCCATCCACCACCCCTACCTTTTTGTGGGCACAGACACTGAGCTGCCCAGGTTGGACCCTGAATGCCCCCCACAGCCAGGACATGAAGTCAGGCAGAGAGGAAGAGCTTGGGCTGCTGCCTCTGCTGCTGGGGCTGGCTCTGGAGGAGCAAGGCTGTGGTAACCCTGCAAGGTGGGGAGAGGTGCTGTGGTACCCCTGCAAGGTGGGGAGAGGTGCTGTGGTACCTCAGACTGCAGCAGTTGTCTGAAGGGCTGTGGTCATACAGTCAGAACAGCTGGCTGCTGAGCTGGAAACTGCCACACTCGGCACTGCTGCCTGCCACAATGCTCTGAGGCTGTCTCCTTGACAGTGCTCTCTTAAGAGGTTGTGCAGAGCCCTGGACAGGAGCAGAAGGAACTCAGACTGTGCCACAGCTGCCATCCATGGGACAGCTTTGGCCTGTAAGGAGAGGGTGTGGGCAGATGGGCCCCTGTACCTTCCAGCCTCTCTTCCTGGAGCACATGAGCCAGCTCACAGCGACTGAACTCCTTTGGCAGCAGCAGCTACGGGAGACTCCATTCCTGCAGAGCTGCTGGTCCCCACGCTCTGGGATCCCAAGGCAAAAGGTAAAATGAGGTGTAAGAAGTCAGTAAAGCCGAGTCAGGCATCCAGGGCCAGCTCCCCAGCAGGGAGTGACACGGCTGGCTCTGGTGACCCCAGGGTGCTCCTGCTGTCTGTCTGTGTGTGCAGAGGCACGCACGTACACAGGGCTGTGCTGGACAGCCCGGGCCACAAACTGGTTTTGTCAGTGCAGACGTAGGAGGCACAGAGCTTCAGGCACTGCCACTTTCTGATATCAGCAGTGAGAGGTCAGGGGTTCTATGGGAACTGGAAAGCTGACAGATGTGACCCACTAAGGGAAGGACTACCTGCTTCAGCTGCTCAGACATCTTGGCTTCTTCCCCTGGTGCTGGTCAGCCTTTGAGCAGAAGCCGTGATATGCACTGAACCCGTTGCTGTTGGGAAGCCACACCTAAACTCAGTAACCCTTAACCCTGTTGTGCATGCACCCTTTGCCTTTTACACAATCACCTGCACACACAGTGAGTCACACCCCACATGTCCAGGAGGTTTGTCTGAAAAAAGGCTTCAAATCATCACGTTAACAAACAGAGCTAAAATAGGGGCATATTTTATATATAATGTTCATGTTATAGGATATTTACAGAGGCAAATATCACTTTCCCACTTAGAATTAGATCAGAACAGTTTCCAATGCCTCTCATGAACAAAACTCATGTAAAATTGTGTTCAAAATGCTTTTAATTTCTACCGAGAGTTGCCCATGAGTAAGTGTCAAACGAAGAACAATCACACAGATCAGTTGATGAGCAGATACAAGAGATTAATTATACATTGGTACTGGATTAGATGTTGCAAAGACAATTAGCAAGAAGGTCAAGGGAATAAAAAGAAGTAGGAACAAGCCTATTTTTCTCAGGTTTGTGGTGAGACCCCAAAGAGGTTTTCTGTACATCCCGGAGTGGTCAGTGCTTGTTCCTGATGTGTCACATCTCCCACTGAGCCAATGAAAGCTGCTCTTTCCCCGAGGGCTGGTGCCACCACACAGCCAACCCTGGGCCTGTCCACACAGCATGGTGGAAGTTTATTTACTCTTGTTTTACCACTCTGCTATCTCTTTGTTTTCAGCCATGAATGCTAACAAAATTGATGAGAATTAGAAAATTACTTAGAAGAGGAGCAGCAAAAGGAACTTCCCCTTTATGGGATCATTTGCTTCAATGTAAACTATCTAAAGATAATAACAAGGCTCCATGATGATATTATTTACTCATCTTCTTATTCTCAAAGTACTTTTTACCAAGCGAAATGAGGTTTCAAACATACTGGAAATATCTCCTGTGGATTAAATATTAATCATTATATCAAAGTAATAAATACAGTAATCCTGCCTACTTATTTAGACATGCAAATCCCTAATTGTGTGGGAAGCTGGTCAGATGGGCTTTAGTTTCAGCAGGAGACAAAATGCCACAGAGCCAGTACAGTATCTGTGTCACTACAAGATTTACAGCCTGATTCCCTGCCTGGAAACAAAGGAACAAATAGCTGCATGTCACGCACTGAACTGAAACATTATGGATTATATTATTACTTGAGTTTCTACAGGACTTCTCAGTGGGGGAAAAAAAATTCTATTAACTCTCTTTTACGACTACCAGCAGGGCAACGTGAAGAGAATAATCTCCTCCATTTATAAGGTCTGGGGGCCTTAAAACCTGAATAGCAGGCCAGGAGCTTTGTCACAAGGTCTGACTGTTTCCTTTTCTTCATAAAATTCCTATCTCCATTAATCTGTGTTTATTTTCCTTCTGCTTTTTAATTTGCTTAATGGACTTCAGTTGAAGTCTCTCCTAGAAGTCAGAGGAAAGTAAACTCTGATAAATCCCTTGGGACTTAATAGTCACAGTTAAGCACTTCTTTGGATTATTTTGTCTGACTTTCATCTTTGCTGCTGCAGAAATGTCGGCTGCCTAGTACAGCAGCCCTAACCCCATGACTTAAGAGCCTGGGAACAAACTGACAAAAGATGCTTTCTTTCTTTCTCTCTTTCTTTCTTTCTTTCTTTCTTTCTTTCTTTCTTTCTTTCTTTCTTTCTTTCTTTCTTTCTTTCTTTCTTTCTTTCTTTCTTTCTCTCTTTCTCTCTTTCTCTCTTTCTCTCTTTCTCTCTTTCTCTCTTTCTCTCTTTCTCTCTTTCTCTCTTTCTCTCTCTCTTTCTCTCTTTCTCTCTTTCTCTCTCTCTTTCTCTCTTTCTTTCTCCCTTTCTTTCTCTCTTTCTCTCTTTCTCTCTTTCTTTCTTTCTTTCTTTCTTTCTTTCTTTCTTTCTTTCTTTCTTTCTTTCTTTCTTTCTTTCTTTCTTTCTCCATGGAAATAATACAACATTAGATTTAAACCCATGACAGGCAACTGGGGTGTCCTCCGTGCATTTGCCCCATGCAGAAACCATGCCAGAGGCTCAATGCTCTCTGAGATGCCAGTCTCTGCCAGTGTCTCCCACCTCCAGACTTTGGTTTCCAGGAGAGAAAGAAGGAAGTTCCAGCTGGGCAGGAACTGCTGTGCACTGCACTGGACCCAGGGTGAGTGCTGGGAAGCACAGCCTGGTGTGGGCAGCTCCAGCCTCAGCTCCCTGAAGCCAGGTACTGTACTGGAGGCACCAGCTGTTCCTGCATGGCACAGCCTGGCACGGTCTCACCTCAGCTCCCAACACAGATGGGGTAAGGGGGGCCTTTCAGACCCCAGCCTTGTGTGGAATCTGAACTCTGGCAGCTCTTAATGGGCATCAGAGCCCTCTTGCAGGAGACGATACCTGTGACATTCCCTTCTTCCCAGTCCTGGCATCATCTGCACATTAACGTTTCACATTATTAATCTATTATTTTCTTTTCAATGGGTAGGCTTTGAATGACAGCCAACATTGGTATTAGTCTCTAAATAAATACCTTTTTTGTTAGAAGTCCAAATCCTTTATGTTCTAACTCATATATGACTTTCTGTGTAGTGGATTTATTTTTGTACAACATTTATTCCTGCAGGATTTGCTTACTCAGAAATTGCATTGTATAATTAGGTCCCAGTTGCCTATTTCTAATACTGAACAAAGGTTTGCTTTATTTTTAATTTCAGCAATTTACTTTTTAATTTAAATTCTTCCATATATGATAGACATAAGTAATTAGGTCCCATTCCACCAACTTTTCTATTTCATTTGTCTAATGATGAGACTTTAAAAAAATACTTCCATGATTTTGCATGTTTCTGGTGCAATTTACACATTTACATCATAGTGAAACTGAGGCATGAAGCAAAGGCAAGCACTTGGAGCTGAGTTTTCTGACTGACAAAATGGGCAACTCATGGACTTCTAATTCAGATTTTGCTTCTATTTTGCCCCAGTCTGAATCTAGATGGAGGGCAATTTGTTCCTAAAGAAAATTTCCAAACTCCTGTTTTTGTTTGACCCACTTGGTAAAGTTGTTACCTGTGAATGCATAGGCTTGTCTCTCAGATGCATTGAGAAAGTGGCCGTGAAGAAAGTAATTCTGGACATTTTTGTGAAAACACACCATCACATGCTAGAGAAAAAGCTGAGCCATTGGCAGCCCCATATCACAGTGTATCCAGCCCTGACTACTTTGCCTTGGGTTTGTTTTTCTTTCCTTGGTTTAGAATGGCTCAGCCCCCAACATGCTAGCCATAAATCCCAGCAATCCCTTTATTACAACACATAATATCTGAGTGTGTTTCCTTCTGGTACTCAGTGCTCATCCATAGCCTCAGCTTGCTCCTTTGTAGCACCATCTGTCAGCAGTAATGAGAGATTTAGGGCTGGAAGTCAGCATGATGAGGGCAGGTGGAAGACACAACTCTAAGGTCTGAAGGTTTTATTTAAAACAGGGATCCAGCCCTTAAGGATACCAGCAAAGGGACTGTGGTAGCATCACAAGGAAATGTACTCTGTGGAATGACTGAAGGCTTTGTCCAACTGTGGTGGCTGCCAACATTGCTACACAGAGCAGATAAACACAGGTCAGGGTACAGGAGAGCACAAAGCTCTGCTGGATGCCGAACCCTCCCAAGAGGGTGGGAGAATCTGCCCGTGGTTTGCCCTGCAGAGGGTGGTGTGCCTGCTGCTGGCATGCCTGCTGCTGGTGTCCAGCCTGGCCAGGGGCCAGCACAGGGTGTCTGCACTGCTCCACAGGCACAGCAGGGATTTGGGGGGGGCTGAGCAGCTGGTTACACAAGCTGATGGATCTCTTGGTACCAGTTGGAGACAAACGGCCAGGAGCCCTGTTCTGGAGCTTTCAGAGCTGCACCAAAGGCTAAGATCCTGGAGGATCCTGTATCTGCTTCTGTGGAACTCACACCAAGCAAGGAAAAGCTGCACAGCTTGGCCCACGACAACAAAGCACAGACTGGACCCTGCTCAGATGAGACATTTTCCATGGGTGGACAGGAGCCCCTGTAGCTTATTAGTCTGGCTCACTGATCCATGCTCTGATGTCTGGGATCCTGCTAACAAAATTATCACATCTAGTCAGAGTCAAAGCTGCTTTGTGGGAACCATGAGTTTCCTGTCTTCTTTGCATTTGTGAAGAAAGTCTTTGTCATGTTCCCAGGGTAGAAGTCACAATTTGCATTAGGAAAATATAAACAAAATGAAAAGATCGGCCCCATGACAGAGCCAGCACAACAGATTCAGGAAAGTACTAACTAAATGCTTCACAGTAGGCAGATTTTGATTTGTATTTATAAGCCTTTTTGGTTTCAAAATACAGCGTTCTCTCTCTTTCATCTCCAAAACCCACTCAATACAGAACAGAAACATAGCTTTTGGCAGTCTTCATTTTTCAGCTAAACTTGTTTGTGTTCTCTCTTAGCGCTTGAAGCAGAGCGGTAGCAAATTACATTACTGCTTCTCAGTTTGTAACACACTTGACCATGTTTTTTCAATAAAAATGACACCACTTAACTTTGCTGGGTCAGTAATGAAGCAGCAAGAAAGATTTTGTTTGGCAAGAAAAAGTAGCTGAGAATCCAGAGCTTCTTACAACTAAGGCAAAATAAAGGATTTAGGTTAATTAGACTATTTACAAACTCTAAGCTCTTCCTTTAATTTCTGTTTTACGATGAAATGTATCACAGTGGCCACTTTAAGCAGTCTTCCACACGCTATGGGAATATTTTTCCCACTATGCCCAGCAATGGTGGTGGGCAGACACTGTGGAGTAAAGCTTGTCCTTGGGGTACCAATGGGAGCATTTGTCTGTCTAACCAAGGAATAGGTGTGTCCCTTTGACAGGGACTAGCACCACAATCGGCCACAAAGACCTCCCATTGGACACAGCCAACTGAAAAGAAGGGGCAGGGATAGGCTGTCCATTGCTTCTAGGGCCATGTCAGCTTGGTGAAAACATCTGTTGTGCAACCTTTCTCAGGATTCAGATTTCAGTGTACCTCACCACCAGTCCTGTTTCCAGCTGAGGGATGAGTCAGCTGAATCCTTCCTGAGGACACTGGTTAGGTTCTCTCAGGAAAACCTTGAGGGTAATAAGCTATGTACCACTTCTGGGAAGGGAAAGCTCTTCCTTCACATAAGCCTGCTTTTCTCTCTCTTTTCCATCATTTCAATCTCTTGACATCAGCCTCGCTAAATGTGTCATCATGCCTGGAAACAGACAGTAGCAGATCTTACTTGCATTGAAGTTGGCTGGGGGGCATCACAGCACACCTGATGGCAGCCCAAAAACAGTCATCACGTCATGCCATTGCCAGTGGTTCTGGGAAGTCAGCCAGACTACAACCTGCATCTGATGAGATATCCTGAAGCATCTGCTCAGGCTCTGAAGAAGATTCTAACAGAGCCAAAGGCACAGGGGGGTCCATGGATCCTGTGCTTGCAGGAGATCAGCCCTGTCTGGGTGGGGGCTTTGCATCCCCATGGGAGCATGGATGGTCCCATGCAGCCTGTGCCAAGGTGCAGATGCTATGTGTCCTTTCCCAGGGGATATGTAGAGCTCTGTCAGGTGGCATGTGATGAGTTTGGGTTTTTGGAAGTGCCTTTCCATGCCACCTGGAGCAGACCACGGGAACAAGGGCCTGGTGTCAGCTGCTGCACCCTTTTATTTAAACCAGAGACTCCTGCTTGGTGCACTCTGAGCTGGGCCAGCACCAAACCCTTGATGCATTTGCAAGGCACCAACACAGGCAGTGCAAAAGGCTTGCAAAAGCCATAATTGAACTTCTTGCCTAAAAGTGAATTTTTCTCTGGCCTACAACAACTCTCCTTCATGCACTATAAATATCTGGGGGATGACATTGGCTTCAGCAGCATATAATGGCAATGGCACTGAACCTTGTTACTGGGAAATGATCTATGTTGACAACCATGCTTTGGCTTTGCCTTGAATTTTATTTTGTGCAAATGCCTTGGCATTTCTTTTGCAGTGTCAGGATTTTTTTTAGTCACAGCGGTCTGTTTCATCCATGTCCTTATCTCTTAAGAACAGTGCTTTAGTTGTGGAAGGATTGTTGGGGCTTGTCTGAACTCGAGTAATTTTGATGTAGAGGCTAAAAGTAGCACTTTGGTTTATATTTGAAGGGGGTTTTCAGATATAACTTCTGAAAGGAAGTCCATACACTGTTTTTTTCTGGTAAACTGATATTATTTATTATTATTATTTTCCGTCTTTTTCTTTTTCTTCTTATTTTATAATTTCCTTCAATTTCTACAATTTTATAACTTTCATCAATTAAAGTTATGTAACTAAAAATCTAAATATAAGAAGCTAGGAATATTTGCATATACA
Source organism: Aegithalos caudatus (assembly GCA_013389925.1). Lineage (NCBI taxonomy): Eukaryota > Metazoa > Chordata > Aves > Passeriformes > Aegithalidae > Aegithalos > Aegithalos caudatus. The sequence goes on along the minus strand of WEIU01011202.1, from coordinate 578,674 downwards.
CACACAGACATATGCAGGCATGTATACATACACACACACATGCAGAGTCTTCCTTATTTGCTGTTTCCTAATGTTAAAAATGCAGAGAAAAAAATTAGTTATAATATGAATTATCTTGAATTAATGACACTCACACATTCTCAATTGATTAATGGATCCATTTTTCTTGAAGAAAGTTTGTAGTTTGTTTAACTGCCTTCATGCCTAAGAAAAATTACTGAATGTGCTTTACTATGACTGTTCTTGACACCTAAATTTCACATTTGATATAATACTGAAAATGCTATTAGCTTAGAAGGGTATTTGAATTTTTTTGTGGATTGGCAACAATGAAAGAAATGTTTGATATAAATTTCCTATTTATAAAGGAATTTAGTAATTTTGGAGACTGAATGTTTATCTATGTTTATCCATGAATACCACATGAATTGACTGAATCAAATCTCTTAATTCCACATGAGAAGTGGCAGGATGTCCTCCTGCAATTTTTTTTCCTCCAATAGAAAATGAAGATAAATATTTCGGGATTTTGTCCAGTTCTGATGATTGGAAAAAACCCAGGAAGCTAATTTGCAAATAAGGAAACAGATTTCCAATTTGTTGTTTGTTTGGGTTGGGTTTTTTTTTGTTTGGGGTTTGTTTGTTTGTTTGTTTGTTTGTTTGTGTTTTTTTGGGGTTTTGTATTGTTTTGTTTCCATTTTCTTTTTCCCTTCTACTTTGGTGACAAAGAATGGCACTGGAAAAGATGATCAAAGAAAAGCATTACAACAAGCCACATTTTGGGGTCAGCCACAGCCACAGCATCTCACCCTTCCATTTACGCCGGGTCTGAATTTGGCCCCTTGGCACTAACCAGGAAAGCCTTTGCATATACCCTCCTATCAACATCTGTAAACATTAAACACTTTCTAGGCTACTCAGGGGTTAAAACTGTTCTAGTAAGTGTCCTTAATAAGGAATTCAGACGGTTTCTGTTTGGTTTTAATTATGACAGCCTTTCATATAGGTTGGAGGGGCTCCTGGCTCTGTCCTGTTGAGACATTAAAGGTTCCTTTGTTTCGAAGTTCAGAGGCAGATCTGAGATCGCCTGTAGTTCACCTTTAGGATGTGGAAAAGTGCAGAGACGTGGCGGGGTTTGATGCTGTGGCCCCCGCGGTGGAGCTGCGGCACTGGGCGCTGTCAGCGTCGCGCTCCCTGCCGCAGCCTCCTCGCTCCGGCCGCGATGCTATCAGCATTCCTTGCTGGAGCCTGCCTGAGTGATGGCTGATTAATGAACTGGGGCTACAGCTATCTGTGAGAAAGAAGAATTGCTTGTTTCACCCATGCTACGGTCCTAATTGAGAAAGTCTGGTTCGCTCCATGTACGGACACCAGATACACAAAAAGACTTTTTCCAAGATTGCTGTGATTTTCACTGATCTCTCCCTCACAACACTCCTCTCCCCAGGAAATACAACAGCCAACCCTGGAATTTCTTTCTGAGGTAGAGAGGCAGGAAGGGCTAACACAATCCTTCTCCTTTATAACTTTTATGATATTAAACACAAAGCACAAACTTCTTTCATAAGCACTTTGACATTGAAAGCCTCATGCACTATTTCATCTGGAAAAATAACAATCTTGCAAGAAAATACAACAGAGATCTCTTGTTCTGGTGCCTGGAGACCCTGTAATTTCTGTCTCTATATGAGACGTCTGCCAGTTTATTTGCTTTCTCTTTGCTTAGGTGGTACAAGAAAATCAAAATAAAAAGCTGAACATCACTAGCCAAGATGATCAGCCTGTGGCTCCAGCCCACACTGTCCCTCTCAAATGCACCAATATAAGTGCTGGAGCTTCCACATTTCCACTCCAGCCACTCTTCAGTGTGCTACAGAGCCTGTCAGTGAGGGAACAAGCCTCTCAAGAAACTTGCTAGACTTGCTGATGTTATTTCCCAATTTCTCTTGGCAACCAATTATTTTCTCATCCATGTTACACTTGGCAGACACTTAGGTTTTTCCAGATGGTAGACATGGCCTCTAGTTTGCCTGAGAGAAAATATCACTGAAACATAAGGCAGCAGAAGTTCAAATCTGAAATCTGAACATAGCATTAAATCTGTACTGACATTAAATGTCTCTGCCATATGTGCCGTGCTGCCAGACTGAAACATTTGGGGTATTTCAGTTATGTAGAAGATAAATTTTTTCTTGGTTGCTTGCAAGTGAAAAATACACCAGGCATCTTCCTGGACATTTGGTTCTCTAGGTCTCCTAGCTAATAATTCTCACACCAGTGATTTATGAGCTGTAGATGCTTCAAACTGTGCTTGTTTGAAGGGCAGTATTACATCAGAGTGTCAAAAAGACATTGAAAGCTCTTGAGGAGTCTACAGCAGCTAAAATGTCAATTGCACTGACTGTGATAGCAAGTCCCACAGGAAATGCAAGATTTCTGCCATGTGGGTGAGTCAGGACATAGGTATGCTGTCTCATCTTCTACTCCTCTGCCAAATCAGTAAGTTCTTCTCAAGAATAGGATTTTCAACTGCAGTATATGGAGATACTGTGGGAGGCTTAATGTAAGCTGAGGAGAGCCTTGGCTTTGCAAAACCTCTGTTAGCCCAGAGCCACCTGCAGAGTGTGGCAGGAGCCCTGCCATTGGTGCAGGCACTGGGCCAGCCTGACTCCTAGTTCCCAAATTTCCTTCTTCAAAGGAAAATCTGAGTAGGTCATGTACTTCAAGAAAAATATCTGCTTTACTAGGAAACTCTATTTTGCCAAGATGAGTATTTCTGATGAGCTCATCTTGGTGTGCTGTGCCATGCCACAGTATCTGAGACTGAATGAAAATCCCTGTCTCTGGCTGTGTGCTTGTTTTATCCTGTCATCCTTTAATGTAATGGCTGGCAGTTCAAAGGAAACTTTTGAACCTCAAGTCCATACACTCAGAACACATGCATTGGGCCAATTTCTGGGGGTTCCTCATGGATCCCAGAGGCAAGTGAGGGACATGATGTTAACCTCCTTCCAGATTCTGGCACTGTGATGGGCTTTGCAAAGTTAAAATAGCAGCAGTATTATTTCTAGATACGTTGAGACACAGCAGAACCCAAGGATTAGGGACCTCTGAGCTCAGGGGCAAAGCTTTTTCTTCAGCCATAGCCACAACCTGCAGCTGACCCTTCTCTGCAGGGGATGTTCCAAGTGTCTTGGTGGCACTGGCTTTCTGGCTGCCCTGCTTGCAATTTTTGCAGAATCTGCTTTCAGAGGTCTTGTTTCTCTCCCCTGGGACTGTGTCAAGCACTCCAAGCACTTGGAGAACCAGAAAAGCACTGTTGCAAAAACATCAAACAGAAAGGCAAAAAAGAAGCCAGTTACCTCAGTCCCTGTGCCCACGTCAACTGACTTGCAAAATGTTTCCATCTTCCCAGTGCACACAGCCTTCTTCTATTAATCAAAACTTCTATTAACCGGTACAATGGTGCACAGAAGACATAAATAATTTTTCAAAGATGGTGAGGGTATCTCCACAGCCTCACAAGAGGTAGCAGGACCCAAGAGATGATGCACCCCAGGAGGTGCAAAGTTGTGATAGTGTGGGAAGATTGGAACACTGGCTGGCCTCAGAGCCACAAAGTAAATGCTGCTGTTTCCTCAACTGCAATGCTGGTGTAGCTCAGGTATTGTTACCTGCAGTACTCTCATTTCCAGCCATGGTTGTTTGTCATTTGAATAAAGTCTGAATGAGGAAAAGAGTATTGGACCCAGTATTTTCATAAGGAAAGGAAGAAAGGGGTGAATTCATCCCTGATTTATGCCTTGTGCATCTCTGCACATTTCATACTGCATATAGCTCAACAGGGATTAGCTTTTCCAAAGAGGCAACCTGCAGAATAAATTTAAACATCTGGATATGTACAGGAACAAGAGCTTCATTACAAACAAGGTAAAGTCAGAGCAACTTGGAAACACTTTGCACTGAACCCCATGCTTGCCTTGCTTAGCTTTGTGTTTGAAGTCTGTGTGAAGTCCGTGCTTCAGCCTGTTCCAGCAATCTTCCCACTCCTTCCCAATCACATTTATTGGGTGGCAGGCTCAATGCAGCCAAAGTGCACACATATCATCTGGGGTGGGCAGCCTGGTTTAGAGATTTCACTTGTTGGACCTTCTCAGGGAGAATTTAAGGAATTGTATTAACAGAGCATATGCAGTCAGATTAGGTAAGCTCAGCCTTCCTTTGAATCCATCTCCTAGAACTTCACCAGCAGTTAGGAAGTACTCTTCCTAATGGTGCCAGGGGGACAGCTGGAGGAGGCTCCACAGTGTCCACTTTTCCGAGTGATCTCAATGAACCTTTGTGGCTCCATCAATGCCAATGTGAGAACATTTCCTCTGAAGTCATTCGTGTAAACAGCCCGAAGACAAAACCAGAGCATTCAGCTTTGTTCCATAGGACAGGGACAGTAGCCTGACTGTTGATTTATTTAAAAGAAGAAAAACAACAACAAAAAATGTCGCCAGGAAGTTGAATGACTATCAGGAAACACTCACTAAAGGGACTGTGTTAAACAGAGTATGTAAAGCCAGCAAACAAATCCACTGCTTTTTAAAGTAACACGTTATTTGTAATTCTTACAGCACATTTTACTATTCTGTTGGGAATGTCAACTCAGCTTCAAATCGGTTTTTATCTTTTAAAAACATCTTTAAGCAAGGAGCATTTCTTTATGACACATTGTAGAAAATGGTTGTAATATTTTCATGCTTGTATGTTCCCATTTTTTCATTAACATTTTTCCCACTGTACCACGGCCAGAAATGGGTGCCAGGTCCAGGAGTTCAGAAGTTATTTCTGTATCATGTGGAAGCTCTGTTAATCAGCTGGTGTTCTGTGTTACAGTAAACAGTGAAAAGCTTAGGGATGTTAAGCCGAAGCGCTTTTATAAAAGCCTGCTGCATCCTCCCATAATATTTGAACTCCCCTCAAACCTTTGACTCCAGAGATTTCCTGTCCTCAGGACTCTTTCTGCCCTCAAAGAGGACAGGTGGGAAAAACATCTAGCAATGCCAGAAACATGGGCATTATGCAGAGCAGAATAGAAAATGGAAACCAAAACTCATCAACAGTCCATTCAGCAAAGAATATGTCCATTCAAGGTCAAGGTCAAGAGTTTTATTCTATGGGTCATTCTGGTTTTTTTTTTTACCAGGGGGGTAGAGTCCCTCCAATTAGGGTACTTTCTGAGCTGGGAAAATAACCCTTGTAAAAACCACACTTTCAAATGACAACACAGGAGGAGTAAAAATGTTCAACTCTGCTCAGCACTACCTTGCATTGCCAGCCCCTCAGCTCAGAGCAGGAGCCCTTACTCCACACCGTGCCCAGTGCTCCTCTCATGAGAGCCCTCCAGCAGATGCAGGAGAGCTGCAGATTCCCGTGGCACAAGGAGTCTGCCCATGGATCTGAGATGCCAAGCACCCCCTCATTCTCACTGCCCTGCAACCCACATTGTACAGCACCCCAATTTGTTCAGTGACCCACATTGTACATCACCCCAATTTGTTCAGTGATCCAGTTTGTACAGTGCCCCAGTTTGTAGAGCCCCAGTCTCCAACAGTGGGTGAGAGCCAGGCTTTGTCCTCATGCAGCTCAGCTTAGGGCTGGTGACTCTAGCCCTTTGTGCCAGCTGTGATCATCTTCCTCCTACCTGGGGAACTTTTGGATAACCCTATAGAAAAGAAGGGTAGAATTCCCACTCTCATTTATCTGTGTTTTACCTTATAACTTGAGGGGTTTATTTGGGGTCCATTTTGATGAAACAACTTGCTACACATTTTCTGTACTCAAAAAAGCAGGTATAAGCTTAACTACATCCTGAAGCTTTGCTATATCAGGGCCTTTTTGGTGTGTATTTCAGTCCAGTGCCCACCCACCACTAATTGACTTGAAGGCAGAATGCTGAAACCAAGAACTGGAAAAGATCCTATTTCAATGTCTGATACAAGCCTACATGCCACTGATCTTCTATAAACACAGGATTCAGTCTAGATTACATCAGCATAAACCAGTTCAAACTATTCATTTGAGAACAGAATATTTAATTTCATTAAAAATTGGAACTGCAATTTTACAGCTCTAATTCCTGTAAAATAATAAAAGCAGTGAATCATGAATGGACTTTTTTTGTTTAAAATGAGATGAATCAATAGAGTGAAAATCTTGTGGCACAAGTGATAAGAAAGTATGCACAGTAGTGTAGTATTTGAAACATTCACTAAATAGACATAATTCAGTATTGTATGGAAGAATTTTCCCTGTACTTTTGCAATTAATCCAGATACCTCTTACCTGCTGCTGATGAACACTTGCCCAAAGCCACATTGCTTTAACACCTTGTTGAAATGTTTTAATTCAATAGAATTTCCAAGTGGGTTCTCTTATTCATTGTTTCAGACATATTCTTCTTTTCACAGAGTTGTTTTTGGTTTTTTTTCTGTGTGAGCACCAGTGTCTCAGGGATGAGGGCAATCATATGTAGACCAGCACAGCACATCTAATGTACTCCTTCTCTAAAGACCACAAAAATATCTTGTTTCTTGGCCTCAGAAGGATTTAGCAGTTCCTTTTCACAGCTCATATTGTCCCAAGCTCTTGGGACAGGCTGAGACTAGCTCACCATGAGGCTGAGCTGGGAAAAAAGGGGTTCCTCATCCCCTTTCCTGGGGATGTGACAGAGGTGGTGGCACAGGGCTGGCAGCAGGCTGCAGAGATTTGGTCAGGTCCCTAGGCCTGGCTACCCACAGCTGGCTGGAAGCTCACCAGTGGGAAGATGCACACCACGTCTCCAGCAGTAATTTATTTAGGAATTGGACTAGATGATCTTTGAAGGTCTCTTCTAACACAAACAATTCCTTGATTCTATGATAACTCTTTCTGTGACTATTCCTCTTTGTCAGCATGAATGCGCTGCTTTTTTTTTTTTTTTTTTTTTTTTTTTTTTTTCCCTGAGAAAATATCTCCAAGATGCAGTCTGAGACCTGGACTTGCTGTCAAAGAACTGCAGGCAATGAAGTCACAGTCTGTCCATGGAGCAAGCCACAGAATTTGGTACCAAATGCATCATCATGGCTATGTTTTCAGTAGAAGATCTTCTCTTAGCTGTTAAACCACATGGCTAAGGTGGTGCTGACAAACCAAGTCCTGCAGATAAGAGATTTGTTCTGAATACCACCCAGGGATTCCAACTTGCTGCTTAGATATTGTGATTTTAAAACCAGAAGGAGATGAATCATCAGTCTAGATGGTGCACAAGCTGATTAAAAATGCAGATCATTGATAATTGCCAGAGATTTCACTTGGGCAGCAACCATACAGGATTTCTTCCCCACGCTGTGGCACTCATGATCCACTGTTCCCTCACCAAGATCCAGCACTGACAGTGCCTGGCCTGGGGTGCAGTGATTAGGAGGAGAGATTGGGAATCTGATACTCCCTAGGATGTCACATGAGAAGGAACCCTTTTAACTGGGGCTGGTATGGATTCTGCTATAGAAATAAAATAGCTCTGAAAATTCTACAGGTATTTAAATTGTTCATGAACATAAAAATTGGATTTCACAGGATTAACACTGTAGAGTGCTCCCACTCTATCATCCTAATCACTCAGCTGGGAGGAGCTGAAAGCTGCTGGGGTGATTTTCTGAGTCCCATGGAGTAGCATGATGGAGTAATGATTAAAAAAACACACTTTCCTTGGACTACCTCTCCTGTTATTTCTCATTTCAATGACTATCAGGCTGTGTAAAACCAGCCAGCTCTTGTTTGGCACAGGCTCCCTCACCGCCCTCGGCAGAGGCATTCCCAGCCTCTGGGAAGAGAGGAGAAAGCCTGCTGGGAGCTGAAGCTCCCCACCGCCTCCCAATACCTGTGCGAGGGTAACTCCCGGTGCTTTCAGGGCTGCTTAGCCGGGACCCAGCAGATGGCACTCCTGGATGGTGTTTCCTGGATGGATGACAGGCAGCATCTGCCTCCAGCTGCCCTCCTGGGGAGAGGGCTGCGGGCAAGGCACGGCCGTGCCTGGGCAGGTGGGGTGAGCTCTGTCCTGCCCGGCTCCTCTTACAAACTGCTCAAACTGCCGCGGGCACAAGCCTTGGAATCGCTGCCAGCACCCAACACAGCCGGCCAGGTTTCTGGGGGCTTGTCTTCCTCTGCCAAGGAAAAAGAGACAGAGCTTGGCCTCTTTGAAAGTCATTCCTGGCTTCTCCCAGGAGCCTCACTGGGTCAGACAGACTCTACATGAGAAGGCAAACCTGGGGGCTGCTGGTTGGGCTTCACAGTAAAGGCAACATCCCAGAGAGTTCAGCATCACAAACGCCAGAAAATCCTGGAGATACAGAACAGCTGGGGTTGGAAGGCATCTCTGGAGAGCATCCAATTCAACAACCTGCTCACACCATGGTCAGCTAGAGCATGTTGTCTGGGACTGTGTCCAGTTGGAGTTCTTATATCTCCAAGGACGAGACTCTGCAACTTCCCTGGACAACCTGCTCCAGTGTTTGACCCCTTCCAGAGTAAAAAAGTTTTCTCCAATGTTTAAGTGGAATTTAAGTTGATTTTAATTTGTGCTGACAGTCTCTTGTCCTGTCACTGGACACTGCTGAGAAAAGGCTGTCTCAAACTTCTTTACTAACCCAATCGAGTATTTACACACATGACTAAAATCTCCCCCAAGCCTTTGCTTGGGGGATTTAATATTTTTTCTTATAAAACTGCACCAAAATTTAGCAAGCTCAGTAAGGAATCTGCATAGAAAACACGACAGCTCTGAAAAGTCAGATTTATTAGATTGTTTATGAACACAAAAACTGGTTTTAAAAAGGATTTTGAAGGATTAGCACCATGGAGTGTTCCCAGCTTTATCATCCTGTACAAGTAGGCAGGGTGCTACTTAGAGAGCATCCCACTGGAAGAAGCATTTCCATACTATGTTCCTGAGCACGAGGCTGAGATCACAGCAGTGTGCACATCCTAGCACATGGTAGGTGTTTGTTTTAGGTAAAGGCAGCCAACCCCAGAAACTGGATCAAATTATTCCCATTTAGAGGAAGAGGTTTCAAGCCTGGATCTTGAGTTCCTGAAATCTGCTGTTGACAGATCCAAAACACTGAAGGTTTTTCTGGAACTGGGGCCCAGGTGCAATGCTGTTCAGTGGGGTGAGATGGTTAGTTCAAGCTTTTAGAAATGTTACTACTTTGTTTCATTCTTGTTGGACCTTGTCACTGTAATAATTAGTTCCAGACAGCAGGATAGGTTGGGAATTTCTTGTGTTTTCACTTGACAAGCATTGGCTCCTCCAGATAGACATGTCTGCATGCCAAGCCATGATATTCTTTACAGAATGATGTAGTAGTGTTTTATTTATTTATTTCTATGCTACATCCCTCTTGTTTGCCAGTGGAAATCTGCCTGGGGAGGTTGTTTCATGTACCTTGCAATGAGATGTGGAAATCTGCCTTCCCAGCTTTACCAAAGCACTTCTGGCCAATACTAGGAGAGGGTGCCAGAATATAACAGCTCCTGCACTGCATGGGAAATGCATCATCTGCCTAAAAACTGTTGCTCTTTGGTGTTTCTCCCCTCCTCCACCCTCTCCCCCTTCTACACCGCCTCCTCCTCCTCATCTTTCAGAGCGGTTGTTAATGGCACATTTGATTTCCAGAAGCAAAGCACTATCTTGCAGCCCTGCCAAGGAGCCTAATCTACATATTATGCCTGAAATGTAGATTTCTCTTTATTCATGGACCTGCACTTACCATGCTCAGCTTTATTAGTCCCACCCCCTCAAGCTGTTTGTTTAAGAGAAGTCTTACAACCCACTTTAATCCCTGCTTCCTACAGAGTGGAGATAAAAAGTCTTCCCCCAATGTATTGTTTAAAGCTTAGCCTTACACAGGAGACACCACAAGGCTGTTATTGCAGTTTTTGTTGTGTCCAGATACAAGACCACATTCAGACCCTGGAGACCTTCAAATGTTGCATGTTGAGACACAAAAGCAGGTAAAAGGGGGTCTGATGCAACCCTTAATAGCATCAATGGAAGGGTTGCTGTCAGATGACTGAAACAGGTCTTGAATCACAAATTCAGTTATTTGGGCCAGTGGGTTTTTGGAGTTATTTTCATGGGTTTCTAGATATTGGCTTTCAACATTTCATCCAAATCAGCATCTGACAAGTAGTGTGAGACTGTGCCCCATATACCCTTGACTTTAGTTTAGGTACATTTCTTTATGGGAGCATGAGCTGTATGTGGCCATTTGGTTGAGTTTCAGTAATGCTACTCCACACTAGAGAAGAAGAAAGATGCAGCAGTGGGGTTTGTAAGAGTTACAGTTGGTGTCCTCATTATGGCATCATTGGAAAACATCACCACGGATATTAACAGAAAAAATGCTGACAATGTTAGAGATTAATTCAAAATACCCTGAATGTTGCATTAGATTCATTGAAATGGCACTGTATTCTTTCAATAAAAACATTAAAGGGTTGTCCCATGCCCATCTTGAGACATGAGACTGATCAGCCTGTAAAAAACCTGTAAAATCCTAAACAGATATGTACAACTAAAATGTGACTATGTTACAGGAAAGCACAGCTTGTCATGGGAAAAGTGTCTGTTTGCCAGTTGTATCATAGACATCCAACAGCACATCTGAGCTGCAGAGATGTCAGAACAAAAACATCTTGCTCTGTCTGCAGCTGGCCATAAAAGTATGTAAATTTTGTTTCATGTTTCTTCCTCCTTTCTATTGGTGAATGCATTCTGTGGAGATAAAAGTTTCCTATGCTTGGCAGGAGAGGCTGGAAAAGAAGGATTAGAGATCTGAATGTTTATGCCACTTAATAAAGTCAGCATTTAAGATCCCTGTTCTTGTTCTTAGCACACTCCAACCCAACTGGACATGCAGATTCCTACACAGAGCTTTCATCTCTCAGGCTGTCCAGATGGACCAAATTCACACTTGCCAGTGCCAGACTGTAGCCCTGAGCTCTGCAGGGTAGTGTGGGAGGAGAGCAAAGTACATCCATTTCTACAGTCTTTTCCCAGGCCTTGTAAATCCAGTTGTGGTCCTGGGTGTAGTTGTGCATCCAGGCTGCAAATTAAAGCTTCAAAGGAAGCCAATGTGAACTGGTACCTGTCCAGTCAGGCAACTTGGAAAGCACAGCATAGAAACATGAGCTGGTATAACAAGTCAGCAGAACACTTGGGTTTACCTGAATCATCATCATACCTTACTAATGAAGTTGGGGGCTCAGCTAGCAGCAGGGAAACTCCTTGTGAAGTCAAGATCCCACAGTCTTAAATTGACTTGGCTATTTTAACTACTTCTTCTCAGACCCTGAGATGAGTAAATACACAGGCAAGATCACTGGCATTTTGGGACAAGAGCATATGAAAGTCAGCAAGAAGCCACAACTGGCAAGGAATGCAAGAGATCCTCAGTGACGGTGTTGAGATGCTTGAAATAAGAAGCAAGCAGAATTCAATTGGTTGAAGTCATTGGACTGCTGAACTTTATCTCCAGGTCTCTTGGCTTTTCACCTCATCACACAAACAGCATCAGGAAGAAGGAAGCAAGAGCCCAGGTATCTCAGTGCTCTGACAGAACCAGGCCTCTGGTTTGTCCTCCTTTGTCCACTGACTCCTGAGTCCTTGACTGTCCTGTGTCCACCTTCAGGAGTAGGATGGAAGAGCCCTACAACAAGTTGCTCTGGAGCCTCATTATTAGGATTTTCTTGGGAGAGATGAGAATTCCTTCCACTACAGCATGTGAGGGACCTTACTACACCAGCTGTAGTGGGTAGTGGTTCTTCCAATGCAGCCCTGGAGAAGCACTGAATTCCAGATTTTATTGTATTGCTTTGTTCAGCATTTTTATGATTTATCAGGCTTCCTAATGAATTTTTTCGATCCATCTGAAAAGTCACCAGGTTTTTCCTGTAGGCTGGGAATTATTGTTCAGGATCTTGCCTTTGACTCTACTGGGCACAGATCCATAATGGTATGTGGTGAGTTTGCAGACATTTGTCATCACATGGCATCAGTGGACTCCTCTCTATTTTTGTATTTTTGGCAGCCTTTTCCAACAGTGCAAAGACTCTGTTTCCCTGAACTGGGANTTTTTTTTTTTTTTTTTAGATAACAGAAGTTCTAATTTAGGGGCACACAGGGCTGCAAAGCATGCAGGGTGTTAGGTCATCATAGCTTCTGATGGCTATAACAGTAAATTGAGATTCTTTAGTTCCTTCAGCACAGAGCCTATAGGAAGTCAGACACATGCACACACATACACATTCTGTCAAGCTTGGGACTTTAAGACCCTGGGTTTGACAATATGTGTGACCCCTTCCCACAGCTCTTGAACCAGACAATGAAGGCCATAGATCAAGGGTCAAGTCTGGCCCGTGATGTTGACTAACCATGTTAACATTATAAGACTAATCCATGTTTCTGACTTGAGAATGAGATGTGGAAACAGATTTGCATAAATGGGTCAGCCTGAGTATCAGCTTGGAAAAAAATAGTTCTTGTCTCAGATAAGCGAGCAGCAAGGCAATTCCGTGTATTATGTTTAACATTAGCAAACTGCCACATAGCTCCTCAAGCACAGGACACTGTTGAGTGGTTATTTGAGGGTGGACAGACACACAGCAAGAAAAGGAAAGATTTGCAGGCAGCCACAAGCTAGAGGCATGCACTCATCTCCTTGATACTGTGAAGTGATGCATATGTATAACCCTCATTGCTTCATTTGACACCTCAGCAAGGCATGTTTGCTTGGCCTGGACACTGTTAGAGAAGCCACACATATCCTGACAAGCTTCTTTGTCCCTTCCTGTGCCTCTGCATTTGATATATGTGTCAAGAAGAGATAGGCAGTGTGCGTTTAATTTGCCCTCTCCATTCTTCCCTTGACTCTCCATCTTAGTGCTCCATGCACAGCACTGTTTCTCATTCACAGTCCAGCCCAACAGAAAAAATATAAAACAGAAGAGGAGCAAGCACCTCTCAGACCCCACTCTTAGAGTCTGGCAGCTGCATCACTTCAATGTGGCCAGGAGTAGCTCCAGTAAAAGCTGGTGGATGGGAGATGGTTACCTGCCTGACCAGTTTGGTATCACTGCTGGCATCCTGCAGGTTCTGGAGATGATGATGCAAAGATACCCGAATGCAAAATCAGCTCAAGTCAATCAAGCCAGAGCTGCTGGCATCAGCCCCGAGGGGTGGGAGGGAGGTGGAGGCAGAACCTTGAACCATCATGCAGAATATTTCACGCTCTGGGGTGCCGGAAATCCTGCTGCTCTGGTGTGGAACAGCCTCGGCTTGGCTCCCAGGGAATTCGCCCTGCAACAACCAGGTGCACAGAAATGAGGGATTTCTGCAGGAGCCAACCTGGACCAAAGCTGAGTCTTTGTCAAGTTGGGCAGGTATCTGTACATCACACTAAAGGAGTTTCACAGTACTGGGAATCCCAGCCCTGTATTTCCTCAGCTGATGGGGAGTTGTCTATAAATCAATGCCTATTTAGCATGATCTGTCTTTAAGGCCCAGAGTTAACTTGGCTGACAGCTGCCTGACAAAGGCATTCATTATCCCAAACGGGGAGGCAAAGGCGTTTATTTAATATCGGGTGAATCAGCGGCAGCCCAAGGATGTGCACTGGGAGGCTCTGGCTCCCCCCAAAAACTTCACAAGGCTTCACTGCTTCACATGCTAATGGCTTCCGTGCCCGGAGACCATTACCAAAAGCTTTGGTAAAGCCCAGAGAGCGTTACCAAAAGCTCAGACTGTGAGAGAGATGCCCGTGAGGAATCTTTGCAGAGCCTCCCAAGGCCTGCACGCAGGAAATGCCTGAGTGATGGCTCAGCTGGCCGTACCTCCCTGCACGTGAAGTCTGCTGGGATCTTGTCATGCACATTATGCCACTAATATCTTTTCAAGAGAAGGCGTTTTCCTATCCATTTCTGCAGTTACGTGTCTGAAATACACTTAAGTCAGGTAAAGCAATTCGCTTGTATTTACCTCTAGATCAAAAGCTGTTCTGATATTCAGGTATATTTGAATTACAATTAAACTCAGCCGTAACAACCCTTTCCACGCCTATGTTATCACTCTGGTTTGAGGCAAGTGAGTGGGAGTTAGAAGGTGCCTGAAAGTATGGGCATTTTAAACTACATGAATGAGTAAGCAGGAAAGGTTTTGGATTGCAGATGTTTTAGTTCAGCTTAGGGGCAGACACGTAGGTAAGCTTTCCTTAAAAGTCTGAACAACTACAGTTCAGACATGTGCTGCTCCTAGGTGAACACTTCCCTATCCCCTCTCCTTCAAACACAGCAGCTGTGCATTTGTGAGAAGTGGTGTCAAATTAATAGTTAGTAAGGGCTAAGAGCTGATGAAACTCTCAGATGAAAGGCACCATCTAATTTCGAACTTTTGTCATTGTTTGTTATTATGAAGCCACCACTTAAAGGGCTGTTACCCCTAGAAATTTTCCTTTTCTATGTTTACAAGATTTTTCATGAGTTCTTGCATCTTGCTAATGTTTTATTCTCAGGTGCTTTGTTTTTTGGTTTTTTTTGGGTTTTTTTTTTTTGGGGGGGGGTTGTTTGTTTGTTTGTTTAATTTTATTTTATTTTGGTTATTTTCTCTAAAAGAGGTTTTTGCCTTTTCTGTTTCACAAGATTTCTCAACATGCTGTATAGATGGTGGAGACAAGATATTTGCACACCCACACTGAAAATACTGCCTGAAAGCTGACTCTATTTCCAGGCATGCCTTAGCTGAAAATGCAGTATTTGAGCCCAATCCTTTGTTTCTTAACAGTGTTTCTGTAAACTGCAGTGCTTGTTTGAAGTAAACAACACTTCAGAAAGAAGGTGGAAAAGTTCTTAGAAGTAAAAGTTGATCAAGTCCAGCAATGATCTGGTTTGTGCATCTGTGTGTGCCTGGGCGTGTGTGCGTGCAATGCCAGGCTGCAGCTTGTAAATAAGAACCACAATAACAAGGGAGATATAAAATAAACAGCTCACAAGATCAAAGAGACAAGTACTCAATATATGTGAAACAGAATATCAGACATAGCAGTAAATTCAACCAGCCTGGAAACTTAAACCACTTCTATGTCAAGACCATGGCCGGAATAACTTCACGGAGTTTAGTGGTGAACCAAGGACAAGTTTGGCATGGGATTAATTTTTTGTTCTTGGGTAAATTGTGGCATAATGTTGAAATTATTGTTACTGAAGTATGGTTGACTCAAATTGCTGAGGCTCCAAGCAGGAGTTTGGTTGTTGTGAACAGAAACTGCATGCAAAGTTAACAGAGACTAGTTTAGACAGTGATTGCTTCCAGCTGATTAAAGTAAGATAACCATCCTGCTGAAAACTATAACTGAATTTCCAGGGCCATTCACTCTCAGAAGGCTTCTATTAGACTACTGTGCATGCACTGGAAACCACACTGCTGCTGCTCTCTGAGCTATGTTGACACTTACATGGGCTCCAATCTCCCACTGCCATTTGTCTGTAGAAGGTGGAAAGACACATCTTCAACTTTCAAATACGGGGATGAACATTTTCACTTTTGATCCACATAGCTGTTTCCCTTGGTTTGCTACTACAGTTTGGTAAAGTTTCAAACAGAGGAGCTGAAAACTCTGTCCTTGGGATAAAAAATTCTGGCCTGTTGGGTTTCCTCCTGCAGGACCCTGGTCCTGGGCTGCATGTAGACACATCTCACAGTTTCCCTGCTGTGTCTTCAGCACAAGTTCTGTACATTGCTGGTGCTCTACTGGGCAGGGACTGTGTGGTGAGTGATGGAACTCCAGGCTTCATGAAATCACAGAAATAGTCCAAATAGAAAAGTGCTGAGTTCTTAAAGGAACAAAGAGTTTCAGACTCCAGGGAGAGTGTAGTGATTCAAAATTGTTTGAGAAATATAACCCTGGAGTATCCCCATTTCTTTGTAAAGCAACAAACAATACCATTTCGTCTCAGTTTTGTGATTCATTCTGCTCCTTTAAATCTCCACCAAAACAGGTGGCAATGATTACAATTTTTTAAACTTTTTTTTAAGGTGAAAAGGAAAATTTATCTCAGTCCTAAGAGCTCATGTATGAAAGATGCTCTTAACCTGGCAGGCTTGTGAAATGACATCAGTGCTGCTGTTCTGCAGTAGGAACACAGTGGGAAAAGGATCTGCAAAGCCTTCAGGATCCCAGTGATGCCAGAGAGTCCTGGTGTCTGACTGATTTATAGGCTGCCCTAAATAACTCAGCTTCCCCTTGCTGATAGCAGAAGTCTGCTTTGCTTAATCCCATTGAACAGCAGAAAGTTCTGCACTTCTGATGAGCATTTACTTGTGAATTTACTGATAACACCTCCTCTGAGGAAGCAAACACTAACAAAATAATAGTTCCTTTGCTGACCCAAGTTATTTAAAACACAAAATAACGAGGTTATGTTACCTATTATTGGATCTAATAAGAAGCAGCGTGAGATTTAATTTCCACGGTGTATTTCAGTCATCTTTTTATTTCCCAGCACTGAAGCACTTATGTCCCAGCCCTCTGCATTAGTTGCAGCTGAATGCCTTGGTGTTATCCTGGTAATGGGTCAGGTCTCAGAGCAGAGGACAGAGCATGTCTCCAGGGCTAATTCTTGTTCATACAATGAAAAAGTAGAATAGTGTAAGTAGCAGGTAATGGATGCCAGAGAGAAGTGCTGAATATAAATGAGAGTGATAACAGAAATTCATGTTTCCAATGTTTTCCTGGCAAAGTAAGCCTACAAGATGCCATATTATAGTTTCATTCTTTTAACTTTGCTGCAAGACATTTTGATTACACAAATGGCTCCCAGCTGAAAAAGGGATAGGATTTTGACTTGTTTAAAAGTAAGAGTTTTTCTCATCACTCTGCTTAGTATTTGCCAATAGTGCTGCAGAATTGCATTGTTGTATGGTTTATTTTTTTCCAGTTTCATCCATTGCAATCTGTTTTGTTTCTATACCCATATTATGCTTAAAGAAAGGAGTATGTCCCTGAATAGCTAAGTTTTTTTTCCAAGAAATTTATCTTTAAGTGTTTGAACATTCAGAGCTCTTTTTTCTTAGTAAGTCTTAAATAGGCCACTTTTTCTGCAATTCAGAAAACAATATTCTGCAATTGCCCTTAAACTTATTTGTCCTTATCCTGAACTGTATCTTTTTTCTTCCACAAATACCCTTCCCAGCTGCCATCTTTTTGCTGAGAAGGGTATTTGTGGAAGAAAAGCCATTGATTTTTATCTTCAATGCCATCTAAAAAAGATATGCATGGGTTTATTCATGTCTGATGTTAAACCAAAACGATAATTTGGAAGCCATATATTCAGAATGTAAATGACTCATCTTTAGGTGAAACTGACCCTAATTAGATCTAGATCAGCCATCGCTTGACAGAGAGAAAGAAAATTCATTTTCTCTGAAATGTGGTAATGGCTAGGAAACTAGCCCCAGAACCTTAAATCAAAAGCAGGTTTTAACATGCTGGCTCCATTCCTGCCTTCAATATCAGCCTCTGCCTGTTTTAGTTAAATAAATGGTAACAAAAGAAGACAGACTGGGTGACGTTAAATAAAGAGAAATTTAAGAGAGCAATTATAGCATTAAAAGGGGCCAAAGGTGAGGAACTATAAACTTTGTGGAACAAAGTGCAGCATCGCAGTTTCTCCAAAGCTTTGTTCACTGAAACCTTGTTAGTTCTGGTCACGCAAGGCTGTTTGTGAGCAAAGGTTCCTGTCCCAGCCCAGGGCAGGATCCTGCTCCCATCACCACCCCGGCCACACTCCCGGTGAGCCACAGCCCCGCGCAGGCAAGGGTGAGGGCCAGGATGGGACATGGCAAGGGTGGATCCTGGCGTGGACAGTGGCTCTGCTGGTGTAGCATCTCCCCGAGCAGCATCTTATTCTGCTACTCCATCTCACTTTTCATTTCATTTCCATGGCATGAATGACTTGGTCGTCTTCACCAAAGTGCCAAACGGCTTTGGAGAAAGGAGTTTGCTGGAGAATGGGCTGCCTCTGCCACACACGGGCTTTGAAGGATTTGTGTTAAGGAGGTAACAACGAAGGAACAGCCCATCACAGTCACTCAGAGTCCTAAAAGAACAGTTCTGACCACGGTCTTTCACAATGAAATCAAAGATATCTCTGCAAAACCAATTGCTCTAATAATATATGGTGGGCAAAGCTCAGAAGATTAGGAGCTTAATTCATATAAGCACCCGAGAAAGATGCATAAATGAGAATTGAATTTTAAAAAATCATCTGGGCCTCACTTGCTTTGAAATGTGATGCCTTTGTTATGAATAAGGCTACTTAGGCATCTGTGTTCTGTGTGCATGTGTAGCGAGACATAAGAAACATACTCATGAACAGAGTAAGTCCATGATCTGATGTTCTTGAGTAGTTCAGAAGACGAAAACCCCCCCACAGTTTAATGCTTTCTACATGCTTAGTTGCAGGAGGAATGATGTGGAAAGGTACAAGCTTGTTCATCAGCTGGTTTTTGAGCTGGAGCAGAGTCCTGGTGTGCAATCATCACTCATCATCACCCTGTGCGTTGCAGGGCCTAAGCAAACCCAGCTTTTGTACATCTTCCTTCTGGAGATTAAATGAAAACATACCATACTCTGGAAGCAATACATTTTATATCAGCTAGCACAGTATGGCTGGATTTCCCTGACCTAGCAAGTCCTGTCAAGGGCCAGGGAAGGCATTCCCAAACAAGCATTTCAGAAATTGGGATGTGTACCAAAAACTCATGAATTTTTTTAAATTGATGAGTTTCATATTGTTTGCTTTTGCCTTCTGCTTTCATACTGTTTCGAATGCAAGGTTTCAAGCTTTTGATGACTTTGAGGGATAGAGAAAATAAATATTCTCAATTAATTACATAAATTCAGGATCCAGGTATTTACAAACAAACCATTAAATAGTAAAAATTGCAGTGCTAGATAAAAGCTGTCAAGATCTTTAAGAATCTAATGCGTTAGTCAAGGTAGGCCTGATTTGTTGGATACTGAGCATGGTAGAAATGGGCAAGGGGGGAAGTGCTAACATTATTATTGATCAGATTTTCAAAATCAATTCACATGAAAATTAATTAAAACACTTTTAATGTCAGTATTTAATTCAAGGTTCTGTTTATATGCTAGAGTCTGCAGTACAGGTACCTGACAAGTAAGACATAATCTGTTTGGTCTGAGATCCTTGTACAAAGAATACCTGCATCAAGGTCTCTTATAGGATCAGTTCCCCTTGTGGTTTTAAGGTAACTTTTACAAATGCAGGACATGTTGAATTTTACAGAACTCCTGCTGGTTTCTGGGTCCTGACACCTTTAGCTATCTGGGGTATTTGCATCTTAAAATATTCTTAGAATGTAGAAGAGCAAATTTTATGGCCCTAATGGCTTGTTGGTGAATTTCAAAGTGGTGTTATCAGCACTGATGCATAAGTCTGGGGAAATGTCCCTTTTCCATCACCCAGGAAAAAAGGAAGGGCAAACATGCATTGGATTCTTTAGGAAAAATAAAAGTTAAAGTGCTTGTTCCAAGCTGATAAAGTTTCCTTGAAAGAGAAAAATCTCTGTCCTCTCCATTGGCGTTACCTCGGTGGGAGCACATCGCCTCATACCCCTAAGATTTCTCAGGAAATCCTCTTTTTCCAGGCAATGCTGGTACTTGGAGGGCACTCCTGACAGAAGGCAAAAGGATAAATGCTCCAGTTGCCTTGTATAAGGGTTTTGGATTGTTTGGGTTTTTTTCTTGGTGTGGGATGGGAGAAGGGAGAAGAAGTATTCTTTCAGTTTAGGGGAATTTTCTCGGACTGGTTGCACCACTAAGTCCCATCTCTAGGTCCTATCTCAGCTCCTAATGAGTCAGGCTCATTAACCTGGCCCTAGTTCATCTTGCCAACACATTTTGCTGGAACTACCTACGCACTTCACTCTGGGCATGCTGTTGAGAACTTTGCCAGATTAAGACTTTTACTGCTCGTCTAAGAACTGCTCATCTAAATTTAATTAAAAATATCACATTTTTTCATATGTGTATTTCAAAAGCATAGAGTTGCTTTGTTGGCAAACAACAAAGAATACAATTATCTCTAATAATGAAACCAAAATGGCTTGAAAGGCAGGACCTTGTGAGTTGAGGCAATGATCTATACAGTCGTTTACAGCCTTTTTCTTTTACTTTTTATGCTTTAATTGCATGCATCTGCTGCAGAGGTGGTGTTCTGATGTAGCAAAGGACAGGACATTTATTAGCAGAAACAAAAGGAATGAAGTCTCTGTTTTTTAAGTATTAAGACTTCTCCGTGTCCACATCCTGAGAAGGGCAGCCATATCAAGATAATCTCGTTGTTGTTGCTCTGTGTATGTCAGCTCCTCCATGACTAATGTGTCCCATATTCTTATCATCCAAATCTTGACATCAGATGGTTTCTTTTAGAGTGGGATGTGATTAAGCATTACCAGCACAGAGAGCTCAGAGATCAGTTTGCACGCCTTACTTCGAATGAGCCTGTAACTAGCACACTGAGAATAAAGACTTCCTGAGGAGGATGAAAATAGCACCCATATGTAATATGAAACACCAGGTTTTGAGCCTGCAGAGATCTACCTGAGCCCAGAAGAACTGGATCCTGCAGGCCTCTGTGAATCCCAGCATTTTTCTTGCAGGACGAGTTCTGGAGATGCCATCCTGCCATCTGTTTACCTTTAGGAAGAAGCTGAGTGGTTCAGGACAGGGTGAGTGGTCCATACACCACATGAAGATGAGGAAACAGCAAAAGAAATCCACTAAGATCATGATACCAGCTTCTTTCAGCATGTGTCACTGGATAAAACCTCGCTTAGCCAGAGCCCTCTAAAGTGTTTTTTTTTTGCCTCATACCTTCCCAGTCAAACACAACTAAAATAAAACCCCACAACCAACACAGACTTCTTGCTTATAATCAGCTACCTCCCAGGGACCAGCACAGCAGTGCCTTGGCTCTTGAAGATCACAAAAGCCAAAAGCTGAGCACCAGCTTCCCCAGCCCAGCTGCTGCAGGCAGAGATGCTGCTGTTGTGCCCATGTGCATTTGTTCCCTGGCACCAAGAGGTTTTCTCTGCAGGTTACCCAGCATGGGGGGATTCACACCTTGGGTAGCCCCCAGGCTGCTGCTGCTTCTATGGATTTTTTCCTCTAAGTCTTCTCACAACTTTGTTGCTTCATCTCTTCTTTTATATGTATCTACATCTTCTCTGGTATGAGAGTTTTTATAGAGAGCAAATCCTATTTGTCAGTGTTCTGAGAAAATGACAGAAGAAGTTAACTAGAGTGGAGATTTTTTCTTTACATATAAGACTTTTTTTTAAAGAAGAGGCTTAGAAAGATGAATGATTTGATGAGTTCAGATAAGGTAAATTAATTAAAAAGTACTTTTGTTCTAGGAGAAAGTTTTCTCTTTGACACTCTGATGTCCTTGAGAAAACAAGATGAAGAACCTTTTGATTTGATCTTTTAAACAGAACTTTCTTTGTTCTTTTAATCAGAAACATTTTTTAACTCAAGAACTTCAAAAAGAAGTGAAAACATTTTCAGGGATTACTCTGAAATGAAGGTTTCTCTTAGATGTTAAATCAAAAGTTTCAGATTGAGTCTCCTTGTCTTATGTTTTCTTGATTCTTCATTACAAATTCTAAAAAATTTCTGTATTTGTTTGATCTAAAATTATTTTTCTTATCAAGCAGATATTGCCAGTTTCTAGCCCAATATAGGTGTATGTCCATGCACTGAACAGTGCTCTATAAAAAGTAGCAGTGCTGTATTGGTCAGTGTTTGTTAACTAGACTGTTTCCCACAGAGATGATGATGATTTAGGTTTATTCCAATAAAAAAAACCCAGTCATACCCTGTGAAGTGTGGCCCACTGTTATACATCATTGTTTTGCTACCATATCTACTGAAAGATTTGTTCTGCATATCTGCTTTTTCTACCAAACTTTGTCAAAGATCATGAAAAACATTATATAAAGTTCATTGAAGAGGTGTCAGCATGTGATTCCATAGTAGCTTGAACAAATCTGCTGCTGCAGAGACAAAGGACAATTTTCTCTGGGCTGCTTATGTGGATAGTTTGACTTGAATTGACTGTGTTCTTGGTATACATGAAAATGCTTTAACATCTTCAGTGTCCCTCTCCTTTGAAGTAGTATAAAATGTCTCTGCTCCATTTTTGAGGCAAATGAGCTTCCTGGGTTCCTTTCAATGTAATTTTTACGTAGCACTTCAGGTATGATGGTTCTGCTGTCTTTAATTACAGTCCTGTATAGAATTAACAGTCAATTATTATCAAATGATGGTATTACCTGTTCTGCCTCTTCCCATTTGTTTTTGATCCTATCCTGTAGTTTGCCTATCCCCACAATGGAGTACAGTCCATCCTGAAGTGAGACCTTGTATTCCATGGCTTTTCCTCTAAAGCCAGTGTTTGCTCACTCTGCTGATGAGAAACTGCCACTCCAAAGAGTGCATTTGCTTCAGCATTTGTCTCTTCTTCATAGTTATGGCTTTCTCTTTGACTTCCCCAGTTGTGTCAGCATGTGTGGTCCAGTGACTTGGCACTGTCACGTCCATCTCCTTTCTCTTTAGCTTCTCTCTTGGCTGTCACTAGGTCAGAAGGTCCCACTTCATGCAGAGAAGCCTCAGAAGGACTCCAGTCACTCGTGGAGCAGCCAGCCAGCCACGCTGCTGTGTGAGACTCAACGTGGGGCAAGTTAGCTCTGCAGCAGCTACTGAGTACCCTCAGGCAGGGACTTCACAGGGATTGCAGAGCTGGGAATATCTCACCAAGGTTTGGGGAATGCATTAAGAAAACAATAAGGTTGAAGACTTGCATGAAGTCAGAAAGTGCCATGTGGGAGGTATGCATAGCCTGAGCTCAGCCCCTTCCACATCCCTGAAATGCCTGACACCCTGTAATTATAGGCTCATAGACATAACTTTTACTCAAAAGTTTCACTTTGACCATAGATCCACAGAGACAGGATCTCATTTTTGGTATAGCCAACCTTAATTTCTTTGACCTAAGCTTCCCAATTGTGTCTTTTGAATTTGGCTTTTAATACAAGCCATTCTTTTTCTCCTATTCCCAAATAGTCTGTGGAGCCAGACTAATCACCGCTCATCAAATGCCCATTGTGTTCCTATTTCCCTGTCCCATGGTAACAGACACTTTTATTGTGATTATTCATCTGATGTTCTTTCATTAATGAAAGATTTAGATTTTGCTGCCATAAGGCCTCTTCAATAGCTTTATATTATGAATACAATTTCAAGCAGAACTGACACTGGCTAGCTTCTTACTTGGCCAGTGACCACAAGCAACGTCCACTTCCAGGACTGATGGTGTCCATTCCCTCTTGACAAGCTAGTTGTCAACCTACTGCAGCCTACATGCTCCTCAGGAAGGAGCCATGTGGGAAAGGATCATCATTATTTTATAAGCATGTCCCTTCCTTCCACCGTGAACTCTAATGTGAGGGTACTTGGAAAAGTTTCCCATATGTTTGAAGTACAGCTGAAACCCTCTGCCTCTATGTATTTGCTCTAGGCCATGCCAGATTAGGCATATATTGCCTGAACTGTCATTGGGTAAGCCTAGTATGCTGCATGTGGAGTGTGTTTATTAAGGGAATGTCCATTCTCCTGCATGGAGTCTGGGCTGTCATCCCTGCCATGTCCCTGCTGTGTCCCCAGGTGAACTGAAAGTCTTCTGCCTAAAAGGCTGCATGCAGATCAATTCTCCATACTCCTCATCCCAGCCTACTTTTCTCTTTAATTAAAACCAATCCTTAGGTTATCTAGAACCTGGGGAGAATTAAGATACATTTAACCTTGTACTGAATAAGTGTATTTATGATCATTCTTGCTAACACAAAATTTTCTTTTCCAGGAAGACTATCTCCTGGATTGCTTGCTCTCAAGGACTGTCTGCCTTTACAAGTCTGGTTTGGGGTATAAGTGTATGATCTTTTCAGGCACAGGGACCACCATTTAGACTGATTTATGGACTACGCCCTTTGCCTTACTTTATCTGAGGTCTTTAGTGATAAAAGGAGAGGAAGAAACTCTCTCCTTGCAGTGCGCTCATTTTCATAGACCATAATCTTAAAAAAAAATCTGTTAGTACTTTGGTGGTGATGGCATAGTTTTAGTAGGGCGTAAAGCTGTCCTTGTCATAAGCCTTGGAGGTTAAGTTGTCCTTCTCTAACCCTGAGTCAGTCCTCCACTAAGTTCCTCACTATCTCCTTCACTCCTTTCATTTTGTTCCTTCTTCCCCTCTTCTTTAACCCTTTAGACATGCACTTTTTTACATTGCAGATTAAAAAGTAGGTCAGACCCTCCCCAGAAAAAAAGCTCAATGTCCTACTTGTCTCTACATACAGTTATGGAATGTGATGTTGGAGTTGTCTTGCAGCTCTGTCACTCACAGACCATGCACCCATAGCACTGAGACTCAGACAGTCTCTTTGTTGTCTGCCTCCTCTTTCTCAGGTTCAAGCTTTTTCTCACACATCTTTTTGCCATGTCCTTTTAGCTTCATTTTTATTATTGCCTGTATCTCTGCGATTGAGCCTATTTTTCATGGAAGCCCACTCCACCCCTGTGCCCTGTGTGCAAACTGCCTCAGCAGAGAGCACTTCACAGCTTGACCAGGCACCTCTGGAGCCCTGGACTTCTCAGGAAATCAAGGACAGCTGTTTTCTGCCTGTGGTACAGCATTTCCAAGACCCCACCACAGAGCAGGTTCCTCGAAACAATTGTCTTCACAAGACAGTGCCTGCCCGAAACTGCTTCTAATTGGAGTGTAAAGCAAAAGACCCTGAGAGAAACAACAGGTTCACAGCACACAAGAAACTAATGAGGTAATACCCAGGGAGCAAACTTTAATAGTGAGATAATGAGGCTACAGTAACCTATAATGACATTATTCCCCAGAGGCTTGTTTTTATAAAAATTCTAATGCACAGTCCAGATTTTCATCCCACTGCTGCCAGTCCTGTGCATTGCTGCTGCTGTCCTCCAGGTATGAAGGCCTGAAACAGCCCTGTTGCTTTTGAGTTTTCAGAGGAGCAGAAAGTATCAAAATGCCTAACCTTGGACAGGGGATTGCATTCAGTGTTTGCAGAGGATGGTGAGAACGGCTCCTAGGGCAGACATGAGGAGAGCAGATTCAGCCTGCCTGGCTCAGGTGGTGGAGATGCCTTTCAGAATTCCATCTTTCAGCACAATTCTCGTGTTCTAGAGAGTTGTCAGCCTGCTCTTTGAAAAGGCATCCGTGTAACCCTGTGAACACCGTCCTTTCAGATCCCTTCACTACTGTGCCCTGCTCTGTGAACTCAATACACCGAGAGGGGACTTCACACAGATCATCCTCTTTTGTACTTTTCAGCTGGTACATCATTCTCATTTTATAGAAAAGTCACTTGAACTTGATCTGAGCTGTCACAGTGAGGGAGATTCTGCAAGCTTTGAGGATAATAGATTTGTTTGAGAAAACAAATGCACACTCTTCCCTAAGCCTTGAATTAATCTGATTTTTCCCCAGTAACTACACTCTTGTGACAGCAGTGTGGCCTGTAAAGAAAGCATTTAATATTTTCTAAAATCCTTCAGTCCTTGACTTTTCTCTAAGCTCTCTATATATACAGACATTCATAGCCAGACTGACAGCTCCCTGTTGCCCTTCTTGCTAGAGAAGTGTCAGCCTGGAGACAACTGGAACATTTCTGAGATAACAGATGTAACTCCAGTTTTGAACTGTGAATAATATGTGGGGGCTGAACTGCTCCATATCAAGCAAGAAATTTTTTTAAAAAAGGAGGCAAAAAAGTAATATGAGGAAATTCTAGGTTAATTATGAGCATTGGATATACTGGTATAGTTACTGTGACAGTCTTAAAAAGGGAACTCTGATAACTTAAGTTCTTTATTTTGCTAATTGCAAAAAGGTTACTTCAGTCTAATCAGTTCTTCATAATAACAGATCAAGCATATCATCAGAACCCTTATCTACATAAGAATATGCACTAGTTCAATTCAAACTGGTGCCATATGTTGCATGAATATTCTTATTTAATTTAATAATGTATTTCAATTTATTATCGAACTGCCTTGAGCTCATATACAGTAAACCAGAAAAAGACCTGTCTCAGGAGATTGCTGAGTTACCCACACACTTTCAAAGCAACTTGTCTCACAGAATGCAGTTCCTCTGGCAGACTTTTAGACAGCTTTATCTGACGTGGTCACCCCAATCTGAGTATCTGGAGTCAGTGAATCTAGGGCACAATTCATTCCATCCTAAAGCAGATGCATAAATGAGATTAGTGTTATTATACCATATGGACATCTCTCCCTCCCCATTGTTCCTAAGAGGAGCTAAAGGGGATGAGCTCCGTTGAAGAGCTCTTGTCTCTGATGCTCTGCACTTGGATTATGTCCAAAGAGGTAACCTGAGCCAGACTGGCCACAGGACACAGCCCCATGGTGAGGTCTGGGAGGGCAGAATCTGACTCTGCTTCAGGTGCTGATGGGTCTGTATGGGGCTGCAGAACATAAGACCTGAAGCATTTGATTACCACCACTAAAGTCAGGGACAGCAGTACCCCCAGAAATGACAGAGAGAGAGGAAAGGGGCCTAACACCAAAGTGCAGTGAAGTTATGAGGTGTTCAGGATGTTCACCTGACTGCAGAAAGCATCTCTGTGGGCCTCTCACATGTGCTAGGAAAAAGACATGGTACATTTGCAGTAGTGTATTTGCAGGAGAGGAGGACAAAGACATGCATGATCTAAATTGCAGAAGACTGGAGATAGCTGAACTCACAGGCCAGGGGACTCTGAAATTCCCAGGGGGAGAAATGGTGAGGGGTATCAATAATTTTAAAAATGCAACCCTGGCTCCAAGGATCAGGAAAACCCAGAAGGCAGCAGACAGTCACCTTGAGGGACAGCTGTCCTTTTTCTTCTGTCTCAAGACAGACAAGGTGAGTGATTGAGCCTGGAGGTGTAGTTAATGTTTGAAATTGCTGATAAGAAACCTCAGGTACCCTCTGTTGTACAGGCCACAGGGTGCCTGAAAGCCATCACTCTGTTGACCTTCCTGTTAACTTTTCCTTGAAGTCAAAACTTTGACTTGTCAGGAGCAGCAGATCTGCTCCTCTTGCATCCTCTCCCTGGCTTCCTCCAGGGCACATACAGGTAGGATAAGGACTTGTAGGACAGAAGAAAGATGAGCTGCCTACTTGATATGTCAGCAGTTCAGTCTGTAGCCACAGCTCACTCACCTCCTATGGGCTCCTCCATGAATGATCCTGCAGATACACTGAGCTTTCTTGAGTCTCGTAGGTTTTGGAAAAAAATCTATGACTACAGGCATTCAGAAGGAAGAAATTCAATATTATGTGAAATATTTTCATTTAATGATCTTTTGGTCCTCTTTTCTCCTAAAAGGAGAACCCCTCTACCCTTTTTGGAACATCCTATTCATAAAAATGTAGAAAAGATGACTCCATATGGAGTTATCTGATGTTCAAGTCTGACTATTAATTTGTGAGATGTTCTCTCCTTGTTATTCTTCCCCTTAAGAAAGAGAAATGGTAACTCAAGAAAAACAGTTTCTTGAAGAGTTTTGATATAAGTGAATAAGCATCATGTATCACAAAACAGTGGTTTTTGCTTTGGTTGTTTTCTGATCTGTTTTTCCCTAGAGAGAACTAGGGATGAACTTGGGAGTAAAATCTCATGGGATATTAACTGTCTTTATGGAACACTTTAAACTGCTTAGTTCCTAAATGTTTGCCATTCTGATTGATTGGGTAGGAAAGCTTCAGATGACAGAGGCCAGGCCTGGGGTTTGACAGCCATGGCCTGTAGCTAAGCCTAGCCTTGCTGATCGCATATGCTACAGTCCTGGAGAAGAACATACCTTCCTTGAAACTTTTAGCCAAAGACAAGATGCTGCACTTGGTGGTCCTGCCTGGTGGAGGGGATCCTGTTGCTCTCACAGGACAGTGTGAAGCCCAGTATGGAGCACTGCAGGTGAAAGAAAAAAATTTAAAAAATGGGAGCCCACAGTGAAATAATTTTCCAGATTCAACAGCTAGATCTAATTAAGTTCTAAGAGAGCTTTACAAATTCCAAGGGCTTCTGGGTGTTTAAATTTTTCTGACATCCTTCTATTATCTGAGATATTAAGGTAGTTAAAGCCTGAGAAAAATGTAAGCTATGTCTGCATATTTTGTGTGGTGCTATCAGTTAATCCGAAGGCTTTCTCAAGGAATCTGGTTCTTAGTGTGGGATTTAGAAAAATTACATTAATGTTCCTTCCCCTCCAACCCTACAGCCATTAGATTTAAGTTAGTCTCTCCCAGCTTGATTGCTACAAGTTCTTGCTCTTGTGTCTCTTGGCACTCATTCCTCTCTTCTGAGTCTGCAAAAACACTGCTGCCCAGCTTGTCCCTCTCTCTTGCACTCACTTCACCAACACCATCCAACACCATCTCATGACTGTCCTCTCATGTAACTCAGTCCTGGCTCCTCCACAACCCAGCCAGGTTTTACTCACCCACATATTTGTTCTGGATTCCCATTTCAGATCCTCCTCTTCTTGATCTCTTCCACATCCCTGTTTTCTCATGCAATTTTGAAGGAGATTAACTCAGAAAAAAATGCTCCTGTGGCACCTGTCCCAAACAAGGAGGAAAATCAAAGGTCAGAGGTAGAGGCTGTGGTGCTTCTTATGCCTCAGGAGGAAATTGCTTCTGCCCCTTTTGCTGAACCCACCAGTGATCCAACCAGCTGTGGACCAAAACTGCAGGTTAACAGAAGACCTGAGACCTGGGATCCGTAGTTCTTAGGGGCATAGCTTAGAAGGATTAGGCACTGCAAAAATCAAGGCAGCAAACTGGCCTCCAGCTGCAAATCCAGCAGAGCAGGTGCTGCAAATCTAAACCCTTGACACTGGTGCCTTGGTGCATGGGGCATGTGATGGAGCTGACAGGATGAAGCCTTGTTTCCCCAGTTTTCCTTTCCCTGCCCAGCAATGCAGATTTGGATGAAACTTTTTGGGGTGTGGGAATATGGGCTCTTTCCACTATTGACTTGAGGGTGCTCAAGTCTGGAATCAGCTCTCTGGGACACAGAGACTAGCCAAACTTGACCCAGTGCATTTTGCAGGCTGGGAGGGGCAGAAGATGAGGCTTTTAGTACTGATTTTCTGAAAGGTGCAATAAAGACAGACACTCAAGACAGCATCTTCCCCACCTAGTCCTGCAGTTTTAACTATCACATCTGAAGGGTGAAGTGCTAGCCTTTATATAAACTCTGCAGCAGGTTTATACTGCAGAGTTCTGGCTGGCAGTCCTGCTGTCTGAGGGACCTGCTGGGGCTTGCCAGACTCCCACTTCACCTGGGCACTCTGCACTTCTCTGCATAAAACCCAGCCCATGGAAGTTGAAAGTGCACTCTGATATGTCCCAGTGAGCTGGAGGGTAAACCCAGGTTCCTCCTAAGAGCCACCCTCAGTAAATGGCAAAGGAGAGCACGAAGAAAAGAGAAGCTCAGGAGGGAAAGTAAAAAATACAAGAAAGAGCAGCCAGGATGAATGTCAGTAACTGACAGAAAATGTACATCTGAACACTCAGAATTGTTGCTAAGAAAAAAGAAAAAGAAAAAAATTTAAAATAATGATGTTTAGGATTTTTTGTGCTATCAAAGAGGTACTAAAGTGGCCAGATTACAGAGAAGGATTAAGGGCCAAAATCAATAACCCATTTTAAACCATGACAACAGCTTGCAAGGGTCTCTAGGAAAGGAGAGAAATTATTTAAAGGTCATTGGAGTAGCTGGGAGTTAGGAGATGAAGCTTAACATCCCTTGCTCATGGCTGATTCAGATTCCCTTGAGTCACTGCTTCCATTGATGAACAAGCTTCCGAGGCTGAAGGACTGTATCAAGGAGAAAGGACATCCTCTTCTGGGAAAGGCTGACAACAGACAACAAAGGTGAGTGCCTTAGGCAGGGACTTGAACCAACCTGCCCAGCAGATTATTACGTCCTGCCAAATTGTGCTAAAAGTAAAAAATGTGTACCAGGCTCTCCTCTCCTAAAGAGCCCCCACAGGGAGAGGGGACAGGGTGTGTTTGCAGCAGGGAACTTCTGTCTGGTTGTCATGGCAGTATACCATGCTGGTCCTTAACACTTCTCTAAAGCAATAGATGAAAAACAACAACAAAAAGTAATAGGATTAGCTGCCTAGTTACATTGATGAGTCCTAAATGTGATTAGTAATTCAAACTCATTCTATTTCTGTATGATGTTCTCAGACTGGAGGTCACTTTTCACGGAAGAGAGATGATGTTAATCATTCTAGGAGCTGGTAATTCTTTATGTCTAGTTTGATGTGTACTAGAAATACCTCCTGAAATTCAAGGGCTTTCTGTTGTGGTCTCAAGGGTTGTATTTACTGCTGGTATCTTTTTTACTGCAAACAAAGTTGCTTGATATAATTACATGGAAAGATCAAATTGTTCAGTGTTTTACTATCACTTAATAAGGAGACTTTTTATCACAGGCTAGAATTCAGCTCGATTTAGTGATCCAAAGTGAATAAATATGAGCCCTCTAAGCCTAATTTAACACAGGTTTCAGTTGCTCATACAGAGAATTTCTGACTGAAGGAGAATAAAAAGCTAAAATGAAAACAGTCCTTAACTGTTGCTTTATGTACTAAATATATCTATTAAGGGGTCTACTTTGACCAGGAAGATTTGATGAATGCAATATGTGCAATGTTTCTTGGTATTTCCCTATTTCAAGATGCATCATGTAATCACTGTTGTCATGTAGACTATGACATCAGAGATGCAATCCAAATATGTTCCTTCAGCAGTAGCTTGACATGAAGTGCTTTTGAGAGAGACCCTCTGCCAAGGGAAAAATATGCTGAAGCTTCTCCAAGCTTTCACAAGGGAATACCAAAATACTCATAGAGTATATGGTGCTAGAGAAACTGCAGCAACCTTAGCAGTTTGACAAGAGGTATCACTGCAAATGGGTACAAAACCACAAATACAGTGTTTGGGACTCAAAGACATGTTTTGAATTTTGTACAATTACTTGTACACAGTAGTACATTTTGTTCCCTGATTTATTTCAACACTGAAATGGGCTGTCACAGGTTTGGAGTCCTTAGGGACATTTGTGTGTCTGTTGGGCCATATTGGCAATGCTTGCTGTGACAGCAACATGTTCAGCACCGTGACAACCTAATTCTGAAGTATCAAACCAGAGTGCATGGGCTCAAAAACTGTACCAGGACTTAGGAAACAGGATGGTGCTGTGCTTATATTGGGCAAAGGCTGAACAAAAAGGTACCAGTAGGTGCAGAAGCCAAAGAGCACCCAGGGTGCCTCCTGCTGAGGGATTATTGATAGATTTTTCTCTGCTGTCATTACTGGTTTGTTCTTCCTAAATCAGTTTCAAGTCTCTTCATAGTCTTGCAGCTCTGAAAACTGTCCTTTCCCCCTCCCAAGAGTGGGATGGAAAAGACAGGGTGGGCACCATGCAATCAGATGATGCACAGGATCTAGGGGAACACAGCATTCCAACCAGTCAGGATCTTTTGGGAGCTGCAGCAGGAGCCAGAACTATATGGAAACCTGTCCCAGGAGCAGGAACTCAGAGCCTGCATGTGCCTCAGAGGCAACAGAGGCAGCTTGGCCAGGTGTGCCCCACTGAAATGAAGAACAAGGCTCTCCTGCTGGGGCTGGAGAAGATGCCCAAGAAATGTCACCTGCAATCAGTGGCAGCAATTGGGAAAGCACCTTGGCACATCCCTCAGCCTGTACTCCAAGTCATCTTGATCTCCACCTCTGGTCACCCCTTGGGTCATTCTGCCACCAATTGCATGGCATTTGTGCCCAGTATCAGCCTCTGTCTTCTACCAGCCTGCAATGCAGGGTACTCCAGAGGATCCCAGCACACATTTTACCACTGTGCTGACAGTAACAAGCTATGTCACTTGAATTTTGGCCATGGAGTATGGATAATTTGAAACAATGAAGGAATACTTTCATCAGTTTTCTGAACAATAATGAACAGATTTATGCATTTGTTTAACAATCAGTCATGCATGAGATGTAACAATTTCCAGTTCCTGTTTCTCGTCTATCTTCCTGATTTTAAAAAGTATTCAATAAAAAGAAAGCATTGCTTAAAGGAAGGATTTAATTGTAACTACCTTTTCATTGCCTCAGCTAGAGTGCATAAAACTGCATTTTATGATCTGATGTTGATCAAATTTTTGGGTAATAGTCCAGATACTTTGATAGTATTCCAAAGTAAGTGGGTGAGTATTAAAGAAATTAGTCTCGGTCTATACTTTTATAGATTAGAGCAGGGTTATTTGAATTTAAATAATTGCATAGTTGATATGGTTGCATGAACTACATGCTCAAAAAAAAACAAAAAACAAAAAACAAAACAACCCAGCTTTGTTCAAACAAGGATTTTATTTAACCCAATATGAGACATTTTGTCTACTTTTCATGAGATAAGACCTTTTAAAAATAATTTTGCTGGCTTTCAAAATGAGTTTTTGAAAGAAAAATGTTGTTTGATTTTAATAGCAGCAGAACAAAAAGATTTGACTTTTCTGATCTTCTTTCTCTAAACTCCATTTCTGTTCCAAATTATTCATTTAATTTTATCCCAATTCACAACTGGATTTAAAAACAGAAATATGCCATCTGGCCCAATCCACGACAGATGTATTTTTTACTTCAGTGTCCCGTTATTGTAGTGACAGGCCTTGCAGCACGCTATCAGGGAGGAGAGGAGAGGAAAGAAGTCTGTATGAAATAGAGGATAATTTAATATCAGGTATTTTTCACAGTATCCCAGACAATACAACTGAAGATACACTAAATACAAAATCCCTACCAACTAGATCATAACAAATTCAGTGTTGTGTCTTGCTGGTGTCTCCACACCAGAAATTTCTATAGAAGCTTAATTATTTTACCAGAAGCAACAGAACAAGATAATGTAATTTTTAACAGAAATAGAAGGCACTGCTGCCATAAAGAAAGTATTCATAGATTTAAACCAGGGAAATATATCCATATAAAAGGTGAGGTGTTTGCAACTCACAGCAACAAGATTGCTACTTCTGCAGAGAACCTTCCATTATTGAATCTCATGAGCTGACTGTTCATTCTGTGAGAATGCAAATCCCATCATTCTATAATTATTTAAAAGCAGCATTTGATTTTAAATCTGAGATCTGGGTCTCCAAATGAAAAGAAAACAAACAACTAAATATGGAACTATAGGATAGTTCTCCAACAAAATGAACAGATTTCCAAAATACTGGAAAGGTCCTGTGATTTTCTAATGTTAACTGCATAATGCACATTGTTGCTTTAAATTCAGACTCATCACTGTGAGACACAGATAAAAGTAAGACCTTAACTTCAAACTTGTGTTGCTTTGACAATCATGGCCTTGTTTTGAATTGCAAAGTTACAGCCTTTCTGCAGAGGCTGTGGAGAGACATTTGGCCGGAGGAGGGGAATAGCCAAAAATTTTTGCATCGTTGAAGGTTTGGAAGCTTTTTGGGCCGGGTGATGGCCACAGGAGCTGGATATTACTGCTAAGTATTTAATAACATAAGGTTATATGTAGATTTATGCTCTCCATTTGTGTGATTGGATGCACATCTTACAGTAATTAACACTGGGAGAAATGCTGGGAGATGTTTACAGCTGGAGCCCAGGGCAGGCCTGTGCGTCAGTGTGCTGAACTGGGGCCTCGCACAGGGCACTGGAGGTCCTCCCTTCTGCAGGGAAAAAGTTATATTTGTCCCTGGTGGAGAAAAGAGGATGTTTACCCTGCCAAACTACAGATCTTTAATCCAGGAGATTTCTGCACAGGGCATGGAGAGCTGACTTCCACCTTGCCTAGGTTCTCTTCCATCCTCATAGGTGTTGTTGGTTCATCAGCAGGTAGGGATTTTAAATGCAGCACGCGTGTTACCTCCTGCAGTCAGGAGATACATTTTTAAAAGCGGTGGCTTATTTATGGTGGTGTTGGTGCTTGCATAATATCTATATGCTTCACCTCCTGCAGCCACTACACACAGTCATTCCTTCTTTCTCCCTCAGACCACAAGCACATGAGAAGGTTATGTTCTACCCTCACAAGTTTTGCCTTACTTCTGTTTTCTCTATTCACCATAGTGTCTCCCAAACTTGCTGGATTGCCCATAAAAATTGTCCCACAAAAACCATTCCCCTGATGCCCCACTGGTGCCACCAGCCACTTTCTGTGCTATGTTTCCACCTACCTTTAGTGCTGCACTTTCCCAGCAGCTTTCCCACACTGCTCAGCTGCTGAGCCTGGGGCTATGTCTCCCATTTAGCTCACATGGGACTGTGGCTTGGGCCATTCTTGTGTGACACAGAGAGGTCTCTCTCGGTAACACACATGCCGTGCTCGAGGCACTTGGCTGTATGTACAGACCAAGAGATTGCTTTCACTCCTTATAACAAACAAGGCATTCCTCAAGTCACTATCAAAATCCATGGAATGTGAGAATAGCTGCTCTCTTTCACTGGTTTCTGTTCTTCATGGCTGCTGTACTCCCTCCCCACCCCAGTGCCTGTGTGCTGGGCTTGCCTGTGCTGTGTCAAGCGACCAAACTTTGCCACATGCTGGTTGGCGTCTTTCATCCTTCCCCTCAGGAGAAAAGTTGTGAGTGTGTATGTTCATGTTTCTTTTGACTACCTATGGCTCAATATGCATGTTAGGTCAAAGAAGTGCACCTTCACAAAAAGGAGAGAGATGATGGGCTATGAGAGGCTTCGTGAGTTTGTTCTGCCAGAGTTTGCTCCTGAGAAAGTTCTGTTTCACACAGAGACATATAGAAAGTTATCTGTGTGAATTAAATGGTATTTACCAGAGTCCTCAGTTGGAGCCTGGGGTCCCTGCACCCAGGACCATACATATGACTTGATAGCCACCACCAGAGAGAAATTAATGTTTGTGCTTGAGTTTACAGTAGCTCATGCTACTTGATACTACCCAAAATTTCCAAGCAGCTTCATGCCCACATATGCTGTGCTGCTACAGTGCAAATAGGAGACTTGACAGGTTCAGTCATCACTAGGTTAAGATTTGTCAGGTTAATGATTGCTTGCAGCTAACAGGCTGACCATCTCATGGCTAAGCAGATAAAGGGGAAAGCATGGATATTTCTACATGAAAACTGTGTGTGAAATGAACTAAAAAATCCAAATGAAATTCAATGAACCCACAACCAGCACACTTGTGAACTCAAAGTGAAGACTGAAGACTCTTGTCTGCCAACCTGTACATTCACATTCAGCTCTAGAGAGCCCTTTTCCTTGCCTGTGCTGATTTTGATCCAGATTGGGATCATCCTGCTTGTTACGATCCATATATGGCACCGGATTGGAAGGACTTTTTGTAATCTACATGTTGATGTTTGATTCATGCCTGCTAAGGCATTTCCCCAAGAGGAAGTCTTTTGGTTAATT
This sequence comes from Aegithalos caudatus, assembly GCA_013389925.1. Taxonomy (NCBI): domain Eukaryota; kingdom Metazoa; phylum Chordata; class Aves; order Passeriformes; family Aegithalidae; genus Aegithalos; species Aegithalos caudatus. The sequence continues at coordinate 542,977 of WEIU01011202.1, read as the reverse complement.
TCTATTGCAATGTCTTGAGGGGATTTTTCTTTTCTGTGTGCTCATCAGACCTCACAGCAAAACAGAGCCAAATATGTCTGGCATTTGGCTCAGACAGACTGAAAACTGACCGTGAAAACTGGTGAGCAAGAATGGGGTGAAGCTCTGCCAGTGAATCAGCAGCAGTGCTCTGTGCTGGGCCCTTCAGTGAGTGAGCACACAGAGGATCATGGAATAGTATAGTTTGGAAAACACCCTTGAGATTGTTGAGCCCAGTTGTTAACCCAGCACTGCCCAGTCCACCACTAAACCATGCCTCTAAGTGCCACGAATACACATCTTTTAAATACCTCCAAGGATGGTGATTCCACCATTTCCCTGGGCACCCTGTGCCAGTGCTTGATAATGCTTTTAGTGAAGAAATTTTCCTATATCCAATCTCAACCTCCCTGGCACACATAAATGTGCAAGAACACTTAAATATATGCAAATGTGGAGAGCATAGAATCACAGAGTCATAGAATTGTTAAGGCTACAAAAGCCCTGAAATATTTTTTTGTCTCTATAAAACCCTGTACTTAATGCCTTGCAGTACTGCTGGAGATGCTGCTGGATGCCTAGCAGTGAACTGGCAGGAACAACAAATGTACAGAAGATTGGGTGATATTTGAAAAAGGTCTGGTTTCCCAGGTTTTTATGTGGTTTTTAACCTCAGCCATTATATATTTTTGCCAAGTCCCAGAATATTTGTTTGAAATATTATCAAAAAACTCCTGACAGTTTGTGCACGGTCAGACTGGGACTCTTTGGCATGTGATCCCTGAGTGCCTTGTTTCTTTGGTCTTTGACACCAGGCTTTTAATATGGCACTGGCAGAAGACATTAGAACCCCTCAGTCTTGTCTCCACAAAAAGAGTTATACAGACTAAGGAGTTAACAGATCATGGATCTTTTCTGTAACAGACTTAGAAAAGCAGAAACCAAGGTTATTTACTGTTCCCACACTCAGAGAAGTTTTAAATTGCTAGGTTAACTAGCCATTCCTCAAAGAAATTTTCTGTGCACCAATGTATTCTTTGTGGTTGGAACAAAAAATTACTTACAGATAGAGCAATATTTCTTGTGAAGAAAATCTTCAGCCAATGGAATATCTTAAAATTCATCTGTGAGGTCTGTTAGCTTTATTTCTGGCTAGAGGTTAATTTGATCTATGGATTTTCTGCAGACAGATAAAAGAAATGTCTCATTTGCTAATGACATTGTCGTGGATATATGATGTAAAGTAGAACTTATTCAAAAATTGCCCTTAGTTCTATTGTAGTTACTGCTAGTGGCACTGAGGTGTAGTGTAAGCACATTGCAAGCCAAGATCTGATGTCAATTGCATTAGTGAAAACAAGATTAGAAATTGGCCCAAAACTATGGGTTTAAACATGACTGCCTTGAACTTCATTTTCAGGACAGATAATGTTTTCAAGGAAAACAATGCACTTGTTAATTTTAGCAGATTTTTCTCGGCACATTTTGGCAACAGTTCTGACATATTACTAGCACTTGGCTTTATTTTACTGTTCATTATATTGCCTGAGCAGCAGCACAAATCAGCCTGTCAGATGAGATACTTCAATGACCAAAATACAGGTCTGAAGGCTGGGGACCAATGAGGGGAGAAATGCAAACAACTGTCATTAGGCATGAATTTCATATTTTGTGAATGACATATTTTCCTCTCTGGTAGGTCTGTACCAGGACTGCTTCTATCCCATCTGCTATTCAACACTCATGCTGTTTATTATCAGTTCCAGAAATCCATAACACATTTTAAACAGACCAATAGTATCAGAAAATTGACATCATGCAGGAGCAGGACAGTCCAACAAGATAAGAATGAATTTGTTTTCTCTGTCCACTGTAATCTTTTTGGATACTCCAAGAATGACATTTCTTTGACCTCTTGAGTAACTTACATACCTAGAGAAAAGAAATACCATTTCTCCTACATATGAAATATCTTAATACAAACATAAATGTGTCCCAAGGAAAAATAATTAGGACAACAAAAGTCTCAGACAACCTTTTAACAATGTTTTTGCCTTCCTTTTGAGACTTGGTGGGAGGCTTTAGTGATGGTCTTTAATAAAGGCATTGTTGCTCCTATAGATGTTTCTTAGCTAACCCAAGATTCAGGCCAAAAATGTGGACAAAAATGTTCTTTCCAGACAAAGTGAGAATTCATAAAGTGCAATTTTCAAACAAAAAAAAGAGCAACAAGTTGTCCCCACAGAAGGTAATGGACCTTTAAAAATGATCAGCAAGCATTCCAGTCCAACCCAAGTCAACTAAGAGCAAGGAACTAGCTAAGGAACACAAGCATGCAGGTAAACATGTGAAAGATCTAGTCACTAATGAGAAACATTTACTCTCTCTATCTGGATTGTGTGCTGATCTGCCATTCACTTCTTTATTTTTTTAAGAAGAAAAGCATTTTCTGTGCTATAATTTACAACAGCTGGAAGCAGTTTGTGTGTGTATACGTGCATGTGAGTATGTGCTGGACAAAAGAACATTGCCAATATGAAAAGGAATAAGATGGGCACTGTTTTTGTAATTTGGCTCCAAAGGGGATATCTAATGATATGAGAAAGATTTAGTAAGTGGAGGAAGCTGGGGGATCTTCTAGACCCAAGACTGCTGCAACACGGGTGGGCTCAGCAGGGTCTGGGCACATCCTGTGTTACCAGTGATACAGTGACCCTGGTTCAGAGATTTCACAGCACTGTGCAGCAAGAGGGTGGGTACATTCATTACAAAGGTTTCTTTAGCCAAAATCATTCTGGGCTAAGGCCAGGCCAGTGACTGATAGCTGGGCACCGTAATTTCAATTTCTTTTACATAAACATAATGAGACGTTGTTTATCATTTTCCTGAAAGTTTTGGGGTTGAGATATTGGGGAAAACAAAGGGACATTTTGCAAGCTCTCTGAGAGCAGTAAATTGCTCCCTTTGGCATGCTCTGACAGGCCAGTTCATTTTAGCTTTGCTGAATCAGCTTAATGGGGAAAACTCAAAACTCATTGCCAAACTCTTATGGCAATTTCTCTTTACCACAGTGGTCACAAACAGATGTTGTTATCCTCTGTACTGGGAACTAAATATTCCTTGGGGCAGGTTTTGTGTAGGATGTACTACACAGAGAATGCAGATTACTCTAGAATTAGGGGAAGGCTAAGAGTTAGCCATGTACACAGTAGACATGAGCATTTGAGCTTGTCACATGGAACACACAGATTCTATCAAAAACTTAGGTGTGTGACATCAGCCAATGTGGCACCAAAACACGTCACTGCCTTTGCTACATCAAACAGAGCTCTGGAGGGGTGGGGCAATGGGGATAGCTGTTTCTCTTATTTTTACCCCCCTAAAATGCCCCAAGTGAAAGCAGGATATACAAATTAACTATCTTCCTTCCATAAGGCTGCTGCAGCAGATTGACACAATCCAGCCATTTGTATAAAAGATAAACTTCCTTCCATGGGAGGAGGTGCACTAAGCAGTTCAAAGCCTAGAAGAATAAGCCTTCCAAAGGGGCATAACGTGACTCCCATTCCCAGCCACAGAGGTGTTAGCATTGGCCTTTTGCCCCTGGATGTGAAACTGATGCCCACAAATGTTCCATGGGACAGGTTCAAATTTTATTAGGGCAGTTCACATTGGAGAAAAACACACATTTAAGCATGTTATTTTGAATTGCACACAGGTAAGCCCTATTCAGTATTTAGAAGACTATGTAATGATGCTATTTTACATATGATAGTTCTTTTAATAATGTGCTTGCATTTCATGACAAAGTTGCTCATGGATCACTATAAATTTCAGGAATTGCAGAAGCCACCAGAAAACACATGTGAAATTTTCTTTTTAAAGGGACAATCTTCTTGTGATTATACATTAGAGCTCTTGGGGGTAACATCCCCATGAAACAAATACGTCCAAAATTTTGATTGAGAAGAACCTTAGAACAAAGTTTTGGATCTCTCCCTGACTGCTGAGCTTTTCAAAAAAATCACCATCAGAACTGTGTGGGCCACCTACATCCTTCCTGCAACTCTCATAGGTGTGAACTGGAGTAAAGCATACTCCACTTGTAGATTTCCCACTCTCACTGCATCAGGCTGTTCCTTGAACAAAATCCCAGCAGCTCTTCATCCCTGAACTATCTTGTCCTTGTCTAGAGATCAGGTGGCAAACTTCTGCCCTTTGAAAGAAATGCAGGCTGGACACATGCCCAAGGCACTGACCCTGGTGGGTAAACCTCTTACAGTATCATCTGCAACACATCTAGCTGGAATACCAAGGAAACCTCCCTCTCCAACCATCCAAGAGCCACTCTGGCAGTCACACTCACAGCACTAGAGGGGGATTGAGGCCCCCTCACAGCGACACACACCACACTCTCACAATGAGACCGTGTTTCCCTACTGGCTCAGGTTTCCCATAGCAGTGTCAGATGTCCCACAACATGAGGCATCTTTCTACTTTGTTTCTTGCAATCGAGGGATTAGAGCAGGACTCAGCACAGACACTGCCCAGTACTGAAGGGCAGATTTCTAGTTTTCAGGTTCTGGGGTGGCTAAAGAAGGCTGCACCTTGGTTGACTTTTCTGCACCCTGTGAAGTTACCAGTTTGTCTGAGCAGAGGAAGATGGAAGGCAAAACCCAACAGAGGCCACCTCAGTTCTGCTGTGCAGACAGGCATGACAAGGCATGAGCTGGATCCTCCAAAATCTCTAACACGTCCTCTTGTCCTTCCTGACCAGTAACTCCCCTCACCTCCAATCAGACCCCCTTTGTCATTCATTTTGCCAGCTTTGTATCAGTTGCACCCATGTCCAAAAGAGCTGTTTCCAGCAGAAAACCCATAATGTGAATGATGGGTTTTAATTAATATATCCGTACATACTTTATGCCTGAATGCATGCCCTAATTTATGAGTAACAACAAGGATGTATTCTCCAAAGAAAGTAATACTTGACTAAATTGTTCTCTTGACGTAAACCCATAATTTAAAAATTATATATATTTAGAGTGCAAGTCAAAACAGGAAGTTCTGCATTCCCAAAGTGGATAAAGATATTTCTGAATCTAAAATATCTAGTGATATAAAATTGCCATGAAATGTCTCTCCCTTCCCTGCCTAACAAAACCACCCTTTACCAAATAAGCCTGCTATTTATGGGAGCACTTTGCTGTACAGTCAAGTTCACTCTCATGGTCTCTTTAAATGGAGAAACTGGGGATTTTCACAGTCACTATCTGTCCAAAGAGGTTTTTGCCACTGGAAAGTGCAAGCAAATCCACTGAAAGCAATGCAAAATTGGCACTGGAAAGCCATTTATAGAAGTTCAGATAAGAAAAAAGGTATCAGGGAAAATCAATTCAGAGCAGAATTGATTCAGAGCAGAAAGCACCCAGTGAGAGAGACACTAAATGCAGAATTTTGCATCTTAGCTAACACTGAGAGCTATCAACTCCATTCACCCATCATAGGGGCTAGTCATAATGGAACCAGTGTCTCTGTTAGCTCTAAGCCATCTGGCACAACTCGTTTGGCTGCTGACAGACATCTGGCAAGGATCAGGGCTGGGTGCTGTGATGCTACCGCAGAAGAGAATCTGAACATCAGGTGAGAAACATTAACTGCAAAATAAAACACATCACAGGCAGTGGGGAGGAAAAGAGATTAAATTATGGCAAGGACCAGTTGATAGGGACACAGGTGGTATGCTGTCTGACTCCTCACTTCCACTCAGGGAGCCTCTGTGCAATCAACCCCTTCGGCAGGCAGGAATCCTGCCTGCACAGATTGCGACACAGAGCTGCAGGAATCGCTCCTCTCTTTCATCACAGAGCTGTCTGCCTGCAGCATTTGCCACCAAAGCAGTCTGACTCTAAAAGCATTTAGGAATTCACAAAGCACCAAAATCTACATGGATGCATGTAGGTCTACACACGCAAGGATATATGTCTATATTACATGTTTTATTTATAAGTCAAGATTTTGCATAGGAACTGGTTGAACAAATGTTAAAGCAAGATGTCACAAAACGTGTTCCAACAGAAAAAGAGTGAGTCTGGCAGGAGAGCAACTAGAGACACTGGAACACCAGTTTTGCTAAAGACCTAAATCCCAATTTAATTTCTGATTCAAAATATTCAGATATGTAATAGCTGAAGCAGTGACTCAGAAGAGACAGATCTCTTGCCTCAGTGCTCTTTTCACTATATTATGAGGCAAAAATTAGCACAGAACTTTTAGCCATTATTAATTCCATGGCAAATTCATATTATTATTGTACTGCTCTGTGGAATTGCAAACCAGCAGGTTTCTTTTCCACTGTATTTCTACATTTACTTCAGGCAATGTTGCATGACTACAAGGATTTTTTTGGGTAGGTATCCTGGAGGGATCACCTTGTTGAGCTGCCTTTACTTCCCAGCAGTTCCAGACACATTTCTCCGTACAAAGACAAAGTAAGGGAGATGACCTGATCCATGACCTGCCTTGGCAACTATTTCCCATAACTTCAGTCATCGTACCTTGCTCTAGGCTAAAGGGATAGCATGATAATATAAAGACAAAGAATTTCTATAACAACACTGCTACTGCTGGTAAGTACAGGTGAGATATCCATAAGTGATCTAAAAGTGGACTGTGCAATTCTGCAGCAGTATGCTTTTTAAGTAATTTAATTTCATATGTAACCCTGCATCTATCAGGAAGGCCCCTGGAGCCATAGATTTTAGAGAATCTTTTGTAAACAATCATCTGGCTGTCAGAGTACATACATGTCAATGTACATGCATTTTTGCTCTCCAAAACACTGCTGTAAAAAGTACTGAACATCCTCATCTGTTCAGAGCTGTAGAGATCTCAAGAATGCCAAATGTCAAAATCTGCCCTGCAGTTTGATTGGTCATTGGTAAAACAGGTTTAGCCAAGTGAGCTGTACTTTTGTGGCCTTGGATACACCTTGAATAAAGGTGCCTTAGACCAACCTAATGCAATCTCCTCTTTTCTAGACACAGCTTCATTAGTTCAATGAATGTTTAACCAAGACCACACTAGTGCTCTCACATTACGTAAGGAAAACACCACCAGCCCTCTCTGTCATGAAACACACAGCTTGGTCTTCACTATTTCCTCTCAATGTATGTTATTAGAAGAATACATTGTATTTAAAGATTTCTGTATCCCTAACTAATGTGATTCATCCAATTGTACATAATAATTTTCTGTATTTCATGTAAGTCAATAGTACTTTGCTAACAGAAGTTGCAGCATGTCTTCAACATGTACTAGAAAGTAACCAGAGGAATGCCAGAAAATAACAGAAATTACTTCAGGCACTTTATTCAGTTGGTTTTCACTTAAAAAAATCTTACACTCTTTTCTGATAGTTTTACAATCCATTGCACAATAACCTGTTATTATGTGATTTTTTTTTTTTATCACACTCACCTAAGGCAATATGAGCTCTTATAATTGAAGTGAAATATTGAAACAGAATTTTCTACCAACTACACCATTATGAGTGATACTGATCTACAGCATCCTGTTCCTACTTTATTTATAGGGAACAATAATAAAATATTCCTACTAACTCAATTGTTTTATGTCATGGAACAGAAATGCCAAAATCAAGGTCAAGAGTACGTCAGTGGTTTAATTTCCCTAGTGCTAACCCACAGTAAAATTTCTCAGGATATAGTCTGCTGGTCTCCTGCAAGTCATTATGTATTTAATTTTCTCCCTGTAAAGTGCTTTTCTTGAATGCAAAGCCTGTGTATTCTAGAGGTAAATACATTAAGATAAAAGGTTCAAAGAGTCTTTTTCTAAAGACATCTTATAATGTCTCATAAGCTTCCTTATGAAATTCCAGTGCGAACCCCAACCATGCTGTCTTCAAAAGAATTCCCAGTGCATTTTCTTTGTTTGCACAAAGGAAGGAAGGAAAATTAAAGGAGAGGGGGAGGGGAAACTGCGGTCAATATTATGGCCCTGCAGATTGCCAGAGTCAGACACCCTGGATCCTCAGAGTGAAAGAGATCTATCATTGTATCTACTTGCCTTGGCTTCCAAGGCCTGCAGAGCGCCTCATCTCTCAGATGCCACTGCTGCCAAGTTCCCCAACACACAGCAAAGCCCAAGCACATTTTCTGCCAGCAAGTTCTTGTTGTTTCCTGGGTAGTGAGGAACTCCCATTAGAAACAGCCCAAAGCTAACCTCTCTCAAATCACGCCCCTACCATCACAGCTCCCCTAAAATTACACTGGTGAGCTGCCATTACTGGCTGACAGTGCCTCCCAAACCTGTCCCACTGGTTTCTCTTACTGCCTCTCAATCTCCTTGTTTCATCTACCCATTATTCTGTTCTACAGCATGGGCTGCTTGGGGCAAGGACTGCCTTCACAGTGCTTGCACACCTCCTAAAGCCCTGGGATGGGGTGCTCCAAACTGCCAGTGCCTGAGATGTTCTAATAAGCAATAATGTCATCAGTCACAGGAGAAAGTCTCACTTACAGAAAGTGGTAGGAAAATTGATGTAGATAAAGCATTCAGCAGCAACCACCTTAACATGCAGTTTGGCTTTATTTTGTCTCTCTTCCAACTCCACCACAGAATTTTTGCCAGAATGCAGGCATCTCTGCTCCACAAAAGCACACCCACAGCCCCCCTCCAGCAGGGTTGGTGGTTCTGCAGAGTCCAGTAAAGGGGTAAAATAATCCTTGCTACATTTATGGTCACTCTTAGATTGGTTGTCATGCTCCTAGTGGTTGACTCCCACTTCAGGAAAGTTGTGCTTCCCTCTCCAGCACCACCAGGTCCAGAATTTCTGCTGAGGGCTGTCCGCTGCTTGTGATGCAAACATTTTTCTCTGAAGCCCTGCCCAGACATGCACCCAGGGGCTCAGATGAGTCCCAGTCTTCATGGTGCTGTTGTTCATGCTGTCCCTGGGCACTAGGGAGCATGGCTTATCTGCATTCAGATTTTGTCTCAAGAAAATAAGTCGTACAAATTCACAGTCTGCCTCTGTACATGACAAAGTCTCCAGTGGAAAGGAAAAGCTCAGAAAATCATAGCCAAGATTTATGGGAAGTCACAGAAAAAACTCCTGAAAGAAACATGTTATGCTTGCTAGCATTTGTGCTGTTTGCTTGTCACACTGGCTCAAACCAGCTCAAAACAGAGCCACAGGAGTTTGTTCTTTAAAAGTGAGGCAAGGCATGCTGAGGGAAGAAAAGGTGGTAACTGAGTGCTTTGTAAAGAACTTGATAACACCAGTACTACACCTCTGCCTTTATAGTGCTCCCAGAAAAGGAAGGAAAAGGGGCTTACATTACATAGGCCAAGTGTAACTGGGTAATCTGTGCCTTTTTCATGGTTATTTAAATGCATTTTTCATTGTGCAAACACAGATATGGTAGCTGGGAGAGAAAATTATTTGAGACTGCCTCATATCAAAGAATTATAGGATGGTTTGGGTTGGAAGGGACATTTGAAGGTCATCTGGTACAATCCCCTGGCAATATAAGCAGAGGCATCTCACCTAAAGATGACCATAAGATCTGACCTATGTCAGAGCCTTACCAATGGACTGAAATAAACTGGGCATTAGCTACAGAGGACATTCACAAGGATGAACACATGAACCTGTGCATTCCTTTGAGGGAACATAAATGGGAATGAGCAGTGTAAACTTAGACTGTACTACAGCGAAGTCCACAATGGAGACAAGTCCTCCTCTGAATGCAAGATCCAGCCAGAGTGCATTACCCCTGAATAGCTCTGGTGGGGACAAGTCAGGCACGGAGGGCAACATTTCCCAGCAGTACAGGAAAATTTCTCCTCACTGTGAGTCACAGTGGACCCTGCAGTTTAAAACAGGCTGGGATAACTTCTTGTTGCCTTTTGGGTTACAAGAAGGTTTTGTGCTTGCTTCTCCTGCATCTGACAGCTGGTTGCTAAATTATCTCAGCCACTGACTCATTTGCACATTCGTTCTACAGACCATCAGCAGCCCATGGAGGAGATCCAGGTGCACCTCTAATAGGAACAGCTGTATTTATTGGGCTACCAGTGTCCCCTTACCACTGAAAGACATCTAAGACTTGAACATTTATGTGCTCTAAACTGTGAGAAAATGACTCCAAAGTGACCTTTGTTTTACCTGCAGGTATACTGCCCTGTGCTGTGATCTTGTCAGATCTTGTTAAGTCATCACCACCACGGTAATCTTGGATGATAAAAGCTAGAGAAGACCTCACTGCTGGGGGAGGCTGTGCCTGTAAAGTCATGAAAATGGGAACAATGAGGCACCAACATCCTTTTTTAACTCATTTTACAATGAACTTTATAGGAGTCATTAACAGCGTATTATGGAGGGCTTGTGAAGAATTCTAGTTCTACAGACAAGAAATAGCAATGATTTAGGGCTGGACAGAGCTAATCCTCTTCATAAAAGCTGCTGTGTAGCCAGCCTTTTTGGCTTTTTGTTTTTGTTTTTCTTTTCTCACTCCTTACTACTCTAAAAGACAGTAGTGTTCATTGCACTAGACAGTTTGCAGTTGTTTTCTGAAACAAATTTTAGGATGCCTTGCTTAACATGGAGGTACTCCTGGATGACTCCTGGTCTTTGCAATGGTTTTCCAATGCTGTGCAGCCATGTCTGGAGCTGTGACACCTCCAGACATCAATGAAACCCAGGGAGCAGAAATCAGGAAGGAGGTGTATGTACCAGGATGAATTTTTCTTTCAGAGTTAAAGGATGTGCCTGACAGCAGCAATGGAAAGGTAAGGCACAGAAACACTCTCTAGGTATCAAGATGTCTGTCACTGGCCAGCAAACCCATGTCCAGTCCCAGGAATCTTGGTGGGAATTGAGATGGGAATGTCTGTCCTGCTCCATGCATCTTAAAATGCATTGTCTAGCTCAGGTGCCAGGGTCTGAAAGGAAATGAAAATAATTCTTGCTAAGAAACATGATCTTATAGGTGCCCCATTACAATGATGCCACAACAAAAATTGCTGTGTAACTCCAGGTTTTTCAAGGCTTGGAAACACAGCTAAAAAGCCTTGGTTTTGGTTTTACCCAGTCCTAGTGGCAATGGAACAGAGGGACAATGTAACCCTCTGCAGCAACCACAAGTCAGTCAATGTGTCCCCATACCCAAGGAGAAGGTGGCAGATTTGACAGCATAAGAAAATCTTAGCTCTGGGACCTTACTCTGAGCTCTGTCAAGGTGAGCTGGCTACACAGGTGCTAAGGAATATATTTTAAATAAGTTGATGTGTGAAGACAGTCACCTGCAGAGAAAAATTATTTACCACTTTTGTGGAAATGCAGATATACTTCTAGAAGTCATGGCTGGCTGCAGCAAAGAGAGTTTCATCTCCCAAACTTCTTTCAAGGTTAAGTTAAAAAAAATAAAATCAACATAGATCTATAAAGTAATAGCCTCTGTGTGTGATGACCAGTCACATCTACCCAGAGAAAGAAGACCTGACAGGATCCAACAGTCCTTGTTACACAAGGAGGAGGAAATCCAAGTCACCTCACTCAGCAAAGTTGATCTCCACTAATTGAAAGAATAAAAGCCAAGGCTCTGAGCACTGAGGTACTCAAGATTCCACATGCTTTAAATATCCAGGATGGTTATAAAACTACTATGATCCTTTCTTACTCTATCCCAACAGGTATTTTCTCAAGCTTGAATGTTTGGAATTCAGTAGGTTAGGGTTAATTACAGAATGGCAGACAAGGGAAAAAAATGTGATAATGGAGAAGTCACAGAAGGGGATGTAATCCTGAAACTTCAAGTCCTAGGTCTACTTCTGAAAAATCTTACTAAAAAACCTTGGTATCCTGGACACCAGGGGAAATCGTGCTCATGGTGAGCATTGGACAGCCATCTCTGTTCCAGCCTGTGCTCTGTGAACATGAAAGAAAGAACTCTGAAGGGGTGAAGACCTGTGCAAGAAGAATAAAAAAACCTAAGGAAGAGAGTATGTAAATGGAGCACAAAGCTCACTCCCAAAAAGAAAGACAAAAAATGGTGTTCATGTTTTACTCAGGACAGGGCAATGGAGGTGAGTTAGTGGGTGGTAGCCAGAGAAAGAGAGCAGAGGCCAGACTGGTAGGATGATATTTTGTTTATATTGTCCAAAGATGGAGGACATTTTGCAGATAGTGTCTAAAGAAAACATCTTATTCACGTTTGTTGTGGATCCAGGGAGAAATGGGAGAAACAGTACTCATGGCATTATCTTTAGAAACTGGGCAGAAGTTTCCCAGAATGCTGGGAGTATGAGTGTCTATCAGATATCCATATAAGATTTCACTCAAAACCTATTCCAACTCCATAGGTTTTGGAAAATAAAATAATTAGTTTTGTTCATGCCTTATTAAATTAGCTGTTAGCTGTCAAAATTAGTGGTTGATGCTGTGCAGTAAGTTAGTTCCCAATTTTTCTAAGCATAAAATCTGAGTGATGGATCAGATGCTGATGTGGGCTGCAGAACACAACAGCAGGGTGGCATCTGTTCCAGAAGGTTTTTCTGCAATGCTCCCAAAGCTGGCTTAAATATATTTACCTTGCCAATAGAAAAATATTGAATATTGTGACTTTTCTACAGCATTCCATAGTGTTTCTCCTGTATCCCTGCTGCACCATGCAGGGCTGGCAGTTCATTTCCTCCCTGCTGGAGGGGAGCCACAGATCCCCCTCAAGTGAAGCAAGCTTCACATATGCTCAGTTTGCACAAGTAATTACAGCAGGTTTGTTGCTCAAGAGTACAAACAGCCCACATTGTTAATGATTGTGCAAGAAACTTCACTCAGAATAAAGCCTGAGCTTCAGAAGGCTGGGGATTTTTTAAGTGTAAGCTGAAATAAAAGTTTCCAGAGCTATTTTTGATTTCTAAACCAGCCTTTCTGTTTGTAAACATCCAGGCAGCAGAGAGGTTGTCCTCCCTCCTCTCTCCCACGCAGAACCAACTTGCTGCTTTACCTCACCCTCTCCAAGCTGCCTTTTGGCTCTGGAAGCTGCCTGGGAATGAGACAACAAAGGCTGTGTGGACAGCAGCTAAAAATGCCTGGAAAAGCAGTCCTTGGTGGGCAGATGAGCAGACACTGTCTGTTTCCCCTGTCTGTGGCCACTGCATGCCTGAACACAGGGAGCCCTTGTGTTCAGAAAGGAAAGACAAGCTACAAGACACCATGCTAACTGTTCCCAGGGTTTCAGTTCCATTTTTCAATTAAGACCAGGGATTCTCCATGTTACTGAGGGCTAAATCTTTGGGGATTGTGGTTGGTCAGAGAGGTGGGTACCAACTAATCAATCAACCAAGACAATGGCTACAGATAAATGAATGTTAGGTGTTGAGATTTCACCTTTGAGCTTTCCTTTACTGAAGTTATTATAACTGGGCCATACAGAAACACTGGCTTTGGCACAGTGTGTGTAGTTTCACACAACAGGCTGGGCAGCACTGCTGTCTCCATGGCCTCACTCAAACCCTCTCTTGCTGGGCTGGGCTGTGCACAGATACTTCATGCCAGCCTGGGAGAGAAGCATGGCTCTCTCATGCTTTTGTCAGGATAAGGCACCTCCTGGGAAGGGAAGGGAAGGGAAGGGAAGGGAAGGGAAGGGAAGGGAAGGGAAGGTGTAAAGGCATGGCTTGTTTGTCTGGAAAAGAGAATTTCAGAGACTTTCAAAGACGAAGCATTCAAATGATGTGATTTTTCTTTTTTCCTGAAACAGCATGGCATCAGAATTTTTCCTGAAGTATCTGGCATCAAAACTCAAGCACAGGGTAGACAGCTGAGGCTTCCGGGTAATCCTGAGCATCCCCAGGTGAACTTACTCTGTAATACTAGCTCTGTGTATTCACAACTGCAGCAACAAGGACTGCTTCAACAGGCTCGTATGGGCTGAAAAGTCAATATGAGAACTCAGAGCATGGAAGTGCTGACAGGATAAAGGCATCCTCACAGTGTTTGAACCCAGTCCAAAACTAACATGAGTGAAAACCTCTGGAGAAGCTGTTCTTGTTGAACTGCAAGTTGCCTTTTTTTCCCCCCTATTTAAATAAGCCAAAGTAGTTAAATTGACATGATAAGAATCCGAACTTTATCAGTGAATTCTACCTTTCAAAAATAGTTATTCAAATTCTTACTTCATCAGGCTTTAGGAGGTAACACATTTAAAGAAATAAAATGTGGAAATAAATCCATTTGAAGGTGCTGGCTTCATCTGCATGGCAATGAAATGTTCTCAAGAAAGGCGTTTACTTTTAATTAATCATAAAGCAAATGCAAACCACATAGGCCACATTTGAGAAAATGCTTCAGTTCAAAGTGAGAAAATACTTTTATTAAATGAAATTGTAAGTGAATACCATTAAATGCATGTCAACACAGCCATTAGAGCAATCTATCAACCAGCATAAAGAAAGCATAAATTCACACAAGCGAGTTATGGACATAATAGAAGTGTGGCTGTATTTTTGCACTTTGTCTTCAGGGGAGATAGGTCTCTCCACAACAAAAGACCACCAGCTCAAAAGCAAACCCAAGCCCTAACCAGGAGGGGCTGGTTCCAACCTAGAAAGTTTTTACAGTACCCACTACATGGATTTGTCACCCTCCTCCTCACCAGTGGTACTATTTTATTCTCTGACATGACAGGCTGTATTGTCGTGGCTGCATTAATACTTACCTCTAGCTAATGCTGCCTCTTGTCACTCAAGCTTGGATAAGCCCCATCCTTGCATGACCCAGGGCTGCTTTGCAGCCATGCTGCGTGTCCCACTCCTGGACAAAGGGCCACAGCCAGGGAGGATGCATTCTGTGAGGTCAGAAGATGGGTAGCTCCTGTTTCACCCAGGGATGCACAGAAGCCCTGCTGCTGGCCAGCTGGTGTCGGGGTGGGGACAGCCTGAAGGTCAGGTCACTCATGTGTCAATGTGCCACCTGCTGAGAGCAGCACACAGAGTCAGTCTGGCTTTTTTAATTGCTACTCTTCATTTATTTCTCGTTTTGGTCCACTTCTCCTTGAGCTTGGAGTGATTCTTCTGCCCCTTCTTGAAGAGTAGAAAACCCTTAGTGTACCATGGGTGCTGTTAGCTGCAAATGTATATCAAGTCATCATAAAAACTTCTGGACCAATTTCCAGCTCCACCCACACACAGCTAGCATTATAAAAAAAGGTTTACCAGGAAAAGAATCCTAAAACCAACCAAACAACAAAATAAACAAACAAACAACAACAAAACCATGCAAATAAACAAGAAAAGGACACAAGAGAGGGAGCCTGAGCACATCTTTACTTCCAGCCTCAAAAGTACTCAGCCTGAGCTTGCAGACCTCCAAGGACACTCCCCCAAGGAAAGCTGGTACTGACTTTTGTAGATATGGGCCTTTCTATTTAATTTCCTTTTGCTCAGAAGGAGAAAGAAGGGCACAGTAATGCTGACCCTGTTTAGTTGCATCAAGACAAGAGGAATGTTGCTTAGTCTATTTTTTTTTTTTGCTCAGATGTGCTCCCCTCTTCCACTTATAAATATGTTTAAATGGTGAGTGCCACTATCCTGATCCTGGAGGAGCAGGGGGTGGTGATGCTGCAGGAGGAAATGCTAAATATGAGAGTGGCTAAATGTAAGTTTGGTGATGTCAGCTCTGTGTGAGATAGAAAAAATAAGGACTATGTTCAGCTCCACAGGATCAACAGTGAGGATATAAAATGCTTCTGAGTGGGCTAAACAGCTCCAGACCCAGAAAAAGACAGTTGAGTTGCTGAGATTATATTTAATTGGTGTTGTGCGAAGGCAGCCTCTCTGCAAGGCAGCCTACACTGTCCCCTCGTACAAAGCCTTTTCATGAGCTAGGCGGAACATATTGCCAAACATCTTGCCAAATACCAGCCTTATAATGTCATCTCAGGAAACAGAGGAGCCTGAAGCCACCAGGACAGTCTCACTGCCCTCATGGTCTGTCCTTGCCATCCCTGCTCTTTCTGCCCTGGGACAATTTGCCCCTGTTCTCCATGCTCCAGCCCTCCTAGGCTGGATGGCAGCCTCATCCCACCTCCTACAGCAATGTGAGCAGCGGCATGGCCAGCATTTTCATATAGGGAAGGACCCATATCACCAGGTCTTGTTTAATCATCTGGTCAGGATTCATCCACAGCTGTCAGGAAGCTGGGTTACAGTCACACAATCCCCAAAGAGCAAGATAGTGCAAATATTTTGTCCAAGCTGGCTTTCCTCGCAGTGATAACACACACACGCACCACACCTCATCACACCAAGAGGCCAAATTTTCCATTTGGTCTGTGTCTGCATCTGTCTGTGCCAGCCTGGTCTGACAGCAGGATTTTGTCCTAAATATGCTTCTGCCTCCCTAATGCTCAACCTGCTTGGAACTCATCCAGCTGGAAGTTATGTTTAAAATAGGATTCCTTATATATGCTGGTGAGACACTGGTAGAGAGACTTACTCACATGAGTTCCAGAGAATTAGGTGACACATCTGTTTCCATGTGCTTTCTCTGCTGCTCATGGAAAATTTCCCACAGAAAAATTATGTTTTGGCAACTTAGTCATTGGTAGTTTCTACCTCTTGATGAATGTCACCATGAACCACGAGAATCATCTACCATCTAGACATGGATGAGTCATGACCTTGTTTAGGACTTTATGTTATGCAGAAGGGGATATAACTTCCCTGTCAATTTTTCACATCCCTGAATAACTTTTGCATGGGGTATTAGGAGCAAGGGTTTGGCTGGATCATATTCATGTGTGCATTTGTGCATGTTTGAGGTGTATCTGTGCACAGATACATGCACCATTGAAGTTCATAGCCAAATGCCTGACTTAAACACACAAAACAAGTATGTCCCAGAAAAAAATGACAATAATCTTGCTGGGGAGGAGGTGTGGAAAGCTTTTTAAAAAATTTTGAAATTAATAATTTAATTTTAATTTTTTTTAGTTCTTTTTAATTTTTAAAAATTTTTAATGTGTTGAGAGTGTGGTCCAGTTGATTAAGCATTTTTTTTCCTCCAGAACCATTTTACTATTCTGAACCTAAGCTTCTTTTTCCTAACCATGCCTTGAAAATTAAAGCACTTGGAGCCAGATGCTGAACTGTTATATCCATAGGAATACATCATTTTGTTTCCTAAAGGGTGCTTTTTCAGGCACCCTGTTCTGAGGCTAGGCAGACTAAAGCAAGTTTGACCAGGCTGCTTCCAGCGGTCATTCCAGCTGAAATTTGTGGTTACATGAGCCCAGCCTAGTGGCTCCAAACTGGTGAGACAGTGGTTCCCAAGGGAACTAACTTTACCAACACTGTTTGCTGGAGCTGGGAGCACTGGGGAGGTGCCCAAGTGGTCCTGGGCAGAGCCAGCCTGCTCCAGCCGTGCTCCAGCCCTCAGAGTCGGGTGGGCTGAGATGTGGAGCTCTGCCAGGATCCTGTGGTGAAAAGGGCTGGGAGAAAGACAACCTTTGGGGGCTGTAGCTGCCACATACACGTTATGAAATGCCTCTCTAAAAGAAACAAAGGGGCTGCTGCATATAAAGCAAAGTCCCTAGTGAGGAGTGCTGGAGATGGTATGAGAAAAGGTCCCCAGAGCAGAGCAGAAGAGCCCTTTGCCTCACTGTGTTGTTTTCGGCATTCCCACAACACTCTGTCTTTTGAGCTCAGCCTTGCAAGCTCCAAGGCAAATCAACAAGTTGAAGCAGGAACCTAATTCAAGCTCTGAATAAAACCCATACCTGACAACTTTAATTATTAGGCTGATGCGTCATATTTACATTAATTTGAGCACTACTTAGATTCAATTACAATAATTCCTCCACATATTCATTCCAAGACATTTCAATAACTTAGCAGATAGCATATATAATCAAAGATTAGGTGAAGAAATAGGTATCTCTACAGACATACTGTTCCTCTACTTGGGTGCTGACTACAGCACCCTGTGCGTGGGTCTGCATGGATGTGCCTAATAGGGTATCAGCATCTGGAACAGTGTCAAAGGACATGTACTGGAAAGCCAATGAGCCTTGGCCATATTCCCAGGATCAAATTACAGCCCCTGTGGTGGGGATCCATGTTCACTTTAGCATGTGCTTTTGCAGACTGAAAGTATTCCTGGATTCTTCTTTTGCTGTTCATTTATCATCCTGCAGTGATGCCCAGCACAATTTTTTTCATCAGCCAGCTGGCCAGAAAGTTTATTCCAGATGATCTTGAGGTCCCTTGCAACCTGGTAGCCTGTGATTCTATGATTCCAGATGGTATTTGGCTCATTGTCCCTTTCCTGTTTTTCAGGAATACAACTTATATCTGTTTGATGCAGAGCATGACAAAGCATTCAAGACAGAGTGCCACATCATGGCACCATGTCACAATCTGTTCTAACTCCTAGGTATAGCTTGTGTTGCTTATGACTGATAAGGTGTTAAATGATCTGCAACCCCAAAGTGGAGGAGCTCTTTCTTTCCCTCTTCCTACTACCAATACCCCAGGATCAAACTGTCACACTCACGAGCTACAGAGTGAAAGCTACTGTCCAGGTGTTTTCCACCCTAGTATTTGGGTTTCTTTCACTTACTTGGTATAATACAAAGAGTCGAGATGTATGGCTAAGAACTGATGAGGCATTAGAGCTGAGAGCATATGCAAACTAATTTTACAGTCCAAGTACTGTTTGGAGTCCTACATCATCACCCCAAATGAGAGTATGTTGGGATGGGAGGACAACAGTAAAACAGAACAGAAAAGCCCTCCCTCTGGACATGAATTTCACTCTCAAGGTAGGAGAGAACAAGTAAACTGGGGCCATTTTAAAAATGTAGCAAAGGTTCCGTGTTTCTCTGACCGTCCTACACTTTACAGCCATGGGGAGTAGTTTCCTGTCCGCCCTAAGGAAGGTCCCGATTTCAAAGGAAGCGCGAGCTGGCTCTGAAAGGGACAGTTTCTCGTCACTTCTTTCCGTGTGTTTATTCCTCCCAGCAGCGTTCTGTCTGTCCGAGCCGCCCCGGCCGCTGCCGCCCGAGCTGCGGAGCCGCGCTCCGGGCGGGGGTCCCGGGCCGCGCCCCGCGCTGCAGTGGGGGGCTCGCTCCGCTCGAGGGAGCTCCTGCCTCTGCGTAGCCCAAAGCAAACCCTGGCAGCACCTTCAGGCAAAATCCTGAGGGTGACAAAACCTCTGTGCCAAGGAAAGGCTGCACGCCCTCTGGAAAGCTGAGGAGATGCTTGTGCCGGAGCCTGAGATGCTCCTGGGTGAGACAAGGCGTTTCCAAGGCTGTTGTGTTTCAGCCCGAGGTGTCCTGGGCTCTGCCCGCCCGTCTGTCCCAGCAGCTGGATTGGCCACGGCACCCATGGCACCCCCTCCTGTCCTTGTCACCGCAGCTGCTCCAGCTGAAACGCTGCTGAACGAGGGTTCCGTGCGGCATGTGGGAAGGGGCAGGTCCCCAGGAAGAGCTGATTGACATGGCTCATAAGGTCACCCAACTATTCAAAAAAGCAGACTTGAGAAACAAGGCTTACTTTGGTTGTTTCTTAATCAAGAAAAATTGACCTTATTTTGTCCTGCACTTACCACTGCAGAAAAACTGCATTTTCCCAAGGAATAACTTTCTCAGGAAGCTGACTGTATATAAGGAGGAGGACTGAGGAGATAATTCAACTCCTTTAAAAGAAAATCGCTTATGTCACAGATCCATACCTCAAAGTGTCAAGACAAATATAGGGTCTAATTAAATGTTTAGAAATCTGCACCTTTGGCAGGACAGCATTAAGGGAACTGCTCCTCACATCCCCTGTCAGCCAGGAATCCCAGCAGTGCAGATGCTTTTGGAGAAGGCCAGAGAGCAAAATCCATCCCTGGCTTCATTAGAGACCGTTAAACCTGATTCATCCTGTCTCCAGCCACTCCCCGACTTGTCTTTGGAAAGCCAGGACACACTGAGGCGTTCCCCAGCCAGGGTCAGGTGTCAGAGGCAGCTTCTCCAGCAAGCCGGTGTGAGTCAGAGTATTTGGGAACTGCTCCAAGCTATTGGAAAAAAACAACTCCCAAATTAGCTGGGGTGGCTCCCAAGCGAATCCACCTCCGCGGGGAAGGAGGTGATCTAATGAAAGCGTGCGGTCAGAAATCAAAAGAGCCTGGAAAGCATTCCAAGCTGCATAATAAGATTTCACATTTCATATCTTCAAAGCATTAAGTGAACATTATCTAATTAATCCTCACAACACTCCTCAGAGATATTATCCCTATTTCACAGACAGAGAAACCGAGGCACAAAGTTAAGTCACTTGCCTGGGGCCAGAGAAGGGAGTGTCGAAGCTGGGATTAGAGTCCAGGAGTTTCTGGCGCCCAATTTTTTCCTCAGACTACTGGGTCATGTGTCTTCCCTGCAGGGAAGATAATAATGAGCCCATAATTACCCATACAAATTCCCAGTGACCAGGCTAACCTGTCTGTATAAAGCTATTTGTAATTCCAATAAACACGCCCACAATTTAGCTGCCTCCATGAACTACAGTACTGTCTCAGCCATAGGAATCCAGGCCTTCAAATAGGGGCTGTTCTTTGACAGAGCAAATCCCAGCTCTGACCCACTCCAAGTGCCACTGGAGGACCTGTCATTTGTAATCCCTGGTGACTATCCATGTATGGCATGAGTACTGTGGGACCTGTGGTGGCAAGGCAAGGTTTGTGGAGAGAGGGAAGAGAGTTGTAAAAATGAACAAGCCCTTTGGGCACTCATGCTCTTTTCCAAGCCTGATGCAGAAACTGAAACTTTTTGCTCAGTACAGGCTGAGAGCAACTCCTCACCATCAAAGGGGTGGTTGTGTGGTCAAATTGCTCAGCACAGTCTGTCAGTCTTGTAAAATATATGACTTCTTCCACATGTAGACACACTTCCCTGAAATGGCCTTGGGCAGACTCACTGCAGTGTCACTGGGAAACTCAGGGCTCCCAAAGTGCCCCATGCTTCCACCTCTTTCCCTGTCCTGCCCAAAGGAGGGGAATAATCTGCTCAAGCCCTTGTGCACTCCCAAGGAGATGGCTCTGCCCAGGCTCCCGTTGTGCCTGGTGCTTATCCTGTTTTTCCATCACAGAAAGGCCTCTGTGGGTGTGTGAAGGTGTGCAGGTGTGGCTGTGTGCCTGTACTCCTGTGGTGCTCTGTGCTCTCTTCTACCAATATATTTGAATATAGTGAGCTGGTCTTTTTGACGTGAGACTCAAGCATTATGTGCCTGGTACCACCCATCATTCAATGTTTCCCTGCTGTCATCTCAGCAGGAACACCTTTCCACAAAGCCTCTATCATCCCTACTCAAACCAAACTTATTGTTACTCCAGAAAAATTATCACCATTGAATTCCCACAGGGAATGTTGTACACAGCTGTATCACACATTATTTTAGCTGAGACTTGAGTGTTTGCCTGGCTCTTCTCTTATGCTGCCTACTCTTGCTTGCAGTGTACTTTGCCAGAGACACCTATGGCTTTTGTCACAGACCAGCACAGCATCCCACTAGACACTGTGAAACACAGAAACAGCCCCTCCTTGTACCAGTCAGCCTCTGTAGTCGGGTCAGACAGCTCACAGTGATGTCAGAGATATTGCAAGAAATAATAGCAAATTAAGTTTTTGGTGGTCAAGAAGCCTAGGTGTAGGACAGCACCTGTGAGGGGCAGAGACACACAAGCAGTTCTGTGCCCTCCACCAGGGCCAGGACTTGGGCTCTCTCCTCAAGAGCAGTATCTTCACAGTGATAAGGACTTCTCTGGGTGCTTTTTCTCTAGGCACATGGACACTGTTTCCCATCCAGGCACTGCCATGGGTAACTGCCCACAGCTCCTGGGGTTTTGCTTCTGCCCACACACCAGTGTCAGAGATCCTCCCACACTGCTGGAATGCTGCTCAGTATTTCCTCTGATTCACAGTGATGTGCAGAACCCCATCTACAATTTTTCAGTATCTTAGGCAATATTTCAAAACCAGGCCAGGCCAGCAGTAATGCTGAGTTCCAGATAATTTGGGCTGGCTGAAAGCTGTCCTACACTGGCCACATTGCATCCTTAGACCACTGGCCCCTTGCCTGTGGGACATCTGGGGTCTAGAAGAGGCAGGGAGAATGAGACAGCCTTGGGGAGCACAGGAGGCCACAGCAGTGTCCACAAGGAGGTAAAAATAAAAGGCTGAGGAAGGGGTGTCAGAGATGGGTTTTCCTCCAAGAAGGGTTGAACCCTCACAGACTGTCTGTGCTCTGCAGGGTACAATGGTACCTTGTCACTGAGGAGAGAACAGAGGGGTGTTTCAAAGGCTTAAAGTAGCCATGTCTGCCAAGCCCCAGGGCTCCACATCACATCCCCAGTGGGCTTCAGGGCAGACCAGCAGCAGGATTAAAATGGAGCATTTGGAAACAGGAACAACTCTTCCTCAACCAAGAGTCCCACAGTAAAGATGATCACTTAATTGCAAAAAGGGACCACTCAGCATTTAGGGACATACTTTTCAAACTTGTTCAAAGCCTGCTCTGGTCTCAGACTTTTAAGGCACCCAGATGAGGAGTCTCATGGTGATGGTTGTGCTTTGAAACTACAGAGCAGTGGCTTCTGCTGAGAGCCAAGTGCTTTGTGCAGAAAGCTGCTTTGGTGCTGCACTGAAATCAGAGATGTTGCTCTTTGGAATATCTGGCTTTTCCTCTTTTTTTACAATTTCTTTATTTACAGATCCAGAAGTATCATTAAAAGAAATTAAAGGCACATTTTGTTTACTAAAACATTTTCATGTAATATGGGGATTATCCCATAACCTCTGTGGGTCCTGCCCTGGTCAGAGTTGGCTTAAAAATAATCAGTGAGGCAGCATGGTCAAGTTTGTCTTGAAAAATCAAAAAGGTTTAAAAAGATAACTGAAATAATACAAAAAACCACCAAAGGCGAACACAGTGTAAGAACAGGTCCTACACCTGTTACAACATCTTGAGAATGCCTCAAGTTCCTTTGTTCTGTCCCTTTTTCTACTTAATGATCAAGGATGGATCTATTGGAAAATTGCCAACAGAAAGAGGTACAGGTTCTGACGAACAGTGACAAGGTCCAACAGGTGCTCCTCTCCTGGAACTGAGCCAATTACAAAGAGACAAACATAGAACTATCCAGTTAAATTTCCTAAAAAGTGAAGAAGTAAACCAAAACCCTTTCCTTAAACAGAAATGCCCACCTGGTAGTGGGGGGTGCATTACTACAATGTAATATTTTTAAAAATTCTAAATGCACAAACACACATCTGATCTAGACTTTATATTTAGGATCAGATTTATTCTTGTGAGGAATCAAACTGCCTTTTCCTCACTTTTTTGATCCAAGGACCAAGAACTCCTGTGCAAGAACATGTATAATTTGTTTATCATGTCAGATATGTTTTCACTCCAGTGACAGGCAGAAAAGCTTCTGGTTGGTTCATCTCCTACTGAGCTGTTAAAAAAAAAAAAAAAAA
>WEIU01011202.1:403604-519412 GCA_013389925.1 Aegithalos caudatus | reverse complement strand
TTTTTTCACCCCCAAAAAAGGTTAAAAAAAAAAAAAAAAAAAAAAAAAAAAAAAAAAAAGTATATATATGTGTATGTCTTTCTCCCAAGATGCAAACCTTTATATAAAAATGATTGCCAATAAATGCTGACAGACAGGAACTAGATTATTCCAGAAATACTGCAAGCCATACTAATATAACATTTTTTTTCTGTAAGTGGTATGGTTTAATGACATAAACTGATAGTATGAAATGGCAAGTTAGAGGCTCATTAGATGCTGACAGCTGTAAGCATTTCAGGATGCTGTATTAAAAACATCTGCTCAAAGGAAAAAATAGCACTAAAACAAGAAAGGAATGAATAGTTGAAAACAGCCTCACGTCCAATTTGTTGTCTGGTAGCTACCAATTCTAGGAATGACTAAGACCTCTCAATTTCAGTAAGTTAAATCTAGCAAGAGCCAGATCCTTGGGATCTGGGCACATTGTGCCTCAGATTGCACATTTTGCTTTATATTCCCTGGCTTGTGGAGCATGTGTTTTGTGCAATGTCTTCATACAGCTATCCCTTGGGAGGAGGTTCCAATTAGCAATGTAACCACTGCAGTACCAATATCTTCTTAGCAGTTCTGATCTAGGAGATTTTTCATTTAACATAGTCAAGACAGGTTTCAGACATGAAGACATCCTGGGATGCAAAGGTAGAATAAAATGTTTTCTTAGTGTATTATGTAGTAATGGGAAAATACATGTGGAGTCGATCACCCAAAATCCAGATGCAGCTACTGTTTGGCATCTGCTTCTCCTGTTTCAAATTTTGTTTTTCCTGAAGCTGAGTTGCCGTAGCTTTGGTGTCCTCAGCTACCAGGTGCTGGCATTTAGACAAGAAATCCAGGAGGAGGTGACCTCATGGAACCTCTATGCCAAATAATGCAAAAGGGTTTGAAAAACCCAAACAAACCCCACCCCTCTCCCCATTCTCTTAAGCTGGAGCCACGAGCTGTTCTTATCTCCAGACAGTGGTACTTCAGAGGTCACCTTGCTGGTCTCAGAAGGCTCCTGAGCCTCTTGGCCATTGCAGAGATGAGTCTCAGTCATGAGGATCGGTAGGAGAAACCCTCCCAGAGAATCAAAATACAAAGGAAATTGGGTGGAGTATTACTGTTTTAGTTGCAGCCCTGGATGGAAGCTATTCCTCCTATTTTGTTGAAGAAAAATATACCA
The DNA here is from genome assembly GCA_013389925.1 of Aegithalos caudatus. NCBI lineage: Eukaryota > Metazoa > Chordata > Aves > Passeriformes > Aegithalidae > Aegithalos > Aegithalos caudatus. Next base: position 518,208 of record WEIU01011202.1, on the reverse strand, counting down.
CTGCAAACTGAAACTGAAATTTTAATACTTTGTGAAATACTGTTCTGTTTCCTAAATAGAACTGTTAGTGTTTGAAGATGGGAAAACAAGAAGATACATATGTGCAACTTTTCCTTTTCAACATTCTCTTAGTGCCATTTCATAAGAAAACTTTGAGGACTCTGGAAGCATAAGCATCTGATGCCTGGAAATTAGACTAATAATGAAGATCAAAGCAGATGTTTTCTAAGCATCTCAAGTTGCTTATTCCTCACTAGTCAGAAAACTGAAAGGGAAAAACATCTCTAATGGAAAGCCATTGAAATGTAGGAAAGCTGAGGAAGCAAGTTAGGCCATTGAAACAGGAGACTCAGTCCCTCCTGAGAATGGGATGAGCTTGAAAGTTTAAAAGCACAGCAACAAGGACAGATCCCTGGCCATCAGCTGAGCTACATGTACTTTTAAAATGGCAAGTAATGCAACTGCACATAGCCCATGTGAAAGAAGGCTTGATTCCTTTGCATTTTCCCCAGCCAGACCTGCACATATCCATGGACAGTCTCTGCCTGAGCTGACATGTAACTGAGCTGGAGACACAGTGACTGTGTATACATCTTGTCCAAAGCCTGCAAGGAGATTGTAGTAGCTCTCCTTTCACTTCAGTGGATTTTGGCCCAAGCCAAAAGGAAATGAGAGCCACTACAGCTACTGATCTGTTACATATACACAGTACTTCTGTTATGGACATACATTCCCCTTGGCATTTAGTGTGTCACTGGAAGAAAGTCTTAACACATGAACACAACCTTTTTGATATTTCTCCTTTTTAAACTCTCTCAAACTGTTAGGAAAGAAAATAAAATCTCACAAAACATTCCACCAAAGTGTTGCTCTGGAGCATCAATTTTACTTCCAGCAGCCCTTTACCCAAAGCCATCCTTTGACAGATATGAAGTAACTATTCCTCTTGCCAGCCCAAAGGGAATTTCGTGGACAATTACTTCCTGCTTCCATTTTGAACCAAGGAATCACAGAAAGATTTTTCTCTTAGCAAACATCTGAAAGCTGCTCCAGTTGTGTCTAAATATTTATGTTCATGTCTACACAGTAAAGATTGCATCTCATATAGAAGAAAGAGGTACAGACAAATAAAGGGAAGTGAAGAAAACTGTTTGGTGAAGAAACCAATTTGAAGATTAGACAAATGGCTTCTGAGGCCCTCAGATCACAGCACGGTGACTTCATTGCTAAATGCAATTGTGCACAGTCTTAGGAGAGGTATTCTGTACAGCACATCTTTCATAATTAAGAAGAATTTTTTTTTTTCCAAGTCAAATAAACCTTGTTTATCTGGGGAGGGGGAGGAAGGGTGGGAAGAGTGTTGAGCTGGTCCAAGAGACAATTTTGAAACTTTAGACTGAGAGGAGTCTGAAAGCCTGGGCTGGGGACAAAGAACTCACCTGCAGCATCACAAAAAAGGCCCTGTCACAGAAATCTGTCAGGATTCTGGCTGTGAATACTCAGGGCATGTTGAAAGCCTCAGGACAACAGATCTGATCCAGCACCATGGAGCCAGAGGGAAAACCTGCAGCATGTGCAGCAGCAAATCCCAGCAGACACATGCAAAAGGGATTGAAGGAAGAGTGAGCTTTCCCCCCCTGGTGCCCTGCCTGCACATCACTGCCTGCACAGGCTTTGCATTGGCCACAATGGGGTCTCTGGTCACAGTTACATGGTGCTGCCTGACAGCAGCCAGAAAGCACAGACATTCCCAGTGCAGCGTGGGATGGGGTTTGCAAATAGAGGAGTTTGTATTTTGAGTCTCATCTGCTGGCACTGAGAAATTATCTGAGTAACTGCTACCAATCCCATGGGAGGGCAGGGTAAGAAATGAGCAGGGCTAGAATTAGTTGCCATTCTTCATCAATTCAGTTTGAAGGTCTCCCTGTGGCTTTGCTGTATTGCTGCATACTGCCTATCTCTGTGCTGACCACGAGCTAGGACATGAAAGCTTCAAGCATTTTTGTTCTTAAGTAACCTTTCAATTACAAAGATTCATCTTAAATGTGGTGCTCCTAGTGATGTGCTTGATGTTCCTTCTTTCATCTGCTGGATTTCAGCAATAAACTCAGTAATTGTGGCCATTCTCATAGTGAGCGTGGCAGGGTCACGTTGCCAACTGAGATGTGTCATTGCAATGAGTGGCAAGGTTGGTGGCTGGGTTTAGGCTCAGTTCCTGGCAAATTCCAGTGCTGAATCCACTGGAAAGGCTTCAGAGACAGCCTCTGGGACTGTTTTGGATTTAGGCAATTGCTGGTTTGGCCTCTGTCTCATGTCTTCTTGGACATAGCTCCCCTTTGTTTTCCTCTCCATGACATGTATTCCCTTTGAAACAATTAGGACCTTCTTAAGCTCTTTGTTTCTAATTCTGGGCAGTTTAGCACAAAGTATATTTATGCTAATTGCATACTGAGAGTACACTCTGCTTGGCTTGACTTTCCCTTGCTAGGACTTTTAAGAATATATTTGTCATTGCTGGGAGCAACATTAGATTTGGGAGAGCCACAAACTTAAAGGGTCTGGCCTCACCTATTTTATTCTGTCCTGGAATTGAGTAGCACTGGGTAATTGATGTCTTGAAAGTTTTCCTTCTCTTGTTCCACTTTAAAATGTCATCTCTACTTTAACACTTGATGTTTCCCATCCAAATAAACATATCTATTCTGAACCTGGCTGATGTCAGGCTCAGATCTAAGCAGATCTTCTCTGCAATGGAGAAGAGACGTGAGTGGACAAAAAAAAGTGTCCCACCTTTGAAGAGTGTATCCCAAGCCAAGGCTTATTGTGCATGAAATGCATCCTTGAATGGAAAACAGGTATTTCTACAGCATGAAGCACATTTGGGTTTTGCACAGAAGTGGTCTCCAGTGGACAGAGCACTATCCAGTGCTGGTGATCAAGGCTCCTCTGGCCAAGGGAGAAGTCACTCCATACCATTAACAAATCCAAACAGAAGAGGTATTAAAATATATTTTTAGGAAACTTCTATATTTCTAAAAAAGAATACACTATTAAGTAATACTTAAATGTCTTCAAACAATATTTGTCCCCATGCTTTTCTTTCCTCCCTCTCCCCTCATTCCTTCATTTTTAGGTCCTTTCCCACAGTAAGCTGCCTCCAGTATATCTGCTTCCCATTCCTCAGTTCACAGGCAATTTCCAATAGCAGAAGCTAATGTGATGCCAGCAATTATGGTGTAACTGGAACTAAAATGTTGGGAAGCGGGGAGATGACTGATGGCTATTGTTCTTTTCACATATTAAGGAGATGGAAACAGGAGCACCTCAAGAATTTTTTTTGGTCCATCTGTGGTTCTTTGGTCAAAATTCTGTTAAGTTGCTGGTATGAGTATTTCAAAAGAAACATCCTCAATTTCAGATGATGAAAGGAAAAGGTTCCTGGCAAAAAATCCACCCAACCAGGCCTGTCTGCAGGATGCTTTGCAGACCCTGGTGACATACACAGGTCAGCCAGGTACAACCCAGCTGCAAACTGAAGGCTGTTCACTATCCAGACACTGCTGAGAGCAAGGCAGAGTTAGCTCATCCTGTTGAGATACTGACATATCTCCACCAGGTCCTGGTTGCCTTCAAGACTGTGTAGGCAGGACTATGCTGGCCTAGCAGTTGTAGCTGATTCTCTTTTTTTTTCTTGCTATCTTCAAGAAACCTGGTCTCTCCTTCGGGTGGGAACCTTTTGCACACGATACTGATGTGCCTTCTAGGCATGTGGGTGACCCTAACTTCAAAGTCAAACAACCTTCCCAGCACCATCCTCTCAGAACCATGTCGCTGGCCCTTCAGCAAGGTACAGCTAGAAAAATTCCATCCAGACAGGCAGCCATCTCTTACAGTGCTTGGGAGCATGCAAGTAAATTTCATTAATAAAATTGCCTCAGAGTGCTGGTGTTGGATTTCACAATCATATTGAGTTTGCTGCATGGTAATGACAGCAGAAAGTCAAGCATGACCTGTAAATTCCAGCCCAGAAACAGTGTCAGTGGCCTCTGTGTGCTCACAGCTGCTGCTGCTGCAGTGCTGGGGAGAGCTGGTATACCTGAGCCCCTAGGCTCTGGCACAACTGATTAGCACAACCCTGTCCTAAATGCAGATGTGGGACAGAAGTTAGAAAGGCTTCATAGTTACCTCCCATCTTCAGAACATTTTGAGTTGGAAGCAAACCCACCTCCTGTACTTTAACATCTGATGTCCAAGGGGCTGGTGGCCTGGAGTGCGATGGGCTGGAGGGGACATGCTGTCTCTAAGCTAATTCAAAGCAGCATGTGCAGGCCCTGACTCCTCTGGCTTTCATGGCTCCTGCACAGCTGTGAGTCCCAGAAGAGAGCAGAAAATGCCTGGCACCAGGACTGCCCTTTACACCCCAGATTTGTCCTCAGTGGGCAAGGCTGCACTTCAAATGGCATCCTGTTTGTTTTACCAAAAGAAAAAATACAGTCAACATCTGGCTCAAATACTCCAAGGATATTACTTCAATTTATCTTTCAGTTTGGGCTATTTCGATTTCCCAAACTGTATTCAGCCCCATGAAGAAAAAGACACTTATGGGCCGAAAGGACTCATTTGTAAAAAAAAAATAAATGGCAGTGAGTTCATGCTGCAGGATTTATGGCTGAGAAAGTAACACAGAGACAGAGTCTTGTGCTTTGATAGCTTAGCACTTCTGTGATGTGTGAATGAAGTCCAGCAGGCCCAGTACCACGTTAATCTCCAAGGTTTGATCTCTGTCTGTAATGAGATGCCAGCAGCCTGTACTTCAAAGCCTGCATTGATACAGATAATCTTCTGAAAGACTCTCTGCATTTTGAGGCAGCTTGTATTGGGGATTACAATGACAACAGGAGGAGATGATGGAAGAGGAGGTGATTGTTTGATGCTCGTTCCTTCAGTTCCTGTCCAATATTTCTTTTGTTTTAGATTTCCAAAGAGTGGTGCTGCCCTGTCCCCCACACTCTCACCTCAGCAGGACTCAGTCTTGTCAGATGAACCCTGTGTACTCCAGGGCAGACAGGCTGGCTGAGATGCTCTTCTGCCCAAGTCTGTGGAAATGCCTCTGTTTGTGCTGAAGTGACAGATGCTACATCATCTTGGCTGAAATATGGGCAGATGTTGCATTAGAAAAGGCATTTAAATGTTGCACTTCCAAACTTCTGAGGTTATTTTTTTCTCAAAACTGTTGTAAGGGACTAGGGGAGAGGGTAAAGATGACAGGAGACCACAGGCTATGAGAAGCATGTTATAAAACAAAATTAACCCTAGTTTCATGTACACAATTATGCTTTATGTTGAAAGTATATAATTTTCAAGGCATGTCTGACCAGGAAACAGAACTGAAATATTTTTATATTGACGAACACTACTGACCTAAGAGAAAAATGGTGGCAAATGTGCATCTTGATTGATCTTTCAGCAAGAAGAGTTACAGAAATAGACCAGAAACTAGACTATAAATTTAATTAAAATAGATAGAGGTTAATATCTGGGATGCCAGTACTGGTTACATTATTCTCAGAAACCTTTTCAAAAAACACTCGTGTATTTAAGCACAGCTAAACCTCTATTTTTCAGGCATAAAATGAAATAATTTTACACGCGGTCCATATTTCTGCCTGTCTTGCAGGGAGAGCAGCACTGACAGCAGAATGCTGAGAGAAGCTATAGGGGTAGCATGAGTAGAGAAGTGATTGCACCAGATGGATTCAGTTCACACAGTTGTATGCCCTTGCCACATGGGGACATGAAGCTTAGGTAAGGTTTTGGGATGCTACCTCCAGCCCCCAGCCCTGTCCTCAGGATAGGGAGATATACTGGGTTGGTTCAAGATCTAAGGAAACGCCCCTTTGTCTTTTCACCATCACACGCTTAGATCCATCATCCCTTCCTGAACAAAAGAGACCCAGAACTCTTTCACAGACATGATAAAATGCAAAGAGGGAAACCGTATAAACGGGGAAACTGAACACAGAAGGTTAGGCAGCTAAAGGTTTCTTGCAATATGGCAAGCACTGGATGGCAGACACCACACTTGGAGTAACATACACAGTATCCAGCAGGAGAGGTTCAAGAAAGGGTAGGTGTTTGCTTGACTGAATCACAAGGTGAAAGAGATTGGTTGATTTCCAAAAGTGGTATTCAAGGAGCTCTATCCAAGGGTCATGGTGAATGCAGTGGCCTGAACGTAAAAATAGTTTCGCAACAAAATATTTTAAGGAGCAATGGCATAAAAGAAAGCAAAGCTGATTCTAAGCACTGCTTCAACACACCAGGATCAAGTTTGGCAGAGGTCTGACTCTGGGCCCAGCTGAGTCTGAGGTCAAAGAGCCATGCTCAGGAAGGGCAAGACCAATGTAGAGAAGCAAGGTGAATTCTGGGTGTCCATGGTTATTGTAGCGAAAACTGGGACATTTCTACACTGGAACCTTCTTGTGAGAGGACTTGGCCAGAGTGTGTCTCTAATTTAGTAGAATTGCATGGAAGAAATCATGGCAAAAATAGATGGGATGGAGACTGCCAGACTACCAGGAGCAAACAGCAAGAGATTCAAGACAAGCTAAGAATGTCTGGACTCAATCACTGAGATAGTGCCCACCTTGGATGTCAGGAAGCAAAAGTGACACCAGGGTTAAAAGAGGTATTAGGAGGATCAGAGGTTCTAGAGGCATGGAAGCCTGAGGTTTGTACCAGCCAAACTAATAAAAGTTTCAATAAAAGTAGTAGACACCTTGAAACAATATGATCTGGATAGAAATGGTCCACCTGGTAAGAGCCAGCATGGCTTCTGGAAATCCTGCCTTTCCAACGTCTCAAAGTTCTTGAAAGAAGTAGCAAATGTATTGATGAAGATTATCTATGTAAGTCTATCCCCACAGATTTCTAGGGAAACTAAGAAACTAGTGGAAGTAGGAAGTCCTGGCATAGAGAAATGGCTGAAAGGCAGGAAACAGAGGACAAGCAAAAGGGTCATTTAACTCAATAGAAGGAAGTTACCCATGGAAATTTTAGAGGTCTGTGCTGAGGTCTGTTCTGTTCAAAATACCCATAAATAACATGGAAAAGGGCATGAGCAGTGAGGGACAAAGGTTACACATGATACAAAATTGTTTAAAGTAATAAGGGCAGGCTGTGACAAATTGCAGACATGTCTCATGAGACTGTATGAAATGTCAGGTGAAGTTTGGTGTAGCTAAGGACAAAGAAAGAAAACACCATGAAAACCAGTCCTGATTTAATACACCAGATTTTGATCACTGAGTTGACCATTTTTTATTGAGGAGCAGGCTTTGGAATTAGGACAGGTGACTCCATAAAGTACAGCTGCACTGCTGCAGGACTGTGGAACTCCTTGAGGGACAGAAGTAGTTTTAACCAGTTCAGGGGGAGACTGGACAAGTACTTGGAAAGAAATCCATTACAAGAGTCGCTTGAAAAATTGTCGTAAGTTCACAAAAACCCCAGTTCTTCTGCCTTGCTTGTCTCCTGCCCACAGGTCATGCTGCCTTTGAGCCCTGGGGTCCTTGGGGTCCATATGGGAAGAAGTGAAAACACAAATGGTATTCATAACCTACAAGGCTCTGAGAAGGCCAAGAGGAGGCTGGACTGAGGTGGAAAAGAGGTGATAGTGACTGCATGGAGAAATCAGCCTACAGAGTTCATACAGAGCAGCTGAGCTCTTACACTACATACTTGTGGCAAAGCTGATGTTTAAGACATGGCATGTCTGGAGATGTACCTCACAAACCGACTAGGGATTTTAAACAATGGTATGAGATAATTACTGCCCACAAAGTCAAATGTGAGGACAGGGAACAAAGACTAGATGAGTCCCATAATTAAGAGAGACAGAAGGGCATACGTGTTCCCATTGAAACTCAAGGTCTACACTGAGAACCAGCAAAAGGATTCAACTGGTTTAGCTAGGAAGCAAGCAGATGCTGACTGTTTGGGAATAAATTGACTGGATTAAGTGTTGAGAACGAATTCTCATTTGAGCAGGGTTACAAGAGACAAAATCTAGGGAAAAAAGACACTTCCAGATGACCAGTCTCACAGGATGAGTCAAACACAGTGATAGGGGCAGAGACATCTTTCAGGGAAAAGATTTTGAAGCAGCTAATTTTGAGGCAGTTAATTTTATATTTACTTTATAAAATATAATGAAGGGAGTAGCCAGATGGGAAAAAAGTGAAAGTGTGTTAAGGACTGAATGGCTCAGAAAAAATAACAGAACATAAAGTCCATGGAGAACACAGGACCAGCCTAAAAAACCAAGAAATAAACTAAGGTACTGGGAACAAGGAAACTAAAAGATTCCTTTCAGTCCATGAAGTAAAATATGCTCATGGAGGCAAAAGTGAGAGAAGCACAGGTGAGGACTGTGTTTGATTTCAGTGACTTGTTATGGACACATCTGCTATGTCTCACACCCAGCTGCATGTTACCTCACTCCCCTGTCTGCCCATGAGGCTCATCTTATGTGAAAGTTTGTGGTAGGTCACAGAACCGTGATTTGCGCTTTTTCACAAGCCTTATCATGTTAGCCCTCCATGAAAAGGGATGCTGCATGCATCCCTGCCCCAGCTGATTCCCCTTGGATACATGGGCACAAACACAGCCTCACAAATTTCAGAGCATCTCCATTCCCAAGGAGGGCTCCAGGCCTCAGTTCAGAAATCCTGGTGGACTCAGCAAGTGTGTTCATTGTCAGATCTTACAGGGCCCCAGAGCTCCAGGAGCTTCACAGAGAACCTCTCTAAAGACACAGTTGGTGAAAAAGCAAGGAATATGGAGAAATGTGTTTTTCCAAGTTGGACTGCCTTACAAGCACTACACCACAACTGCACTATCAATTTTAAATTGAAAAAATACCAAAGAATTTGGTTCCTGAGGTTCCTACTCTGTGATTAGGCAGAGATCTTAATTTATGCTTGCCTATACCCAAAGGGTGTCTGTTAGTCAGAGCTAAGCTTTTTCATAGGGACTAAAAGAGATTTCATCAAAGCAATTTACTGATTTGCACTGTTAAAACTGGCAGCTGCTACATAGAAAGTTTCCTGCAGGACCAGTAGTGAAATAGCATCCTTTTCCAGGCAGTCTTGATGGAAAGAGGACAAAATTCCTCACTTTTGTCTCTTGCTCTGTCTCAGCTTCCTTTGGACAAACCATGCTGTGTTGAGTGAAAAATTCTCTTATTCCCAGAGAGAGGAAAGGCGATGAGGAGGAGGGACACAGCATGAGGAAGCCGGAGGGGAAACTCTCCCCTTGTTTCCCACTCCTCACAAGATCAGTGCTTCAACATGCCAAGCACTTGCAATCTGATTTCTGAGGTGAGGCTCCCCTCACTGATGCAGTGTTTACCTTCTTTGTCTGTGCAGGAGCACAGGGTGGTATTAAGGGTCTATAAATAAATAAAATTTAAAAAGCTCTCCAGCTTCATTGATGCATCATCTGGATGTATTCTGTATTCACAGCAGCTAATTGTTCTCCTCTAAAAGACAAAACCCTAAGTAAAACAGCAATCAAGTTATTTATTTATTATGTAAGTAAAGGAAAAAGGTTATCAAAACTACTGACCTCCTCCTGGACTTGAAAGAATCACAAATCATGTTTTGTTAATGACAGAAGCAATTACTTCCCTGTGAGGCAGTTGGATGTCTCTCTAGCAGAACAAGAATGAGTGAAATTAGATCTCTTGATGCAGAAAGCATCAAAGAACAATTTTTATAGCACATGTTAAAGAGAGGATTTTTTTTTTGTGTAGTGTAGTACATTATTATATTATATTAAATGTACTTTCCAAATATATATCCTCTTCCTGTCCCTGTGCTTCTATGAGGTGTCTATTTACACTGAATTATACCCCTCCAGAATAATAAAAACCTGCTATTCTTACTTCAAAGACTTTTCTTGATCATGAGCTAGAGACTTGCATGAAACATTTCACATCACTTAAATGTTATTGCTTTTAAGTGTTTTCAGAGCTCTAAAGAAATCAGTCTCCAAGCTTTTATTTGGTTGAAGCAAGCACCTGCAAGATATAGGCAGAATTATTTTTCTAAGACACAGGCTTACCACAGCTTCAACCAGAGGGAATCTGTGCTTTATCTCACCTGATGCGACACCTCATCTTAGTCTTAATTCACATTTCACTTCAGGTAACCTCTAGGGTACTTTAATGACTACTGGAAATCTTCTGTAGCAGGCTGTACATTTTAGGAAGAAATCCTTTGACTGAAATCAATAGCTTCTGGCTTCTGGAAAGGTTTTACTCCTTGTTTCCAGCTACTACACACTTGGAAACACTCCTGAGTGCTTCTGACTCTATAGTGGCTGTAAAAATGCAAATCCACCTCAGGGGTACAGCCATAAAGCCAAGCTAAAATCTCAGCATTTTTCATTCTCTGATGTCTTATTTGTCTTTCCTGTCATCCCATACTACTGTGCTCATAAGACATGTACTCACACAGTGAGTAAAAAGCCGTACCTGATGTAAGACACCTGAGAATCAGTCTCAGCAGCCAACAAACAGCGTTCCTGACTAGATTATCATCTTGTGAGAGGCCACACACTGCCTGTGCTTCACAGGTAGATGTTAACACCCTCCCAGGAGGCACCAGACAAAGCATTTTCCCAGGTTTCCACCAGGAGCAAGAGTCTCTCCTCCATTTGCAGCATTAGAAAAGCACATCTGATGACTCTTGAATTTCATTCCCCTGTGGAAGAAGAAGATATACTTCATAAATAACAGCACAATTGCAGCATTATAATTTAAACATTTCCCAACTCTCATGCCTCTGGGGTTCTGCCTCGACTTTGCAGGTGAAGGAACAGTGAAGCAAAAATCTGCTGTCTGTTCTGGATCATAGCAGAACAATAACAGCTATGGAGCTATTCTGACTCCCTGGTCTTTGTTAGCCTTTTTAGACCAAAAGACCACTTTTAGGCAAAAAAGGAGAGCCAGGGCTGTATTACTATTTGCTGGCTTTTGTGGTGTTCCCAGAGCAGAGCACAGGCCATTGCTTCCATTGGTGTCAGGAAAGCTACAGTGTCCATAGCATGGCAGTACCTGCCCAGTCCATCCAGCACATTGCACCAGGGTGCAATTTATACATTTTTACTGCTCTGCAAGATGTTTTCTCAGTGTGCTTCTCACCTTCACAACTAGAACCAGTTCTGAAACTGAATCTTAAAATTAAAAATAAGAAACCACAAAACAACAACAAAAACATTTTGGCATATATGACATGGATGCATGTCCTTGAATACTCACAGTAGGGTTCTACCTCATTTCCATGAGATGCAATTTCAGGGATCCTCTTTTTCACAGAACAGTTTGGATTTCATTGAGCTCTGCCAGTGCATGGCCCCAATTTGATATTTATATCATCCCTCTGGAGACAACTTGAACTTGCCATAGCATATGAACACTAGTCATTATGCAACTACTTTCTCTCTCTTTTGTTTTAATTTATTTATGCATAATTTTCTCCTGGATTTTTAATAGCAATGTAATTTGTTGGTTTTGTTCAATCAAAATATTCTTCCCTTTTCTTCTATGTAATAATGTAATGAATGTAGTAGTCATTGGATCAGACTTGTAGATTTAGCCAGTGCCAGTCTAGCCCAGATAGAAATAAAAGAAATCATTTCTGGATGAAGACCACATTGTAAGCCTGGGATCAAGAAAATAAATTACATGGGAAGCAAAATTTTTGAAGTTACAGCACCAAAAACCCCAAAATTACATTGACAGGAAATTTTTAGAGCAGATAGCTAAGGATGCTGGTATTTCCATTCTCTAGATTTTTTTCTCTTTTGAAACTTTGTGCTTACTACATAGCATTCACTGGTGTTAAAGAAGCATTTATCCCTCTCCCTAGAGCTGAGTCAGTGGTGGTGACTTCTGGGACACCCCACTGCAAGCTGCGTAGAGGTTACTGAGTAGCTGGTGGTCTGACTGCAGTCTGGAGTATTGCTGCAGGCCTGCTGTGCAGCTCAGAGGTATGGCATACACTTTCTAGGTGATATTAATACCAGAGCTACTAGAAACCGCAAGAAATTATTGTGGTTTGCAGTTTCATTCCAAAGTCTCAACTCAATCCAGACATTTGTTTCAGGTCTGCACATTTTTTCAGGAAACCTGGACAAAATTCTCCAAAAATTGAGTTACCTTACCATTTGTAATAACAAGGAATAATAATAATAAAAAATAAAAAAACAAAAACACAAACCCCAAACAAATCCCAAAAAATGGAATTTACAAAAGATGGAAAAACCCTGGTGTCTTTAAGCAAATTTCTGTTTGCAATTTCTGTGTGTGATACACATCCTTTACAACATAAACTTTAAAGAGCTAGAAACAAGTAAGGTGATGTTTGTGGGGAGAAATCATATGTTTTATTTGAGCAATTGATCAAGTTGGAAAAGGCTGGGGGCATTCAAGCTCTTCACCAGGTCTGAAATGGAGACTACAGACTTCAAAGCTTCAAAGCTCCTGTCAGATGTGTGAAGTGGCTTGACTCCAAGCAGCAGCATGAATCCTAACCACACATAAAAGCCCTCCAAGGCCACACCATCAGCATCCTGCATCCTACAGCCATTCCTGCCTGGAGGCAGTATGCTTCATCCCATGACTGACCTACTGGAAACCACACAGGGGAAAGGGAACAACCACCCTGCACTGGGATGAACTCGCATGGATAATGGATACACCTCTTCTCAGGATTGAAGCTCTTCTTAGGCAAAGCAAAGCTGTTGTAGCCTTTCAATCCTGATCTCAACAAAAAGAGACTATTTCAAATTGGTGGAACCCTTCAGGATGTTACAAATCATGGATTTAGCTAGTTATTTTGTCCAAACTGATTACCCCTTCTAACTCCCCTCTGCTTTCTACTGTCCCTTTTTCCCTTGAGATAACCACATCATCACCTCTCCAACTCCAGTATCCCTTCACTCCACAGAACCAGTGGTGCTCCTACACAGGTGGGTCATGCATCCACCTTGTCTAGTGAAACAGCAGCATGTTATCCCCACTTTGGTCTCAGCATTAACATTTACTGCCTCTGTTTCAAATCTCATGTTCAGAGGATATCAAGGCAAAGGAATGCCCTATCTGTCTTGGAAGTTTGTTCTATATGATCAATTTCACAGAAAAAAATTGTTTCTCTCTCTCCTCTTTCAATGCCTTTCTTTGCTTAGGAAGAATCCTTGAATATCCTGCAAATGTAATTCAAAGAAATGACAATGCCATCCCCGTCTTTCTTCTGAGTAACCAGCCAGAATCTGCTCTTCTTATCCTCAGATCATGCTAGATGTTCTTGCTCTGCAGCCCTTCTATACTGAGTTGTTTTCAGCCACAAAAACCCTTAATAATTTTCATAGATACTGCTTTCAGGACTTAGCCTTTCCTTTTGTTCCATATTTTTGCTCCTATCTGGAAAATTCAAATTTTATCCTGGATAAAATAATTAAGGACTCTGGATAATGTTCTGTAATTGAGTTCAACATCAGGACGTCCATGACATGGAATTCAGATTAACAGCTGTCCAACCCACCAAAATATCTTTAAAAATACTATCAATTTAACTTTCTTTGGCACTTTTGAAATTAACATGCCATTTCAAGATTTACAGTAAATAAACATCAACAAATGAGAGATTTAATCTGCACCTATTCAAAATATTTATTTCTAATAGCTGTTTTCCAACAGCCCACTTAGTCTTTAACAGATTGCAGTCATTTATCATCCCCATGTGGTAGTTGCCCATTATCTTGCTTTTTTCTAAATGGAAAATAGTGGGGTTTATTGAATATTTTATTTTATGTCATTATTATCTCTCTTTCAAATAATGGTGCTGTATCATTACTTCCATTTCACTTGCTCCTGATACAGGTAAAAAGCTTTTTCTTTTTTTTTTTTTCAATGTACTTTGCTTCATATTGCTGCCAGCTTGTAACACCAGTGATGTTTTCATCTTTCCTCTAGAGTGTTTTCTACTACAGAACCTGCAATCTCTGTTCATTGGCATTTGGGGGGAGAGAGGGGAAAATGGGTACCTGCTATTTATTTTATTCCTAACTTGTTCCCCATTCACCATTGTACCAGAATGAACTTTAACACAAATTTTTCTTGTCTCCTGTCTGACTTCCACATTTATTTTGTCCATCTAAGCAGTTTCTTTTAAAGAACCTCCAGGATGCACTCACATTTTTTGTCTACACTCTTGCTCACAGGATTTTCACTGGTGATGCTCCTCAGCTGGACAACACCAGCTGGCTGAAGCATAGGATGACTCCCAGGTGGATCCACCTGGCAAACTGCTGGCCCCAGCTGCCAACATCTGCATCTCAGAGCAGGGAAAATCATCAGTCCAGATGGATGAACCCTTCCTGTGCCCTCTCTAGCACCCTGTGACACATTTCACTGCATGGAGTTTGTCTTTCAGACACTTCCCTGGATGCTACTGCAGTGGAAGCAAAGTAATTTGTAACCATCTCCCATTTTGTGTGTTTCCTAAAGATGTTGATATTAAGCAGAGAAATTCCCCTTTGTGCTCCAGGTCTCAGTGGTGTGGGACAGGAGTAGGAGATAACTTAAATTTGTTGACAGATAGCCCTCTGCAGAGATACAAAGCATATCCATTACAGCTCCCTAGAGACGTAGGATTTAGGAATTCAGGAATTCTATTGAGAATTAAATTATTTTCAGTCTCAGTGCGTGCCTTATTTTTAATTTTTAGCCATGAATTCTCCTCTTGCTGCAGAGTCAGGCACAAAAATAGTTTGTTTTCTCAGAAATTCCATTTTCCATTAATTCATTGGAAGACTGTGAAAGATGCTCAGTCCACACCACAAGCACAGTGTGTTTCACTTAAATGCTCATTAACTAAAAGAATTAAGGATGCAGTGCAGGACTCTGCAAAGTCCTGCTAAGAGGCTGTGATCCCCCAACTCTGCCATGGTTCCACAGTGACAGATGGAGAGGAAAGGAGCTAAACAAGCATGATTTCTTTTCAATCAAGCTGTAGCAGTGCCTGCAGTGAGTTAGGAGCTGTACTTGTTTGTGCATAGGCAAGACAAAGACCAGGCAATTTACTTCCTATCCAGGATGGTCTAAGAGCCAGTGACAGTGGCATTTGGAATTATTCTGCATAGGGATTTTGGCACAATTTTATACAGCTCTGGAGCTCCTGGCAGGAGCAAACACACAGGTTCATCTGCACGTTACAAACCAGCAGGTCTGGATAGTTCAAATGACCAGGTAGGAATAATTCTGTCTAACATTTTATGTGATCCCAGAGCACATACTCAAACTGTGCAAAATTTACTTTGTGATACAGAAAAGTCTAAACACTTCAAACATTTTTAGTTTCCTGAGGCTTGTCAAAGCCCTGTCCCATTATATTGAGTAGCATGTTTAATTTTGAGTCTATCAGATGAATTCTAAAGTAAACAATATCTTAACAAGATGAAGAACACCAAGTTGCAAAATAAAAAGCTTTTTTAAAAGCATCCTCTTACCCTGTTCAAATACCCCAGCATTAGAGTGCTTGGAAACCTCTTAGAACTAAGTGTGCATTTTTAAATAACATAAGTTGTTCGGGCTGCAGTTACCAAATTCCAGCTTGACACTGAGCACTTAAAGAGTTTAGAGAATCCAGACTCTTTTATCAGCTTGCAGACAAGGGCACTAAATGTCATGTGGGCTTCCTTTTGGCTTTCAGCCACAGGTTGTACATAGTATTTAATGTAGTCTCTGGTTCTTAAAGTATTAGGAGAACCTGAAAACAAAGTGTCTGCCATTAGTGAAATTGGTGCTGCCTTTGACAATCTATAGTATGCATTTCAGGTTTGGTATGTCTCAAAGCTTCCCTAAAAACAGAGGTGGGGGTTGCTTGGGACTTCTTTACAGAAAAAATTCTCAGGGTCCTGAAAGCCTGTCCTCCCCTTTCCCATCCATACATTTGGTACATTGGTTCAATAACCCACTTTGTTATGGCTTTTTGTCACACAATTCACTAGAAAATAAGATATGGATTGTGAGCATTACATTAATGACTATGGCATTTCTTTTGCACATAGTAAAATATTTAAATTATGGAGCTAAATTCACCCTAAAATACTGAGGAAAAATGATAAAATCATTAAATATATTAACATGCTATTATTTAAGAATTAAAATTGTTTCCACATCAGATACATAATACAGTAGAAAGGAAAGCATTGCTCTGGAAATCTATCAAACATCGGTAAGTATTTATAGAAAGGTTGACATAAAAAGATACAAACAGGTAATAGTCTGTGTTAAAATAATTTAAGCCAGTTTAATCTCAGTAGTAATAATAGAATGCAGCAATAGGGGGAAAAGCCTGAGATATCCCCTAAATTATGAATTCCAAGAGGAAATAAAGCATTTTGTTCTTAATAGGATTTTAACCATGAACACCCTTCACCAACATTGACATTTTCAAAGGTTTTGCAAAGGTAATATTGTGGTTTGCTACCAAGAACCTGGGATATTTCTGTTCCATTTTGAGCATGGTCTTACCAGATCTAATCCATAATTTCTGCTCTGTGTTTACCCCAGAGTGGCTCCTCTTCCACCCGAGCTGCTTCACAGCATGCAGACCCATTCCAGCATAGGATGACTCCTGCTCTCTAACAATCTAGGTAAACTCTCATGTCTAGTCATACTTATTTCCATTTGGTCTGCTTTCAGCAATATGTGACCTTTGCCTTTATGAAGATATTTCCTCACTTCTAACCAAAGAGAGCACAGATGAGGAAAAATATCCGGACTTTCACAGGAAATTATAAAAAGAGTATTTAAGTTGCTGGGGAGGTGGTGGGTGTGCCTTTGGGGCAGTTTCCCATACCTCAGCTTACAAGACCCCTGTTGAATTGGAGATGACCATGAGGAAAAGGTGACATTCCCAGATAGACTTCCCGTGCATGGCTGTAATACGCACTTCAGGTGACTGGCACATTGTGAGGTGTGGAGTGACATCCTTGAGGAATTGGAGAGTATCCCTCAGGTCCCTTCTCAGGCTAGAATTTGTATCCTAAATACTGAGATGAGAGCACTTGCTACATACAAATTATCATGAAATCATTCAGCTTCCTGTATTTCTAGTGGTACCAGCCATAACACAGCCCAAAGCAAAAAGGCTGCCTCGAGGTCCAAAGTGGCAGCAGCATGCACCCTACAAGTCTCTGGGTCCCTGGTCCAACATCAGTGGCATCAGTGACATCCCTAAGCCTTAGCTCATCTGTGCCAAAGCCTCCTGCCATGCTTCAGCCTCACTTTTATGCATCCCAAGGCATCTCAGCACCTCCAAGATTTGGGGAGATTCCTTGAGAATCTGGAGGACACAGTACAAATTCCCTGAAGTCACCCCCAAGTTTCCCTCCAGTCTGGCTGTGATCTTGTTGCTGTGCTCAGGCACCACATGGCTTGGCAGTCCCCAACCCTGGTGTCCCTGTGCCACCTT
Organism: Aegithalos caudatus; assembly: GCA_013389925.1. Classification (NCBI taxonomy): domain Eukaryota; kingdom Metazoa; phylum Chordata; class Aves; order Passeriformes; family Aegithalidae; genus Aegithalos; species Aegithalos caudatus. The sequence continues at coordinate 500,665 of WEIU01011202.1, read as the reverse complement.
CTGTGGCAGCATTCCCTGAAGATGGCACTCCTCCCAGCCAACTGAAGGCACCTAAACTAGGCTAGCTACAGAAAGTAGAATAAAACAACATAAAATAGAGTGGGAAGACAGATCATGGGGTAACTCGTTGCATCCTAAAAGAGGACTTCTCCAAGATCTTTGGGCACCAAACCCCAGGTGCAGCAGTACACAGAGCACTGTGTTAGCTCAATCCAAGGGTGAGCATCAAGCCGTCGGCTGTGTCTTATGCAAGAGATGAGTAACTGTCTGCATTCACAAAACAGGGAATTTTGTAGGAAAATTGCATGTTCTGAAACTGATTTTGTTGAAAATCTGTATTTCCTTTCCACATATGGGTTTCTTACTTTCTTTTATGCATTTTGACATTATGTACACAAAAGCGCTTTAATTCAATTACTTCTCTCAGTATTAAATTATTCTGACATTGTTTATTCCATTACTTCTCCTACAAATTTGAGGAGGGCTGAACACTGGTTTTAATTCTTTCTGTCAGTTCCTGATTCATTGCCATTGCTATGTACATCATTTGAAGTGGGAAATATTACCAAAAGCTGGAAATTGCTCAAGGACATACTACTGGATGCACCCAGACTGACTATCCAGAAAGGGAAGGGGAAAAAAACAGTTATTCTAGCCACAAAAACATCCTGGTTAGGAGATCTGACCAGAACAACAGAAGTGAAACAATAGTGTTTGAATATAAAAGGAAAGTCAATAGCAAGACGTAGGGTACAAATTGAAATTGGAGCCAACTGATAAAAAAGACTGAAAATTCAGTCATCAGTGACATTAATAATGGGGAATATAAAATGTGTTAGGAAGAAAAGGAACTCAAAAGGACTGCAGATATTAATAGATGCTTTTGCCTTCAGAACAGAGTGGGAGAACTGAATTAACTCATAAGACATACATGCACTGAAAAGCATCTTTCGTGAAGGAGGATTCAAGCCAGAATCTACTAAAATTAAATTTTCTTAAATCAAAAGGACCAAAGAACTTACCCCAGAGGGTCCTAAAGGCTGGGGAATTGCTGAAAATAATACTTTAGGAGTAAACACATTGACATTTTCCCTGGCTTTGATACATTCTTATTTTTCCAAGACTGAAAAAGACGAAGACGATTTACCCAGGAACGGCTACATTGCTTCTCTACCCAAGCAAAATAATGGNAAAAAAAAAAAAAAATATTATGAGAGTAACACAGAACCAGCACAGGCGTGTAAGGTTTCAAGAAGCACAGATCTTGTCAAACAAACCATTTCTGTTTTGGAGAAGATGACATTTCTTGTTGATAAAGGCAACCATGTTGACTGATGCAGTTTATTTGAATTTCTCCAAAGTGTTTGGATTGGTACTACACTAAATTTTAACTCAAATATTTATACAGAAATAAATGGACACACCCAAGATTTAAAATGTGGCTCTCTTACAATCTCTGCTATGTCAGTATTTTTAGCAATGCAATGCAATGGTGTGGGCAACAGGACAGACACCAAAGTGATGCAGGCAGTGACCAGGAGTGACAAAGGAGACTCACAGGGGGTTGGGGTGGACACATAAGGAATGAAGCACCTTTGCAGGGCAAAGAAACCTAGCAGTGGGGAGACCATTTACTGCTGCTCACAGATTGCATAGGAAAGCTGAGCTCTTCTTTGCTTTGTCCCTATTTAAACAGCAGTAACTGCCAATAAGGAGGAGGACAGGCTGGATCAGGCTGGATGGGGCTTTTAGGAACCTGGTCTAGTGGATGGCATCCTTGCCCGTGAAAGGGGACTTGGAACTAGACGTGAATTCATGTAAGCTTGGAAAATTGCTGCTCAAAGTCAACGTAACATACATATTTCATACAGGCTAAAAAATCAGTTCTTTTTTTTTAATTGACATTTTTTTTACTTATTTCAATGCTGTGAATGTAATATTCTAATCTTGTGAACTACCACAGACCTAAGAAAGATAGCTTAACACTTATCTTTACAAGAAATGTTTGTACCTCTGCAGGGATAATAAAATCTTTGTCACTTTCATGTTTAAATATTTGTTAGCACAGCTTAGCCTGATGTACTCAATATTGCATTTTTGCATCTGTTTCTATATGCTTATATCAAATACTTACAATGCCAGTAAAATAGGTAATAAACCTTGTACTAAATCTGGATTAACCGTGGAAACATCACACACACATTTTCACAGTTCACTTACTGTTACTCTTAAAAAATTAGAACAAAAAGACATGAACAGAGCTGAATCAAAGAACAAACACATGAAAGAGAAAGCAGTATGTGGTATAATTTCCATGATTCTGGATTTTAAGGAACAGTTGTTCTACACACCAGGCTTTGCACTTGCAAACCCAGTGGGATAAGAATAATTTCCTGTTTCCAGGTACTGCTGAGTTTAATTTTTCATTCCTACAGCAACCTGTAGCATTTTCAAGGACAGATTAAGTATGAACTTTTAATGCAAAGAGAACATTTTTATATATCACAGAGGAGCAAAAAATAAAAAAAAATAAGCTCACAGTCATCTCTAATAGCAAAAAGTGGAGAGCAAGAAAAGTAAGCTGATACAGATTTCAGCTTTCATCAGAGAGATGCAGCTAGATAATAGAGCTAGTACATGTCCTTACTGTCCAAATCAGAAATATTTTTAGCTGAAAAGTTCACTAATACACAAACTAAGTAAATTTTTGAATTTGAAGAATGTGGGAGTAAAAGGGTGCCTTTAGCTGTAGAGAAAGCTGGGGAAACTTTCTGGAAAATAATTTCATGGCTTTTCAGTGTGTGTTATCCAAGCACAATTTTTAATATAGTTCATTCGTACTGGCAAAAGAAGCCCGTTTCTACTGGGCCACCGTTCAAATGTTTCTGTGACAAAATGTTTATCCTATGTAACCTTCAGGAAAATGAAATAATGTTAGAACAAAACAGCCAAAGTTTGTGTGTGGGGTCACTGCCATGCACTCAGATAGTATCCCACTGCCATCACACCCCACTTCTGGGAATCTGCACAGCTATAGATTTAGCAGCCTGGATAAAAAAATAGGGTAACACAGCTATCTGATCAACTAAGTAAAAGAAAAATTGTTGCTTAATTAGACAGTTCAGATCCTCTATGATTTTCTATTTAAGGGTTTAATAGATTCTTGCTTTCTTGTTTTAGATTTCATAGACACCTGCAGCAGAGCAGGAAATCTGAAATGAAGCTGTAACCAAGCCTCAGCAGTGGCTCTGTGTGCATGGCTAAAGACACCACAAATGGTGAATGCAATGGGTAGCTGTGAGTTGGGTATGGTCCAGAGCCAAGATTCACACACATCACAAAATGTTGGGAGTTGGAAGGGACACACGAGGATCATCAAGTCCAACTCTTAAGCGAATGTCCCATAGAGGGTTCAAAACCCTGACCTTGGTGTTACTGCACTGTGCTCTGACCAACTGAGCTGATCTCACAGTCTCTTTAAGCTGAACATGCAGACAGTATTCCTCCTTCTTTATCTATCTTCAATAACATTTAGAATAGGCTTATCCTGGCTATGTAAGTCAAAGAAGATTTTTTTCAGTTTCTAAAACTTAATAAAAAACTATTGAACACTAAATCAAGTATTGAAACCTTATTTCTCAGCCAGATGTTACAGATGTATAGCATTTAATAGCTTAAGAAATCTATTTCCTCTTATTGAATTTCTGTTTTTTTAATTGTGGGACTTACTTAATAGGAGCACAATAAATGTGAAATGGTAACCATTACTTAAGCAGCATTAGCAAACCAGTCACCCTGAGGTGGCATTTAAAGTACTTTTCTTTCTTCCTGTGAAGCAAGAAACCATTGTTAACTGGGTGGCTGTAACTTCATGGAAAACCTAATTTTTTACCAAATGTTTTGGTATCACTTGATTATTTTCAGTATTAGCTGAAGATATTTTGGAAGGATAAACCTAAGGAGCTGAGAAATCACATATTCCTGACTTTACAAGCATTCTGTCTGTGTGCAGGGCTAGACAGTTTAAATTTAGATCAGTCTGAAAGATAACTGTTCCTTTAGGCTCAATTTCACATTATTTTTCCAATAGCTTATTTAATTACTCTTTTTGTTAGGTTCTGTCATGGTGAATGACCTTAGCTAATAATCAGTCATTTTTTAATAAATTTACTACCCTGTTTAATTAACTTTTTGTAAAACCATACCTGAAATTATTGAATGGATTGGGCTACTCCAGTGAACAAGTTTTCCTGAAAAGAAGGTAAGGGAATATGGAATAAGCCTTATTGCTGTACTGGGGCAAAAAAGTTTAAGAGCCATTTATCTGTCAAATCAAAGTTTAAAGCCCCATCTGTTAATGCAGACATAGTGTTTAGAGAAATAGTGTGAGCCAGTCTTAAGAGGAACAAACACCAAGCTCCATTGATGTTCACTCTGTTTGATGTAAGTTTTAATCTAAATGGGAAAGTTTTGCCTTCCTCTGTGATGTGCGGTTGGTGCAACGTCATCCCTGGAGGGGTAGAGTGAGTAATTGCCATGCAATGCCCAGAAAATGTTTATTTTGCAATAAAAATAAAACAAGTTTGATAGAAGAAAGCCATTCCCTGGCCACCACTGCCAAACTGGCTGGGAGGATCCTCCACAATTATTCTCTGCTCTCCAGAACCAGGCAGTGTGGCTTTTGCTCTCCTAATTCAGTTCAGTGCTCAGCTTTGATTTCAGAAATCCTATCATCATCGTGGCTTGTACAGAGAGCACAAAAGTGAGTAGAGCCTGCTTTGAATTAGAGAATTACAGAGAAATGCTGCTAGTTAAGAACAATGCAAGCTTGTGATCTTTTTATCTGAGGCAGCTACATCCCCAGCAAAAGCCAAAATATGTCCAGAGAGAGGGAACAAAGGTGGTTAAAACTTTTGGAGCCATTGTCCTGCTACAGAGATGAATCCAGCCTGATGGGCAGGTCTGGCAGCCAAAGCTCACTGCAACTCAGCTGAACTGTGAATGAGGTCCCTTCTCTGTTCAGCATGGAAAAAATCTCTACTGGTCCGATCTGCAGGATTTCCAGTTTGTTTGTACCTCCAAGGTAGCACAAATTCTGGAGGTAAAGTCTGTAAATCTGTCTGGCTGCCTGGGTTTGTGACAGTGTCAAGGACAGTCAAGCAAATCCGACACCCAGCTCCATCCTGCCACCCAAGGAATGGCCTGATGGCAAGAGCCACACTGGGCTGTGTGGCCACACCCCCCAGGGCCAATGCATGGGGACCAAGATACAGCAAATAAGTTTAATTTCAAGAGTAGGTGAAAATGCAGTGGCAAGCACTATGTATATACACTCTTCCACTCTTTCCTCCCCATCTCCTGTCCATAGCTGCTGTAGGAGTTCAAAGGCAGATGCTACTTTCAATTAAATTTTCAAACAAAAATATCATGGAAGAGTTTTGTGAGTTAAATATTCCTCACAAAGCTGGAACATTGGCTCATCCCTGCTTGCCTTGCAGTCCCAAAAGGCACAGAACTGACCACTGTGAACACATGGCAAGAGGCAAGTTATGGTCATGGGACTTGGAAAATCTTTTCATTCTTGGACAGTTTCACATCAGAAATAACACCTCATAGCACCCCCCATTATGCCAGTCCAGCACCAAAGGATGAATAGACTTGGACAATACAAGTGTCCAAAATGTTAATACAACCAAAATGAACATGCAATTGCTTTTATGTAGATATTGACAGCAAAAAGACCTGACCTCGCTTCAGCTAATTTTTTTAGTCCTCTTACAGTTATAAAAGGAATAGAGTATTAAAAATTCTCTAAAACATGAGCTTTCCTTTCTATTTCAACAAAGAAAATCAGTAAAATATTTTCAGAGTGATTTTTATTGTAGGATAAAATATGTATTAGAAACTGTATTTAGGAATCCTCTGAGGATACCTGTTGTAATTTACCACAGAAATTCTGTGGACCCATGTGGGTCTGTAAATGGCAAATCACTAGACTAACCCAATTACCTATTTTCTTTTTTAGGATTAATGTAGAGGAGACCCAGGACATATAATTGCAGATGTATTTCTAGAAATGTATTGAAAATGTCACATGATGCATTAGGGACCCACTTCTCTAAATATGACTTTGAGTGAATGAAACAGTAATGAAATCATACGTTNAAAAAAAAAAAAAAAGGAAGATTATGCTTTCATGAAAAGAAAATCTGGACTTCACAACATGTAAAGTCCACTTGGTATCTCTTCCCCTGAAGAGCTGGTTCTTATGAAGTGGTCTTAGAGCCTTTTCATCCACTGCAGCAGAATCCCACTTCCACAAACGCAATGATTTACCCAATGATTTTGACTTTGTTTCTCATCTAAATGATTGCTTATATACCAAATTGAATTTTGCTGCCTATTGTGTCCCCCCAAAAAATTAGTTTTCCACCTGTTACAAGGCTGTGTCCCATTCAGAATGTAATGTTAATCACTAAATCTGAAGAGAATAAACTAAAAGACTCCTAAAGAAACTAAACTGTCTCTAAAAACTTCTGTTAAGTCTGTAATCAAATTAAGCCCTAACAAATGCTTTAGAAACACTTGAAATCTTGCATGCATCTGACCTTTTTCCAAGCTATACCAAGAAAAGAAACTTGATTATGCAGATAAAACATTTGCAGCATACTGGTTTTTAAAGCTCAGTCAACCCAGCCTTTTTCTATGCAAAGAAATACTAAAACCCATCATCATTCAACTGTAGTGGCACTCTCCCTAACTGATGACTGCTCTTGTTGCTGAAACTAACAATAACCATTTGCTCATCAAAGGCTTCTCAACCCATCTCCTTCCAGACATTATTTCCAGTTAAGATGTCTTCCTTGGAAAATAAGAAATTCACATGTGTAAAGTACAAAGATAAATGTGTGTACGTATGTAGGTTGTGCTTGGTGCAAGGATATGTGTGTAAAGCAATAAATATGTATTTCCTGACATGATATCTGGCTTCAGCCCAGGCAAGACCCAGACAGCACAGATGTTGGTTAGCATCTGGGCCAGAAGCAGAATCACTTCCAGAGCCAGCTCTGCTCTCCACGGAAACTCAAGTTAATTCAATTTCTATAGAGCTAATTAGGAATGGAAATGGCCTCACTCCGTTTTTGAAGACTGGCAAGAAACTTAAGCAGTCATCCCAAGACACTGCACTGCATTCACCAGAGTTACAGTCATGGACCAAATCATCTTCACCTCTGGAAAATCTGCCATAACTGCATATCTGCACAACAGATCCACAAAGGATCTGTCCTGTCTGCACAGAAAGAGGGCTGTACTTTGCCACAGGCTAACAAAAAAAAATCATTGAAGCTGTTCAGCTTCACTGCCCAGCTCACACTCTGGTCTCTTCTAAAGGCTCCAAAATGAACATGAACTTGGGCTCAAAAAATCAGACCATAAGACAGAATAATGCTTGCACACAGACTTGCATTTAAGCTATAGTACCAGTGTTCCCAGCCATGTCTCCAAACCCAGCTGTGTTGGCAGGTAATGGGAAGAGGAACAGCAGATGGAGACAAGCAGAACAACAGCACCAGTCATGGGTGTAGTCCTACCTCTGACCACAGACCTGCTTTCATAGATCACACTGACCTCATGCTCAGCTGGACAAATTAAGGTTTTATGCAGACTTAGCTGAAGTTTGGATCAAATTATATTTCTGTTTGATAAATGCTTGAAATCCTTAGGTAGACGCTTTTAATGCCTCAATGGACAAGCCACCTCAGAAAACTAAGGGATGTGACATAATACTTCCCATTGCCAGGAGGTTGTATATATTGCACCAGCAAACCTCCTCAGGGTCTAGATAAGCCTGCAGCCCTCAGTGATCTCAATTCACATCTCAGAGACCCAGTCTCTGTAGCCTTTTGGGACTTGGCTCAGTGTTTGATTAGTCCTGAGCATAGGCACTTGGAGTGCTGATTCTTGTGGAAGAGAAATTTCCACCCAAAGGTCAATCTCACCCCTCAATTTAGTTTCCAGGAGTTTTTCCATACACAAGTACAACTCTTTTTTCAGTGCTGGCTAAATTAACTTGATACACCAACCTACAGCATGCACTTGATCTGTTAGTTTAAAAAAGATGACACTTTTTACTTCACGGTACCTAATAACTGATAGATGCTATGGAAAGTTTTATTGTGAATTTCCTTATGTATTCATCATGCACTGTTTAAGGGATTTCTAATAGACCAGTTCAAAACAAAAGTACTGGAATTTTTCATAGGTACAATAGTCTTTGGGAAAAAAAGTGAAGGGAAGAAGCAATACAAATCAATGAAACAATCTCTCTATCACAGAATCAGAATTGTAGAATGGTTTAGGTTTGAAGACACCTTAAAGATCATCTGGTTCCAAGTCCCCTGCCATGGGCAGAGGCACCTTCCACTTGACCAGGTTTCTCAGGGCCCCATCCAATGTGGCCTTGAACACTTTCAGAGATGTGGCAGCCACAACCTCTCTGGGCAACCTGTTCCAATGTCTCAACAACTTCACAGTAAATTTCTTCTTCATATCTGATCTAAGTATACTCTCCTTCCTTTTGAAGCCATTCCATGTTGTCCTGTCATTACATACTCTTCTAAAAAGTTTGTCTCCATTTTTCTTGTAGGTTCCCTTCAGGTACTGGAAGGCCACAGTTCAATCACCCTGAGGTCTTTTCCTCTCTAGGCTGAACAATCCCAGTTCTCTCAGCCTTTCCCCATGGAAAACAGCAGAGAAGTGGTACTTGCCACTCCCTTGTAAGAATTATGCACATCATGCTTGGAATCAATGTGATAAGAACCAGAAGAAGTCAATCCCCAGAGTAAAGCTCTGGAAATAGGTAGAAGCAAGAGGAAATGCTAAACCACAAATTTCTTGTTAAGTCAGAGAGTCATTTGTAAGACCATTTTTAAGGACCAAGAAAGGGAAGGTGACTTTTTTAAAGATCATAAGGACATACAGCTGCAGAAGTGCTTGGTCTTTTATCTGCCTTGCTGCTTGACTCCATCCTCCTGAGGCACCGCTAAGTCACTCTCTAGCTTTGTGTTTGGCAACTTGACTTTCTGAAGCCATTGGAACCCAAATATCTGAGAGCTAAGAGACTACTCCAGTTGAAGCACAGTAGTCAAATTTTCTTAACATTCATTTAATTAAAGACAGTTTGTTAACAATCTTAAAGTCTAGAAGCAAGGGCATCCATTTGAATTGTGAAGACTACAGCTCATGCCCCTCTGTAATGGCCATCAGCATCAGGTGCCTATTGCATCCTGTAGGCTGTGAGATGGAGTCATCCTTTTAAATCCTCCCTATCCCAGAGTGTGGGATAGGATATGGGACATGTGAGAGTTGATCTGGTCTTCTGAAAGGATGCCTTCAGATGGACAAGGATCCAGGCCGGGAGTGCTGTTGGAGCCCTGTCATGTAGACCTACCTCATCATATGCTGTTTCCACTCTATAGCTGGTTTACACTTTTGTTTCATATTATTTAAGTCACTGGTGCTGGAAAGTTTGGTTTTGTCATAAATACTGACCTCAGTATAGCAGACACTCTGTGCAAAATATCCACACTAAACAGTACCTGTGACTAACGTAAATTAAATATCAATCTACCCATCTCCTTAAATGCTGAATAAAGTTTAGAAAATTCTTACTTCAGCAACAGCAGTGGAATTACAGTCACAGATGTCTACAGATTACCTCTCCAGCCATGTCCATGGTAACACAAGCCAAAAGTAGCTGGACATTTGCACTTGAATTCTCCAGATGAAGAATGTAGATTTAATTGAACCCAGATGATACCAGTAAGGGGAAATCCTGCCTGCTACAGTACAGACCACTGAAAGCTGCACCCTCCAGCAGAGACTGCAGGAGATAAGGAATTCTCTTTGATTGAACTTGGCCCATTTACTTCCCTACTGTGATGAAATCCATGGCCAACCAACAGAGGTGCAAAGAAATTCCCCTACAGTGTAACAGGACCTGGCAATCAAAAAAGTAACTCAGTCTCTGACTCCTAGGGGTACCAGGAGTACCAAAGCAGTGATGCGTCTCTCCTTACCATTTTGTCAGTGCTGAATTACAGAGGAGGAGGCACATGCAGGGCACAGAGAAGGGGCCACATTCAGGCACTGCAATTCTTCTCTCTCAGTTTTGCTCCCAAATCCATTCTGCCCAACAGAACTTCCCAACTTAGTTTTCTGGCATGATTCATCAGTAGAATGAAACACCAGAAAACATCTGCTGGGTTATGTGAAGTGGCATAGCTCCATGGCAGTTCATAGAGATTCAGGAAATGTCAAAACAGGTGTTGGGGGTTTCCCCAGAATTAAGGGAGAATGGTAACATCAGGATCAGGATTCTAGGACCTAGAAATACAGACATTATTCTTATGACACCCTGAAGAGTTTAGACAAGTGCAGTGAGGACTCATTTCAATGTTGCAAGTCATTATATTGAAATATTAGTTAAGCTAATATTTGAGATTTGGACTGAGTCATGCAATCCAGATCCTGAAGACCTCTGTCAGCATTTCCTGCTTCCTTGTGCAGAAACCAGAAAGGATTATTAGGGCTGATGGTGTGAGAGATCCTCTGGATGCTTCTAGATATTTAAATTGAGTGTACTGAACCAATGAAGTATGGGTCAAGACTGCTGCTGGTGGTGCTGAAGATACTATGCAGATACGGCACTACCTTTGACAATAAAGATCAGCAGCTGGATAATTTTAAAGTTTTGATTAAGATCAATGTTTAGGAATGTAAAACTCTATACAATAATTGCTGTTGCATTCTGCACAGTCTAGAAAGCAACTCATATACCAAGTACTGTAAGTATTTCTCAGCCTTGTTTCATTTTTCTGTAACAGCAAGTCCCTGTAAACCCTTCAAGTTTGCATTAGGGATGAATAACAAAAGCCATCTTGAAGAAAAACTGTGTTTTTTAAGCCTTGAAGTAGATGAAAATGTTGGGAGAAAAACTGAAGCACAGAGTTTGTAGGCCTTTTATATTGCTTTTTGTTGCACAAGCCACTTCCTTTCTTTATGACTTAGAGATAGGATCAGGTTTCATTCCAGAAGAAAATACATCTAGACAAGCCACATTTGCCCCATCTTTCAGGATCATTGTGGAGAAGAGGAGTGCTACCCATTGCTGTACAACATGGGGTTTCTGACCCAGAAGCCTTGTCAAGTAGCTTGATGGTAAACTTGATTTTAACATTTGTAAAGCCAGTGAATCTACACATGCTGCTCTAACAGTATCACACAGGCCCAGTATGACAAAGATTGGTATTAGAGGGTTTTCCATGTTGGCAGGTTAGTGTTGCTGCACCCTGTGGGGCTCAGCAACACAGAAAAGGACTGGTGTTAGTGCAGTTTTACAGCAGCTCCAGGGGGAATGAGGGCTGGGCTATGGTGTAGAAAACCTACAGCAGACAGTTTATTTTTGCAGCACCATGACAAGTCTGAAAAGTTAGGGCTAGGACTCGTGTTAGGGAGGTTTCCAGGGTTTGCCTCATGAGTTAGAGGAAGCAATAATCTGGCTGCACCTCATGTTGTGCGTTCCAGCTGCTACAACCTAGCATACTAGCATACTATTTTTGTGCTGCTCTCCAAGGCCCACAGTACTGCAAATCTGTGAGGCAAAGGCTTTATACTTCATCTGAATATCTGAATTACTGACTGGGTAAATAAGGCCATGGATAGGGTTAGAGCTAACATAACCTTACTGCAACTTTCTTCAGGGATAAAAAAGGTATTGCCTTCCATGGTGTCCTAGACAATAAATTACTTTTCTTCTATATTTCAAGATTATGATTTAGAGTTACACTTCTGACCTAAAGTAGTGAAACAGAGTATTTTCATTACATAAGTCCATGTCTAGGAAGCTGGGGACTTTTTAAAAAAGGAGTTGAGAAATTAAAATTGAAAGTCACATAAAGTTACATTCCTTTGTCCCATGAGAAAATCTTATTTTAAGGTTAGAGTTAGGGTTAGAGAAACTAAGAAACCCAAAACTTACCCTCATGAGAAGGAGGGAACCTTTTGTAGGCTGGGGATTCATGCATAAAAATGTATTAGTATACAACCTGCAGACATTAAGGGGAAGCAGCGAATAGTAGAGTTGGAGAGCTTAGAATAACTCCCAGTTTCTGAATCCCTATGTGGATGCCCTTCAGGCTAGGGTTAGGGTTACAGAGATACAATTGTCAGATGAGTTATTTTTTGTTGCATCCTGCAGGTGAAGCATCATGGGGATGAGGGTTAAATAGGAGTCCAGGAGATTATGACTTCAAGTACAACTGGGTTTACTGGACACTTCTCAAAGTAGCTTGTGAATTTCATTTAAAAATGCCTTAAATCAAGGTTGGGGGTGGAGATGGTGTGTGTGGGGGTGTGGATGTGGGTGTGTGTGTCAGAGTGGTATTTTAAGAAACTATAGCAGGAAGAATGTCGGGTCTTGCTGTGCCTTGTTCATTCTAGAAAGATGGGGAGAGGATCTAGATGACTAAAAAGCTCTGTATCCCATACAGTAAATAACAATACAAGGACAAGAGCTCTTGTTCTCATCCAAATTTTCTGTGTTGTGTAGTACTGAAGAAAAACGATTTTTCTGGCTGTGTCTGGTTCTGTGAAACCACTCTGCTCCCTGCAGCTTTACCCCAAATCCCCACCCAAAACAAGCATGAAATTCATTTTAGCAGGAGTTATTTCAGACTGAAACTAAGCTTCTCAACCCTCTATCACCTGCTTCCACCCTTACTGCCTGGAGCATGCAAGACAGGACATCAAGACCTGGACCCCAAAAGCAGGTGGATGGGGAGCAGCACCTTCCCTGAAATCATCACAGAAGGGCTCGAGACTACCAAATTCCTCTTCTCACCTTATCCTTCTGAGCTCTTGCACAGCAAGAAAATCATGTTTGGCTATTTCTTCATCCCCACTCCCAACCACAAATCCCAAATAGATGTATATGGCATCTCCATGTATAGAGAGACATGAGGGAGAGATATAGATACAGACTGATACAGATGATAGAGGGACAGACTGCCTTCAGTTCACCACCAGGTTTTCAACCTCTGCCAGCCCACTACATCATTCCACAGGGAAGGCATTTGGGTCCACAACCAATCCCCATGCATAAGCTCAGAAGTTTCCAAAAGGCTATACCTACCTGAAGTCATGACAAAAGGATCTTCACCATCAAATATAACTCCTCTCTATAAAACCCTCTTAGCTCTACAAAAAGCATCAAGAACAGATTTTTTCACTTGTCCAACTCAAACCTTAAACCTGACATTAACTTAGCCTGTCTGCTTAGTCCTGAGGGAACCTTTTCTTGGAATATGACACTGGGCAGTGCACAATGATGTAACAACTTCAACTCTCCAAAGCAGAAGTCTTCTTTCCCAAAATCGTGTTCCTGCAAAACAACTTCAGAAAAATATCTCTAAATGATTTGGGACCTGCACCCAGCATTCAAGGCAATTATGTAGACAGGACCTGCCTTACCTGAGTATCTCTAACTTCTGTCCTTTCCTGACATTTTAGAAGCTCATCGAAGCAGCAAGGAGAGGCTATCTAGCTGCTATAGGTACTCTCCCATCACCCTGACATTAGTAATTATACTCCAAGATAGCTCCAGCCTTAAGCCCATAAACAGATGCCTCTCTTACTCTCTGTGCCCTGCATAAAAACACTGTCTAGATGCTTTAAATCCCCATATCATTAATTGTAATCTAATCCCTAACATCATAACTTCCCGGGGGACCATAAACTACATTAGAAACCCCAATTCCCTTTAGTATGATTCCTCCCCCTCTCTTTCTGGTCTGTGCAAGATGCAGGTAGCATAACTTGTTTGGCTGCTTCATTTTTCTCTACCTCTAACCTGAAATGTATTGTGAAATGCAATTATATAGCAGAACACAACAGCCTTCAGCCCCCATGGTTTATTGCCCCGGCTTTACAACATGTCTCAGTAAAAATGTCTTAAAGTGCATAAATGTCTGTCATGGGAAATTTACCCCTAAAGTGATACGTAGCCCATGGGGCCATCCCATTCCTGAAATCAGTTAAGTCAGAGAAACAAAAGCAGCCAGACTGGTTATTCTTGTCACAACCTGCAGGGCCCAGAAAGGCAGGCAGAAAGCTGCTTTTAGTGGGGCACTTGCAGAGTTTACAGAAGTGGTTGGTCCCTTGAGTACATTTGAGATTGAAGCTGTTTAGGAGTCCAGAGCTGAAGAAATTTTAGGACATCATTACTGCATCATCCTGCAGTGACCAGCCAGAGAGTTGGGATGTAAGAGGAACACAGTACATTGAGCAGAGGATCTCTTCCTCTTTGAACAGCTACCCAGGTACATTTCAGGTTGAGGTTAGGCTTAGGTCTAGGGTTTCAAAATCTAAAGCAGACAGACAGGCTTTTCTTGCTGTATCAGGCAGAGCACAGAAAGTTCAGTAAACAGACACTTGTTGGTAGTCGAGGATCCTGTCTAGCACTTTCAGATATTAGCCTAGAGATCCAGAAAACACTGCATTTTAGGTCATAATTATTGTAATACTTTCCAGGGCCTATAAATTAAAATAATTCTGCTGCTTGGGGAGCTCTATGCCTTTGTCACCCCCTGACAAAGTGAATGGTTTGGGTTGGAAGTGACATTAAAGATCCCCTATCTCCAAACTCCTTTCCATGGCCAGGGAACTTTCCACTTGCCCAGGTTACTCACAGTCCCATCCAGCCTGGTCTTGAACTACTCTGGGAATGGGGAATTCACAGCCTCTCTGGGCAATCTGTTCCAGTGCTCCACCACCCTCACAGTAAAAAATTTCTTCACAATAGGTGGTCTAAACCTACCGTCCTTTAGCTTAAGGCCATTCCCTCTTGTCCTGTCACTACATGTTCTTGTGTTATGTCCCTCTCCAGCTTTTTATAGGCCACCCTTATGCACTGGAAGGCTGCTAAAAGGTCTCCCCAGAGCCTTCTCTGATCCAGGCTGAACAGCCTCAACTTTCACAGCCTGTCTTCATCAGAAAGGTGCTCCAGCCCTGCGATCATCTTAGTGTCTCTCCTCTGGGAGCCTCTTTTTATATGCACAAACCAACAAGGTTAAGGACACTGAAGTGTCTTGAGTTAATAGGAGTCAAAATCTGATGCTGTCCTTTATTTTAGGGACTATTTTCTGGATGTTTCATGATGGATATCCAAGAGACAGCCAAGGAATTTAAGGCAGAAGGAACCTGAATGCCTCAGGGACATGAGAGCTGGGAAGTGACCATGTGTGTGTCACCAAGGCAGAATATACTATTACTTAAGAGCTTTGTTTCCTGTTTATGTAGTGTTGAGGTTGGGGCTTGAGCTAGCACATGGAAGTCAGTCACTTTAAAATATACCTGCTTTTGATGGCTTCTGTCTTGCAAGGGTCTTGCTCAGTAAATGCTGAATTGTTTTGTCCAGAAGTGTCACAGGTGGTGCCCCTGATGGTCCTGAGCAACCTTTGGAGGAGCAACCATCTTGCTGACAACCCAGCCTGACTGCTCCCTTTGGAGCAGGTGGGTGCTGGCAGCACCCTGGGCAGACCAACCACAGCAGGACAGGACAGGATATGTATCTCCAGCCTTAAACACTTCAGGAACATCCCCTTACCACTGTAACCTGGAGAAGGCATGGCATCCTCCCCTCTAACCATGCCCACAGCCCTGTTGGCCACCAGAAGATGTTCCTCTGGCATTCTGCCCAGGACAGATGACCACTCTGTGCTCCTTTCACTGCACATCTGCCTGCAGACTTGGTGATGTGCATTAGACATCAAGTTCTGATTCTTGCAGGTCAGCAGGTAACCTCTGTAAGTAAACGAGTATCCAAATTAAAGACAGGCATGTTGCAACAAGGGACCTCAATCTGATTCTGAAGGTGAAAGATCAAGTTTATTAACTAAGCCACCCACCTCCCTAGGAATATTACAAGAATTAAAACCAGACTTCCTGGTGTTATATATGCAATGGCTGTCAACAGCATAAATTATGCCTGAAAATGTTTTAGCTGCTGCTCTGCAAAAGTACGGAGACTTCTTTTGATTTAAGAGTTGCAAAGTTATTTTATTTATAATTTATGTGGACAACATCCTGTCCTCTACCTACAGACTTGGACAATTGCAGTAAGCTTAAGGGCATAAATCAGATATCCAAAGATTTACAATATCTGTCAAGTAAAAACTTCTTTAGTTGTTTAAATGAGAAATTCAAAATGAGACAATGTGCTCCAGCTACAGTCATCCCTGAAAACTACTGGTGGGATAAAAATTTTATTGAAAAAATAGGGCTTGATTTACCGGTTCCTTCATGATCATTAAGGGCATTAGATCCTGATAGTTTATGGCAGTTCTTGTACAAATGCTAAGTGCTAAAAGTAAAAATGAACAGCTGATCTTGAATATAATCAGTGTTGAAAGTAATTGCAGAGGCTAGAAAATCTGACAGCTCATTTGCAGCACAAAGAGGAATTATCATGCAATTCATGATAGTTGGAACCAATAAGAAAGAAATTACCTTCTGTCCATTAGTTGTACTGATTAAGCATGTTTTCACAGTATTTCCTTGAATGAGATGAGCATTATTGACTTAATTCAGTGCAGGCTGATGTAAATCAGGACTAATTCAATTTTAATCAGTGACACTAGTCTAATATGAATAAGTTCATCATTATATTTTCTCTGTGATCAAATTCTTGCATGTGAGCTTCATCACACATTATTTTTTTCTAAATTCCCCATCAGTGTTTAGAGTAAATGGTCATAACAATAATTGTAAAGTCTTCCACCAGAATTAATCTGATAAGATGCTTTTATTCTTGGCACTTGGCATGCAAAAGAGGACACGAGACGTGTTGAAATCTCTCTAGGGAAACAGCCAACCATCAGCAGTAGTTCTCTCTTTCATTATTGAGGAAAATTGACAAAATAAAACCCAGCAATCTACATTTATTTAGTTATTTATTTTAAAATAAAATTACTGATCATACATCCTGAAACTGAGTGAATTGACTTAGTCAGAGTGGATTAATTTTGCCTGTGTGCTTGCTAATTATCTAAAATCAAAGCAATATCCAGGAAGTTGCTAATTCATTGATACTACACACTACTGCTTGCAAAAATGTTCTTTTGTGGAAATGTTACTCTGCTTGAAGTGATGAAAGCCATTCTGAGCCATAGTGACCATCTGAATGAGGGCATGTTAGAGACACAAATGCATCTTGACCAACCAGATCTTTATGAAATAACTTTCCTATTAAGTGCTGGGAAATTTTGGTCCTTATATATATACTTGTGGACTTTTTCATTGAAATCCTACTTTGGGCACATGGCTGAAACATTAGTTTGGAGTACCTGGCTGTGCTCAGCACACCCTCCCTTACAGGCCACCTCCTCACCTCTCAATATCACTCATGACAGCATCCACTTTGTGGGACATCTCAAAACATGGAGTTCTCGTCTGATCTTTAATTTTGTTTTGAAAATGAGCCATACACAGCAGAAACAGAGTTGCAGCCTAGCCTCTGGACGTAGAAGAGGTTTTTTTGCTGGCAGATAGCAGAAATGACCTTGAGCTCCCATTTCTCATCCTTGTGGGGTACTTCCTGAAGTTCAGATGCTGCAGATTGAGTGACGCTGTGTGCATCACAGAGTGTTATAAATCTCCATCATACATGCACATCTATGAGGTTCAACAGCAAAGCTTTCCCAAATATGCATTTGTACTTTTCAGACATGGCTGCTGGATTCTGTGAGAGCTTCAGGTCCCCCTTTTCTGAATTATGCACACATAAAAATGTACGACATGGAGACACAAATGTTTGTCCAAACAAACTTGAGCAGTTTCCAATGAGGCTGTGATTTCTCCTCATGTGGTGCAGGGGGAAAGCTGGCAGCATGAGGACACACAGCTCCCAGTGTCAAGGCAGGAACAAGCAAGAGATACTGGGGTTAGTGGGCACTTTCAGTGCTGTGAAAGCAAACAAAAGGAAACTTTTGGGAAGCACTAAGCCCGGCATCCCAGCAGAGCTGGCTGGATTTGTTGGCGTCATGGCAGGGCTCTGTCCCCACCCACACATCATGGACTGACACCACAGCAATCCTCAAGAAGAATATACTCATTTTTTAATGAGAAATTCAGTGATTTATCTGATAAGGAAGCAATTATCTGAAGACAATATCATAATTTGTGGGTAGGAAGCCATCCTCTGTCATGCCAGGGATATGACCAAACACAGTACATATTTTACTTTGGACTAAGTATTCCCTTTCATCTAGAATGTGGCTTCCTTTCACAACTCAAGCTGGCTTGCATAAAGCTATCTTTCATCTGATTTCCTAATAAATAAGTCTTTTAATTCACAAGGGGTCAGTTGCTGGTGACTAGAGTATTTTCTCCAGGAACGTGTCAGAGCAGGTACATAATACATCTACTACAACGTATCTTGTTAAGGAATGAACTCTACAGGAGTGTATCACAACACTTGATCACCAGGAGCTGGCTGTGAGAGCCCTTCCCTTCCATATCACTTCAGCCCCTCACTGCAGAAGGGAGCTGCAAGGGAAATCACAGAAATCTGTTTTCTCATATAGTTGTTCTTATCCCCTCTTTTTTCTTAAGACAACCGTAAAAGAGCTTACTTCTTCTGGTGAAAAAGGGTAAATCTCAAATTCCTCTAAAAACCTGCTTCTAAACTCTTGAAAGCAGGAATAGTCTGTCCTGCTGGGAAGGCAGTAGCAGCTTTAGAGCCCATTCAGCCTCTTCATCTTCCTGCCAGCCAGGCAGACCTTTCCCCTCCTCCTAGGCTACTGGTAATCACAGTTCTTTACATCAGTATCTATAGGTGACCAAGCTCTGCAGGCCTTGGGGTGAAGGGCAACCCTCACAGTACATTCAGCATGGATTTAAGTGGCTTCCAGGACTCCAAGAATTCAGAGTCCTGAAGAACAGCATCACCTCTAGTCATCATCCCACACATTTGGGACACACAGTTACACATTCAGACCCTTTACTACAATTAAGTAGTGGATGTTATTAATCTATTTCAAGCCATACACCACCAAAATCCTTGAAGACTATAATCCAATTCCCATTGCTTCCAATGTAGATGATTTAATCTATTACAGAATACACCGCTGGAATATATATGGCTTTGAAACAATTTACTTGCTGCTGCTTAAGAAAAGTCCCTACCATCAGATCTTAATTTCTTCCTGCAGAAAACAAATAACAGATTTTTTTTAGGGTTTGGTCTGTTTCCTTGCTGCTATTACCAATGCACTGGCATTAGTTTAGAAGAAGACCATCCAACCAAGCATGACTATCCTTTGTAACAAATAATTGCTAGGGGCAACTTACAGAAAGCTCAAAGAGGGCTGAGAGGGAGATGGGAAAAGAAGAGCATTGCTTTGTTTTGATCCATTGCATTCACAGTCCATCAAATTTTCTTTGATTTATCTTCTTAGGCTGCTTTCATCATCCCAAACAGCCAGATCACTACCTAATTTCTCCCATGTCAGCAGTAAGATTAAATGAATCACAGCTACCAGTTTTCTCTCTACTGCATTATTTTAAAATGTATGCTGTAATATACTTGTGATCAACTTTATAGGCTATGGCAGAATAGTTGTTCAAACTGCCCAGCAGATACTAACTCTGTGGGCTTTCCCCACAACTGGCTTCCATTGGAGCAATGGGATATCACAATTTGGAGCACCTCCTGCATCTGATATGGATAGTCTGAAAGGCACTCCACTCTTCAAAGCCTATATAACCAGGTCTTAATTCTGAGATTCTTAATTCTGTATCATAGCTTCAGGGTAAAATGCTACAGAAATACTATGTCAGTCCCAGACAGGCAATTCAAATCTAGGAACTTGTTACTAAACATTATGAAATAGACTAAAATTAGAAAGATATGCAAAAGCACAATAAGCTAAATAACCCTTCTTAGAGTAATATTATGTGAGGACTGAACAGTTCTGATTAGCTTTTCGTTTGCAGTCTCTAGATTTTTGAGACATGTGATATTTTTAATCATGTCACACAAGAACCGCTGCAAGCTTGTGTCAAGATGGGCACAAAACAGGAGAGAAATGAAGAGGAAAAATACTCCAAGTTCTTCAGGAAGGATTAGGGTTATCCTGGAGCAACACACACACGGCATTGTTCCATGTATTGAGCTTATAATCTTATTCTCAGGAAGCTGCTGAGAGATAATAATGGGTGGTAGGGGAAGTACTTCATACTCCAGTGACTGAATAACATTTTGCAGCCTGTGTTGAGGCGGTGCCCAGAGCTTCAATTTAGTTGTGTCAGGATGACAAGTGTTGGTGATTCTCTTTCACTATTGCACCCATTACATTTGTGGCAGAGCATCAGCTCCCTGTGTATTAAGAAATTTACACATGCAAAAGCAGACAAGGTTCATGTGCCCAAGTTCTTGTAGCTTGAGGAAAGATTAGTTTAGAAAAGCAGATTTTTGAAGCTAGTGAGCAAAATATTATCTCAAATGCTGAGACTCTTACAACTGTTGGAATCACCAGTGTTATGGGGACTTCTTTTTCACGTCCTAGAGTGAGCAAAAGCCAGGCTAAAATGGGAACCCTGAAATGAGTCCCTTTCAGTGAAGATGTGCAGACACTCAATTGTCTGTCCAAGCACCCCCTAGCCAAAAGAACAGGGATGCCAGCAGGGACATTGCCTGACTGACCTCTTTCCCTGCTTCTCTTCCTCCCAGGCCATAGATATAAGGCAAGGTGAGCATGACAGTGTCTCTGCCACAGGTCACGTTCCCTGTGGGAGAAAGAGTCAGCACAGGTCTGCAGCAGAGCTGCGTGGGAAGGGCTCTTACTTAACCTGTAAATTTACACCATGCTGAATGTGAAGGGACTCTCACACATCTAAGATCACTTCAAGCTACCACAGAAATTGAAAACATTTCTGTGTAAGGTGGTATAGTCCCACTGGAGGTCCTTCCTCCATTTTGGAGCTCTCCTACCAAGCCCCTGGAAGCAAAGAAGCTGCTTAGAGGACTGATGAAAATAATTGTTTTCCAGAACTTTTTGAACCTCAGTTTGCGTGGGTTTTACAAACCATGTCCACACTTCATTTTTTGTTGTTGTTACAGAAGGGACTGGGAACAGCAACATTTTAAAGAATAAAGGAGGCATCAATTGCAAAAGCATTTCCCACAGCTGCCTGGTTGGCAGAACACAACCCCAGGCTGCAGTTAGGAGAGCATTCTCCCTAAGAGCAAAAGTTGTTTGGTTAAGGTTAAGGAGCTCTTGCCCCCAGACAGTTATTTCTGTCCATGTGCTATATTTCAGCATCTTTTTACTCACACCAGTACAACTGTGTGTTAAACCATGCATAATGCAAGTCTAAGAAAGTTTTTGAGAAAAAGTCGTGGCCTTGTGGAGGTTTCTTTTGCCTCTAATGCATGGCTTTCATGTCTGGTTGGAATGAAAAACCTTACAAGCAGAGTAATGGCATTATGGACAAAGCAGTGTAGGCAGGAAGGGAGGCAGCTCAGAGCAGCAATTTTTAAACAGCTTTGACCCCAGAGATTATGTGTGTAACTGCAGGGTGAGATCCCCAAGCACCCCAGGCTGTGCCCTATCCTGATACAGCCCTGCTCATGTCCTCCTCTCTTGCCATTTCCCCCTCTGTGGGCTGGAGAGGCCATGCTCAAATTCCATGAGCTATCTGTTGTCCACCTGTTATTTCAGGAGGTTTTATGATACTGGGAGTTTATGGTTTAATATTCACCACTCCAGGTGTTCATGTAAAAGGGAAATGGAATTAATGCTTTGGCTTTTGTGATATTTTTGTTTTCAAATTCAAGTTCCCCAAAAGAACCTTAGCTCTTCCAGGCCCTCAAGCACCTAATCCCATTGTAGATGATATCTATCTAATGGCCTGAAAAGGAACGTCAGCAGGGTGCCAGTAAAAGCTTCTCCTCTGCCACATCAACAAACCATCCAATAAAACCGTGCAGGCAGATTTGACAAAGTTTAAAAAAAAAAACACAAAACTACCCAAGAAAAAACCCAAACCCTCTTTACACATAGGATAAACAAGCAATGCTAAATCAGTATATCTGTTTCCTCCATAGGTCTTCTTTTAAAACTGGTACCTTGTCAGTTAGATTACTGATGAAAAGAAAACAGAAAGATGACACT
Organism: Aegithalos caudatus; assembly: GCA_013389925.1. Lineage (NCBI taxonomy): Eukaryota > Metazoa > Chordata > Aves > Passeriformes > Aegithalidae > Aegithalos > Aegithalos caudatus. The sequence continues at coordinate 478,433 of WEIU01011202.1, read as the reverse complement.
AGCTGGATTTCAGGGATGTGATACTAAGATTCCACTGCTTATTCATGATGCATTAGTTTGAAAGAGAAAAGACATCTCTCTGAATGGCCCTCATGATAGTCTTGTGAGAATAAGCAACAGACAGAGTGGAGCCCATCTGGGATTTTACCAGTTAGACTCTCTCAGAGCAAAGACCTTGTATTGCATTAAAATATAATCTTGAATGGCACCATTTGACTCTTGCAGAAATAATTTCACATGTATTAAACTGGGATTGCATATAACATTATGTAATTTTTATCAGTTGCTTTACAATTGTGTATTTTGTTCCTGCATCCAAGGCATTACATTTCATTAATTTAATTTCATCTTATCAAGCAGCAGCCAAGCAGATGCTCAGTGAAGATGAGAAGAAAACAAAAAGCTTTTTCACTCTGAGGGCTCTGCTGTGTGTCATGGGTGCTTACATGGGCTCACAAATCACTGGTGATAAAATGGATGCCTACCACAAACCAAAGCCTTGGGCCTAGAAGAGGGAGCCTGAAAGCTGGCTCTGTATGACAGTAGCTGTAGTGGACTTTAAACCAGTTGTATGCTGTCATATAAAATCTCCATACTGGAGTCATAGTTTTTATTATTTATTCATACATGCAGAGTATTGCTGCTGCAGCAATTGAGAAAGAGGGCTGTCATTAGAAACCCAGCAGCAGGCGCCCTGGACACTTGGGCCAGCCCAAGCACACTGGCATATTTCCACTAAACACAGAACTGTGATGTTTTCTTACACAAGCAGCTGCAATACCCTTCAAAAACAAGCTTGGTCCTTTGGTGTTTTATCAACAAATACTGAACATGCTTTTCATGTTCATAAGAAACCAGATATTTCTCTGTCCAAAACCCTTTGTAAGAATAATCCCTGCCCTCATTTTACTGGCTGTGGTCTGTGCAGAGGGAGTCTTGACAGGGAGTCTTGAACCCACAATGGTTCAGATAATTCTTGATATTAAGATTTGCAAGAGTGACAGTTAAGTATTTCAGTTAAATGGTATCACCCTAAAATGAGACAACTTTTAACAATTCAAGAGATCAAAAGCACCACCAGCAGAGAAAAACAGGAAATTTTAATTCTAGGAACGAAATTCACATCAAAGGATGCTGTGCTTTTATTTCTTCATCATAGCCTAGTGATGAAGACAAATGAGACAAGTCCAGGCTATTCACTGCTCTGTCTTTCAGACAGGATTTATTGATTTTAACAAATTTGGGGGAATAATATATAATATAGCCTACCAAAAGTGTACCATAGGACTTCTTCTCTGTTCTGTCTTCTTATGTGCATGAGCATGGAAGTTTACAAAAAAGTTTAATTTTATTTTATTTCTAGGACAAGCCAAATTTCTATCCTAGTCCAATTTCAGGTCTCTGACCACAGCAAGCTGCAGATGCTTCAAGAAAGGTTACAACAGGACAAGTAGAGACCAGATCTGCTGGAGAGGAAACACAAGAGACTTCATAGGCTGGAGATTAATCTTATGTAAAGGTTTCTGACAGGTTATGAAATCATTAATCCAGGTTGAGGGGAAGGAAAATGCAGATTTCCTTAGCTTTTGGAGAACTATAAAACCAACCTATATCTCATCATTTTGGGGATTCCCTTATAATTAGGAAAAAATGATTGACTCTGCACAGTCTGTATCTCTCAGAACACACCACAACTCACCTATTGTGAATATTGTCTGCCTTGACACATCCTGGGAGTTTGGATGTCAGTCTTGCTCATCTTCAAATATGGCATCAGTATAACTTAGAAATAGCTGAGCTGGTCCAATGCCCCAAGTCTTGGCAAGACGGTGACACAGCTGTATGGCTGCTGAGATGGGGCAGCCAAACCCAGCTGGACTCTCTGCTGAACTGCAGCTGAACTGCCTTTAGTTCACACACCAAAAGTTTTGTTGATAATATTGAATAAATATTTTTGAAGAACACTTTAACAAATGCTTCTCTTTATTATTATTATTATTATTAGTAGTAGTAGTAGTATTGGAAGTCTGACAGCAAGTATTTTTCCTCACCCCTAACACCCGTGTCCAGCATACCCAAAGGAACAAAGCAGTGCTACATGAGTCTCTGGCATCACTTCTCCATGGATGTAGAGCCATGCCATGGCAGACCAGACTTGGGCTGGGCATCAGGAGACCAGACCATCTGGGTACCTCAGCAGTGACTCATTACTGAACTCATTGTTCCTGAGCTGCCTTGGGAAGACACTCGTTCTCTCTATGCATCACTGTTTCCAGCTGGTAAGTGGAGATAATGTTGTTTATCCATCTTCATGAAGTGGTCTGACTAATGAAGGTGGAAAAACGCTCATAAACTATCAAACACCAAACCTAGGGAAAATACAGAGATAAACCAGATGTTCATGATGGTCTGACTGCTCTTGGAAAGATTTCTTAGACTGATATGACCAAATATGACCGTGGATTAAAAGGAAATGAAACAGAAGCCAGCAAAATATTATGGATGACAAAAACACAAAGCAATAACAAGTAGCCTGTAGGAAAAGAAAGCTGTTCATTTGCCAATGTCTGTAAAATCAGCCAGAAAAATGCCCAAGGAAATGTTGAGTAGGTGAAGGCTTGTTTGCCTTGAGTGCCTAAAGTTCATTGATTTTAATTTAGCAGCATTCACAAGAACTTGTTTTTCATTTATTCTCTCATCAATATATTTGAACCAGTATGCCTTTAAAGTCAACCAACTGTAATAAAAAGATATTTTCCAGAAAGATTGTTACAACAAAGAAGAGAACAGTGGAACACTTTTTCCCAAACCATTTACTAGTCTCCAGGGAGATATAATTTCCTTTCAAACTGAACTACATTTCAATTCATAGGACATTTTTATTAGCAATTTTGGACTAAGTAATAGACTCCTTGGGAAGCAGTTCGTTCATTGTCACAATACCAATTAGCAATGAAATATCACAAGGTAAAGTGAGAAGTTGACAAGATACACATCTGTCCCTGCCTGCGACTTCAAACAAAACCTTCCCTCTTCTACTCAGCTGCTTAGCTGACACCCACAACTGCACATTGCCATACCTAAACAAGTAACAATTCACTTCTTTATGTGGACTTGCAGAAAGCACTTCCATTTTATGTGAAAAAGTCAAGAAGTCATTTCCACACTCAGTAGGAAGATGGTATAAGGCAGGAGGAGGTTGCTGGTCTGTGTGGCATGAACCTCTCCTGAAAGCAGGGGCAATAACTCACTCTGGGACGTGGAAGGGACAAGTGCTCACTTCAACATGAAGCTGCAGCTCAAGAATGGTGGTGCCTTACAGTTTTTGGGGATGATACAGGAAATACCTGGTTCCCACAAGCTGCTGATGCAGTGCCCTGGATAATCAAAACTCCTACCAATGCACAGAAAAATAATAGAAGATGAAGAAATGGTAGACTGAGCTCTTGAGAAGGAAGCCAGCCAGCAAACAGGAGGTGGAGCCACCACCAGCTGAAGAACATTGAGGCTGCTCTGTGTGAACACAACCACACAAACCACCTCCAAACACCAGGGATGTGGGCACAGTGATGTATGTGCACTCTGCATTTTGGGCTGGATGTAGTTTCCTTTCATACTCTGTTTTGAAAGAACATTTAAGCAGTCTAGGAAAGCTTGCAATTAATGACTAGTTGCCATTGCTGCTTGCTTCTATATTAATTTCTTGAGAAAAGAACCAATAGCCCATGCATGGCACAAAACAAATATAATCAATGGATGATTTGAAAAACTAAACTGCCATTTCATCAGGAAGCACCAGAAAAAGTCATCTAAAAATCTGAAAAAAACTCTTGGGTAGCAGAGTGCCTAAATTGTGTATTAGAAAGGCCAGAAACAAGATGATATGAAACCTTCCTTATTGCAGACTAGACTGAATAATCAATATTTTTGTGGCATGATATGACATGACATATGACTGTTACCAACTGAAATCTGATTAGTGACTTCAAGTACAGAAGCTTTTTAGAGCTGTATTCAGACAATGAGGAAGAATTACAGATCTAGGCAAAGTTTCACAAAGCAAATAATTTCCTTTTAATTGAAACCATAAGGGCATAGTTTCGGAGGCAGTGAATGCTTCGGAGTGTTTCGCTTCATTTGAACATAAGCGATTTTAAGCATATTATTACATGAGTATGTTGTACTACATCCCTCACTTGGGAAAAAAAAAGGCATGGAAAGGCTGCAGAAAAATACATTTCCCTCATCTATCCCATTCTGGATGTGGTATACCAGTGAGTTTTTGGCATGGCAGCACATATTAATACTATACATCTATATGGGAATCATAGACCACATTTTTATGTTGCAGTCTTAGCCAATGTTTCCTTCTTGTAAAACATCCAAGATTTCTGGTAGAAGCTTTATTACAAAAGATGCATTGTTTCCACTGAGTTATGTACTGAGAATAATCAGGCAAAATTGTGATATTAACTCTAATGGAAACAAGACATCCCTTATTATTTGCTGTTGACAAAATTCAGTGATTTAAAGACTAAAAAAACCCCTATGATTAGCTTCAGAAAGGTAAAGAAAATTACGTTAATTTCTGTGTCTTCTTTTTGCAATCTGCCTGGTCTTAAAAAGACCCTTCATAGAGGCAGAAAGCTGCAAATCCTTGCCTATTGGTCCACTGAACAAGGGAAGGGATGAGAGCTGGGGAGTGGGGCAAGGCAAGCCGTGAAATGGCTTTTTGCCAGCTGGGGACATGTTCTGGAAAGTATACACAGATCACATGAGGTTTTTGTTGTTTTCAGTTGCTAAATGTTATTAAATTATACTTAAATATTTTAAATAGTTTCCACACATCACTTTACCATTGCTGTGGTTGCATCAGGCAGGTTCTGTGATCACAGATTAAATGTTTGGGTCAGTTTTAAGTGGAAGAGCAGAGAGCAGCACTCATCAAAAAATACAAGCAGCAGCACTTGCATGCATGTGTGGGTGAACTGCAGGGTTTTCCCAATGAACCCTGGTTTAAAGGTTTGAAAGGATTTCTCATAGGATTACAGACAGGAAAGCAACGTGAACAGGGAAAATATGGTCACACAACTACCACACCTGCAAAGCTGCCCTTTAGGGGATGCACACAGAGCAAATGCTGCTGACTGGCCAGGTCAAAGTGCCACATGTGGGAAGCAGGATCACTTCTTTACTCCCAGTTCATCAAAAAATGAGATTTTTAATGAGATTTCAGGTAATATATACTATTACACTGTTTGCTAGCTTGCAACAATAGCAGTCCAACAATTGCCCGTCCACATAAAGCTGTTGGTGTGAGATGAATTTCCCAGTATGGCCATACTGAAATGCTGGTGCCTTTGGGCTGCTAAGGTAAGGGAGTAAATAGCATTGCAGCAATTATTTCACTTTCCAGGCTGCAAAACCAGTGAAATGCACCTAAAGACGGACATTACCACCTGCCTATTCTAACTTGGCTAGTAAATTGGCTGAGACATAGTTCTGTCTGGGTGGGGTGCAGGCATGTTTCAGCAGGAAAGCCATATGGGCCTTTCCATGGCTTCTCCTGCACTCCTCTACCATGCACAAACCAGGGCTGGTAGGGAGAGAGAAGTGGGGCAGGCAGGACTATGCAGGCAGGGATGAACAATGTCTTAACAAGAACAAAAGCAATTTCAAATCCCACCAGTTTGTTAGATTACTTAAGAAATTTGACTGAATGTCAAAAATGTTTCAATGAATAGCTTTACCACCCAGATCTTACTTCTTATTATCTTTTTTTCCTCTTTTGGAAGAAAATCCTGAAACTTAGTAATTAACTGCTTGATTTCAATTTTCCTCAAATATGTGTTTTTAATTCCATTGTGCAAATGTGGCCCAAAGCAATAAGGCTTTGAACTGGTTAATTTGAAACTACAGAAATACCTTTCCAAGTCCAGTTAGGACAAAAGCTAAAACCTCACATCCAGATTCTGAAGTCTTTCTAATACCCCTGTTTTGCCCTGACATTTTCACAGACTACTGCAGGCATGTCTCACACACCTATTTTTTTCATGTCCAGCAGCTCCACAGAACCAATCACCTTTCTTCCAAATGGATTTGATCTGCAGGGCGCTGGCCTAAATAAAGTGTGTAGTGCCATGTGTGCCATAAAGAAGCATGACAAAGTGATTCACATGCTGCCTACAGATTTTCCACAATTTCTTTGTATTGTAGGGTTTATACTCCTTCATATCATTTGGAGGAACTCTCAGAATAATGATTTGGCGTGTGTGACTGTTTTTTCCATTTCTGTCATTAAAACTGCTTTCAAGGCCATGCTGAAATTGCAACAAAAGACCTTCCCACATCACAAATCACTGTGGTGCTTGGTGTGCACTATATCAATAAAAAGATTAGCTTACTTATAGGAAAAGGATGATAACATCCACAATTTTCCAAGCAATGAGAAAAATGGGGTTCTGTTTCAGCTAAACCAGCTAGTAACAATGTCACATTATATCCCTGGGCTCCTCAGGTACAGTACAAGTTCACAAGTAGGATTTTATCCTATGTGCAGCACTAAATTAGTGCCATTAACCTTCTAGGTCAGCCCTTTGAAGTCAAGCAGGCTTTTTGCTATTGATTTCCTTGGAGCCCAGATTTCATATTTATTTCCACTGACTATTTATTTCAAAGATCAGGAAAATTTTCTGCTTAGAAGCCCAGAGAAGAAATGTGAAACAGAAGGATGTGGGAAGAGGGATTTCTCTCTTGGTACTTATGCCACATCTTCCAGTACCATGTCAACTGACAGCAATCTATGCAGACTCCAAGACAGACCTACAGGGACTAGCAGAAGTATTTAAAATACTTACAGAAATCAATTCTAATAGCTTTCCAGGAGTGGAGAGAGAAAGTGACTGGCAAACAAATGACTCAAGTGGACTTGAAGCAAACAGAAATGGTGCTGGGGGAGGGCACAAGCAGCTACACTTAAACATGGAACAACTCCCATATAAATCCCTATTCAAATCCAGAGGTTTAGAGTTCATCAGAACCAAAACTAAGTGAGCCAGGCAGAGGAATTTGAGAGAGAGGTAATTTATATTCTGTGCCCATTCACTAGAAAAGGAAAAGCACCAGGTTCCATGATTTTATTGCTTAAGCTTTTTAAGGAGAGCCAAGACTTGATTGCAAATTTCAAAAAGGTCTGGTTTCTGTCATGAGAAAATGATACTCTGTAGAAAGAGAAACAGCTAGCAATGAAAAAAAGCATCAAAAGGGAGAAAAGATACCTGGCCAGAGACCGGTGCCAGTGAAGTGCACTCTAAGGAGCTGCTGGTGCAATGTTTTCCTGGAGTGCAGAATGGAAGAACCACAGGGCTATGGACACAACTACAAACATGGACGAGTGGGCCCTGCACTGAAATAGAACACAGCAAACACAGGATGAAGGGCTGGCTCTTTCTAGTGGGGAGTTTCCAGTCTAATCCTATCCATGGGTATCACTTAATCCAAAATCTTTACTCAAAATGCTCAGGGACTGGACTGAATAACCTTTAAACATCCCATCCCACCCAAATCATTCTATGATTCTGTGTTCATATTGGAGATCAAAAAGTCATGGTACCCCTGCATGAGTCCTGTCCAAGCATGTTAAATAGCAGTTGCAACCAACTCAAAGAAGTTACACAAAATCTCATTTGAGAATATAACAAGGGACAGACCTGTTTCTAGTGAGCACATACGAAAGCTGTACAGGATGCTCAAGAGGGTTTTCTTGCAGTCTTCTCTTCCTTTTAAAGGAAAACAATTTTACAGCCCTTTTTGTTTGGTATTTCCATAGCCCCTGGGTTCATTTCTAATTTATAACTGAGGACTTGAATTTTCTGGGAAGGGTCAAGATAAAAATCCTGGTTCTGCACACACATTTCCTTTCAGGCAGACTACAAAAACCCAAGTGCTATTCATTGTCTTAATGAGAAGGAAAAGGAATGGCATTTCAGCTGCCCATGGGAATGCTCACTGCAGCAAATGCACCACATGGGATTCAGCCCTCAGGATCCTTGGGTTTTGTTTAGAAATACAATTATTTTTTTTTAAGGAGTGATGCCCCAATACAGGGACAGTGATCAGAGAAAACCAGAGGCTCTCAGAGCTATCACACACACTGAAGAGGAAATTGGGGTTGTCCCTCTTCCAGGCTGCCTAATGCAATTTAGGATATGATTTGCTGAAGTTCCCAAGCTCTCAGTCATTAACAAAGTCAATGCAAACAGTGTTTTGCACATGTGGAATACACTCTGATGTCAAACACTAAAAGATTCAGATCCTGGCATCTCAAGTGTGTGCTCCAAATTCAGTAGCTAGTCTCTCCCTGGACTCTGAGCCTTAGCATATCAGCTGGAAAATAGGGCCATCCCTCACCAGAAGATAATTTTGTTCAATCCAAATCAAAATTTCCTGTGAGTGCTTACTATTTTCATTTAAGTAGGAAAGTATAGGCAAATGCAGTGCTTCGAGTTCATATTTAACTAGCAAAAGGAAATAGTGCCAGCTTTCCTTTTAGCATTTTTCTTGCAGAGACTGTTCATTGATTGTTCAGCACAAGCCAGTGAACTATTCAGTGTCTCAAAAAAAATTGCAAAAAAAGTATTTATGCATCATAAACATTTAATTTAATACTGCAGGTAATATTTTTGCACTGTGTTTCTTAACACTGATTTTTTCAAAAGGGACATTCTAGAAAAAGCAATAAATGGAGCAGTTGGGCTGCATCCTCGTGACACTGGTGCAGTCTCCAGTGACAGCTGTGTGTGGTATGTGGAGTCCAGCAGCCCGAGAAATCAAAGCATCACTAGCAAGGCATCAGCCCTAACAGAGCAGAGGAAAGTCACTGAGCATGCAGTGCTTTGCATGAGGATGTCAGACAAATGATGAAACTGAGCAATCTCTGGTTTCTTGAGGGAAATGCACCATAGCCCACTTGAGCCGAGGCTTGACCCCTTTCTGCTCCAGGCTGCCTTTTCTCCAGCTGTGTCCTTGAGCATCTGCTGACCATAGCCCTGCTTCTCAGGACCCCATCACAGCATCAGTCTGCCTGATTTGCAGTCACAGCATCTCCCAAATGGACCTCCTTTCCTCATCTCTGTTTTTCTGGCATTTTCCCTCATACCTGCTCAGCTTAACCTGCCCCTAAACCGGTCCCTTTAAAGGAAGGGTTTAGTCCATTACTAAAAAAACCCTAAAACAAAGCTGCCTCTAAGATGAGCAGGGAAACTCAGGAAAAGAAAGCAGGGGGAGGACAATGATTACAGGAATAGCAAAAATGCAGGAGTTGAGGGAAGCTGCCTCTCCTCCTAAGGCCTCACGTGAGAGCAATGGCCTGCAAAAGTCCACCTTGACAGTCTTTGCTGTCCAAAGACACATTTTAGCAGCTCTACCCACAGCAGAAGAACACCCAAATAAAATAATTTCTGTATGCCATTGCTGAAGTTTCCTGAATCCTTTCATTGTCTGCAGAGACACATACAAAGCCTTTTCTTCTCTCCACACTCAGCTGCTTGCCTGGACCCCATGGCCTGTCCTTTCAGAATCATGCTCAGCACCAGGACAAGTTTGTCCCTCCACTGAATCACAGCTGTCTTCGTACTAACCACATGGCACTGAATCATATTCCTGCTTTCAGAGGCTTCCCCACAGCAGGCAGCACTGCCGGGATGCTGGATGGTGGGACAGTGTAAGCAGGGAGCAGAGAGGCAGGGAGCAGGCATGAGGAGGATGCAGAGATCTGGGAGGGCCAGGTTCCACTGCAGTGCTGCTCCTCCTCCCACACAATCCAGACACAGCACGGGGGCACTGGAGTCTCAGACAAAGAGTCACTGGAGTTTGTTTGCTTGTTCTTCCAAGAAGCAAAGAAATACATTTTTTTCCACAACTCTCTTGCTAAGAGAGCTGGACTGGTTCTGAAGGGACAATACTTTCAGACACAACAAGCCAACTTGGGGCAGGCACCAGCATGGAAAATTTCTGCAGGAACAGTTAAAATTATAAGCATGAAAACCAGCCCTGTAATTAGGACTGGGAGGTGTCTTAACAGGCAAGTGCCTGCAACCCCCATCTGCCAGCCAGGAGTCACAGGTTTGCTCTCAGCCCAGCTCTTACTGCTGTTTGATTTGGGTTATTTCTTCCCCCCTGCCTCAAGTCTACCTTCTTAGGGGCTTTTTAAGGGGGTTATCACTGGCTCTTTTGGAAAGTCAAGTAAATAATGTCAATCAGTTCCCCTGCCCAGCTATTTATTGACTTTTTTGAAGAATCCCATTAGTTTTACCAGACATAGTTAATTTTCGATATATGGTTTGTTCCTATTCTGTACAAGAGTGATATTTACTGATGTTATTTTACTCCTGTGTTAGGAAGGGTTTCTGTGCTGGCAGTGTGTGAGCATGCACACTTTGGCAATGTTCAAAGTGTACAGTGATGAGCGCATTGTAAATACGTAGGCAAATTAATAATGTAGCACTGAAGAGGAATACAAGTCAGTTAATATTAATGCTAATATCAAAAGTGTCTACAGCAGCAGACAAGATAATTTTTCTCTTTGTCAGGAATAAAGTGAGGTCAGCAAGAGCCATGTATAAATTGCATAGCTTGGCTTTAGAAACACTAAATAATTTGGGAAAAGCCATTCTAGTTCCTCTTCTTAAAAGAAATAATCAATGCTAGTTGTCTCTCTTTCTGACTTGGTAAACAAACTAGAGCTATGCCCTTAAACCAGGGCTGCCAATTTATGTTGACAGACCTCGATGAATATAATTACAGAGCACCCAACCCAAGTAGCCATCGAGGGGCAGAAGTTAAAATGAAAACCTAATATTGGAAAGAATTGATCAGCCTACTTTCCTCTTCTCTCTGGAGCCTGCTCAAAGCTCATTTATTGGAAAGACTGATGGCAGCGCGGAGACTGCGGGACTAGCCCGGGCTCGCTGTGCAATGCACTTAAATGATTAGGGAGTATTGGACACCCCTGCTGGAGTCGTCTGTTTGTCCTGCAGTCTGGGGCTGCGGCTCCGCCCGGCGGCCGNTCCTTTCTGAATTCTTCTCTCCCCATATTCCTGTGCTATGTGGAAAATTTTACAGACTCTACCTTCAGCTCTCTGTCAGGGGATAAAGCTTCAAAGTTTCCATCAATAATGAGAAGATCAGCTCTATCTGAGACTGAACTTATTCAAATCTGGAAGAGAAACTTTAAGATGTGGAATAAAATTAAAAGGTCTAGTNAAAAATTTTTCAACTAAAAAAACTTCCAAACCAGAAAGGGAATCTACTTGTATTTTTTTTTTTTTTTTTTTTTTTTTTTTCTTTAATGTATATTTCCCAGTTTCTGAATTAAGAAGCAAAATCTACCTTCAAACGAAGGTGTTTCAGGTTTGGGGGTTTTTTCCACTTGTTTTGGGCATAGCACCAAAGAGGTCTGAATTCAGTCTAGTCTGTGGAAATGGGAATGTGTAAGTCATAAAATGCTCTCATTTTATAAACCCATCTAAATCTAGTCCTGGATGAAACTGGGTGTGTTAAGCATACAAGAGCAATGAACTAGATCAGAAACCAAAGGTTTTCACAAAATCCTTGTGGATCAGTTTTATTCTTTATGAGCATTATTATGTCTGTTACCATCAGAGATTTTAATAAGACTTTTATCAAAATGAAGTATTTATGTGAACTGTACACTGGGTGAACTACATAGAAATGTGATCAGAATTTCAGGGAGTGAGAAAATACATTATTTAAATTTCAGTTTTGGGTCTAACCTGCTTGCTCCAAAATGCAGACAAAATTTGCCAGTAAACTGACACGAGAGGTTTTTAGAATTACATAAAATGGAAAACTTCAGGAAAAAAAAATGCAAAATTTCCACTGGACTTGAAAATTCATTTGGATGGGGACAGAAGAATAAAACCCTGAGCAAGTGAATCAAGTGCAGGAAAACTGTAGCAATCCAAGGATTTAGGCTTACAATTGCTGGGACTGGGAATATCTTCCCTCATGCTGTGGGAAGAGGTGTGTGATGCAGACATCTCCATATGCACCACTGGCTTTTCCAGCCATGGCATGTGAGCTCCACCAGGCAGCTGTGACATGGAGCTCCACTGACAAGAGAGCATCAGTGGACTCTGCCCCAGGGGCTGCAGGAGGGGCTGCAGCCCCCTGCCTGCTAATGTGGCCACAGGTCAACACCCCACTTGCCACCTGCCCTGTCTGCCCCACACATGCACAGCCAGGTAAATACCAGGTAAATGAAAACACCTTTTAGAAGGTACATCCCTATAAACATATAAATCGGCGTATGCTACATACACTAACACTTTAGTCATGACCTCCATAGCAAAGGCTCTGATTTTCATATACCAGATTTTTAATTCATTTTTTCCAGGAAGCTGTACTGACTGACAGCAAGTGATGGTGAAGCCATTCTTTAATAAACCTATAAGCTGAATTGTCTCAATTAATTTGAATTGTATTGCTGTAATGTATTATTTAGTTTTTCTTCATTTTCTTTTTCCATGTTTTCTTCATTCTCTGAAAAGCTCACATGGAAATATTGACGTCATACCCATAGAATCCAGCTTTTTCTCCTACCCAGTCACAAGCCAGCTGCTTTCTTGAGACATCCTATCTGCAACAGGGTTCACTTTGACTGTTTTGAGCTTGGTACCTGGTTTCTTTCATGTTCTCATGATAATCATGACTTTATTTGTTATATTATGAATCCCCTGTTACCCTTCTTCCAAAAAGAGTAGTTCTAGATTAATTACTCTCATTTTCAAACTTTTAATTACCCTTCTTTCCTTTCCACCCACATTTTATAGTTCTATCCTTTTTGTTCAGTGAGAGAACAGGTTTGCACATGATGTTCATGATCCAGGCACACCTTTTATTTATGTTGAAAATCACTGATTTTTCTCCGCTCCCTTCCTATTAACTTCTAATGCTCTGATTACCTATTGTGATTGCTCCCATATACGAAGCTGATGTTTAAATAAACCTAATAACTGCAGCTAACTTTCCTAAGGATTATAAAATAGCAGGGTAGCTCAGGCTGGATTTTTGGAGGTCATTGAACCCAACAGCCTGCTTAAAGCCACAATATACTAGAAGACTTCCAATGCCATATCTTCTCCAGGCTAGACAGACCCTGATTTCCAGCCTCTCTTTGAAGGACAAGCACTTCAGCTGCCACCACCCGGGTGGCCCTCCACTGGACCCACATTTACCAAGCCTTTCCTGTACTGGGAGGAAAAGCTGGACTCAGTGTTCCAGGTGTGGTCTAATAAGCTTAACTTTTTCAATCTGCTGGCTGCACTGCACTAGGGACTTGCACAGTTATTGACACAGCCCAGCCTCCTGTGCATGTCTTTTTACCTGTCGGGGTTACAGAGTTCAACTTACCACTTTGTCACACCCTCACTCCTGACTGTGAGATTCCTCTGTGCCTCACTGGTCAAATTTGCCTTCTTAAGATGATCCCACCAGTGAACATTGTCATCTCAGTGTCAGCCCATTTCTTCAGATTGTTTCCAAATATATTGATGTAATATGATTCAAGTAGTATGAAAGCCTGATAACTGAATTTATCCTGCTTCAATGTTTTGTAGCAGAAGCAGCTGTACCTTCAGCTAGAAAACACGATTAGCTTCAGCCTTTCAAAACCTCAACATCCTTCAAAACATTTACCATATTCTCCATCCCTACTGTGATTTTGTTTTAAAGTGGGCCCAGCCAGCACACGAAGCTTGCCTCTGCAGGCAGCCCCACTGCCACCACAGAGAAGCTGACAATGACCAGCATTATAGCTGCTGGTAGATGCACACAGGGGTCCTCAGCACCAAATCTTTTGGGATTGTGTTACAGTAGAAACACAGAGCACCTGAGTAGGGGAGGCTTGAAGAATAAGAACATCTTGTCTGTGTCTGGGCTTCCGAACACCACCAGATCAGGTACACAAAGTTCACCTAATCAACAAGGTGCATCTGTAGAATCGACACATGTGGCTGTAATAGATACTGGTCCTTTTTGTGAAGGTGAGAAAAATTCTCAATAGGGATGACTCAAATGCACTAAAGCCAGTTGGGCTGTCACCACCACCATTTCAGAAACCTCTGTTATCTCTTTTGCTTCTGTTTCTCAGATTTCCCTTGAAAGCTCAATTGTGGCTTTGACATGGGGCTGTTAGAATGAAAATGGTAATGTCCAATGTTTAGAGGCAGAGGTCACTTGAATACTCTCAAGAGCTAAGTGAGACAAAAAGAAAATATAAATTAACTTTACAGTGTGACTAAGAGCACTTCATGAGTCAGGTTTTGTTCTTCTCCTGAGAACTAGACTCCCTCTTTCATCCAGGGCTTCCTGACATCAAGCAATCAGGCTGTGAGAAGGGCACAGAAGATGGACTGCAGCATCAGGATGGCAGCATGCCCCCCCCCAAGGGAGAGTCCTGTTCAGTGTTTCAATGCACATTAGAATATTTTCTCAGACTGTCATAAATCAAAGATTAAGGGAAGGAATTTTCACAGAGAAACAAACCCTTGACAGAGTAGGCAGCAGGATGTTTTCCTGTTTTATCAGGTACAGGTCCAGGACACATCCTGAGTGTTGCTGATGTTCAGTCCTCCAAAAGAGAGCAGCTCTACAGTACCAGCATTACACATGTACAATCAGAAAAAAGTTTAGTCTTAAGTATCAAAAGGAATTAGAGACAGATCAGAACCAAAATTGTACTTAAATCATCATGGGCTCATGCCTGTTTGCTGTAGAGGCTCTGCTGGGGTGTAAAATGTTCATATTGCCTTTTTCTCCATAAGGCTAGGCTTGGGAAGATGTCTCCACTTTAGAAGCAGGGTCCCAGATGCCACAGCTTTTCATAACCATCTTTTCTTTTGTCTTAGAGGAAATTCTCAACAACCGTGTCTGCTGAGCCATGTGTTCAGTGCATAAAACCAAGTGTGTTTGAGAAAACCTTGGGTTTTCCTCTGAAAGCACTGCTCAGTGCTCTTCAAGGCAACGGTCAGAAGCTCCTGTGGTGGGAGAAGATCTGGCTTTAAAATGAGGACAATCCAGTCACATGCATCCAGTGAATGCCAGCTAGTTCATCTCATCATCAGACCTGGATGGGCTGGATCCATGAGCCAAGGCCAATGTTGTGACGTTCAGTAAGGCCAAGTCTCAGGTCCTGCACTTGGGTTACAACAACCCCTGCAGCACTGCAGGCTGGGGCAGAGTGGTTGGAAAGTGGCCCATTCAGTGGTTTATAACAGCTGAACATGACCCAGCTTCTGCCTGGGCAGCCAAGAAGTCCAGTGGCATTTTGGCTTGTATCAAAAATAGTGTGGCCAGCAGGACTTAGGAGGTGATTGTACACCTGTTCTCAGCACTGGTGAGGCTACACCTCCAGACCTGTGCCCAGTTCTGGGCCCTTTACTTCAAGAAAGGCTCTGGAGCATGTCCAGAGAAGGCAACAGTGCTCGTGAAGGGTCCAGGGCATAAGTCCTGTGAGAAACAGCTGAGGGAGCTGGGGGTGTTTAGCCTCAAGAAAAGGAGGCTCAGGGAAGACCTTTTTGCTCTCTACAGCTGCCTGGAAGTGTCTGTAACTGCATGGGCTTGGCCTCTTCTGCCAGGCAATCAGTAACAGGACAAGAGGACGGCCTCAAGCTGTGCCAGGGGAGGTTCCAGTTGGACATCAGGAATAATTTCTTATGGAAAGGGTTGTTAATCATTGGAATGGACTGCCCAGGGATGTGATGGAGTCACTATCCCTGGAGATGTTCAAAAAATTACTGGATGTGGCACTTAATGCTCTGGTCTAGTTGAAATGGTGATGATTAAAGGTTGGGCTCAATTATCTTGGACGTCTTCTCCTACCTAATTGATTCTGCAGTCCTGTAATTTTATGATCTTGAGCTTCCTAAGCTTTCTGCATCTAAAATGAACAAGATCAGATCCATCACATTAATGTGTTCAGAGAGTTGCCTGATGCAGACAGGTACAGACATTCTCTTATCATCCTATATCTCAAAGAACAGAGAAGTTGTCTGAGTGCTGGAAACAGAACATTTGGCTCCTGTTCAGTGGTTTTCCTTCCAGTGTCAAAGCCATAATTAATTTTCAAAATCTTAGGATTGCTTAATTTTCTGAATTTCTGAACCCCCAGACACTGACATTTTTTCAGTCCTTCTGCCTCATGTCTTTTTCTTGATCTGCTCTCTCACTACTTTTGCTTTTTCATTTTGATCTCTTTGAACCTGAATCCCAAAATCTATTCTCCATTTCACTGCTCATCAGAAAAAGGACTATTTCTCACTGCACATTTCCCACTTCTATAATAATTGTTTTGACTCAGCCTATATTTAGCCTTCCTATAATGTACAAAACTTCCTCCCACTGCCTGTGTGAATGTTATGTTACCCCAAAATTTTCCTGCCTACTACACTTCTCATTTCAAGTTTTCCTCAGGCTATGTTATAGAGAGGATGTTATATAAAGTATTTATTGCACTCTATCCTAGGAAACAGACTGGTTTTAGTTTTATCAGTGGCATTGTTAGAATGAAAAATAATGTATAGCGTTTTTATGGGAATTACAGAAGCCAGGTAATAGATCTACTCTCACCAAAAATAAAGACAGAGATCTTATAGAATAAGGAGGGACTAGATGATCACATCCTCAAAGTCTCATTAAAATTTCCCTTTTGTGTTATATAATCTGAAATAATGATAGGTCCTTATAAACCTTTAAATTTTGTGTCCATCTGAAGGCTAATGAAAATTTTCATGTGTCTTTCACCATCTTTTAGGCTCTGGCAACAGAATGACTACTTCCAGGACCAATATTAGGTTTTTCATTTTGTTTGCCTGAAATCCCTGTATATTCCAAGAAATACAGCCCATAAGTGCAAATCACCAGACTGAACATCATCAAGAGAAGACAATATATAAGACATGACATAAAAGAGGCAACATTGTAAACTGGAATTATCAAAGATGTAACACCAAATTTCCAAAGACAGGATTGGAAAATCAACTTTGAATCCTCAAGCAGTGGTTGGCATAACTGAAGAGAAGCCCGTCTTTGGGAAGAGCAAGGCAGTGGTGTGCTCACTGAAGGTGAAAATCTGGAACTGCAATAAGCTAAGACCAAAGTCAACCCTGTTCTCTGTGTGCATCAGGCCCTTGGGTCTCACCTTATCTGTGCACAGAGCCCTGCAGGATCCAGCCTGTGGGATCCTTTGGAAATGGAAAAGAATAAGGTTCTCCAATCCATCCAAAAAGTCCTGTTTTATGTCAAATTTGGGAACATGTCCACAGGGGGACCAAGCCCATGGTCCCCGCTCATTGCACTCTGAGGGATTCCCAACCAGAGGTTCTCATCCATAGATGCTGTGGCCTCAGGGCTTCCCAGCCAACCCTGACTACAGGCTACCATGCTGCCAGATGAACAGTCTGCAGGAAAGCAAGAAGGCCTTTCCATCAGCTGTTTTCTGAACTTTCTTATTGTAACATACCAGGGTTTTTTACTGCAGGAAGCTCAAAGTCAGGAACAGAGTCCACATAGAGTTTGAACACATTGAAAATGTGTTGCCATCATGGCTGGAGAGGAGCAGCCTGATGCCCTGACATGAGTGTTCTAAGAAAAGCTAACAAAATCACCCTTTCTGTTTTTAAGAAGTCCTGCAATTTTTCAGCGTGAATCATGATTTTCTTGTGAGAGGCTGAATTATTTGGTAAGGAGACAGTCATACTGTCTAGCACTGGACAGCAAATAGCTGTGCTTTGAAAAACCCTTGCAGAGACTGCTCCTCTTTGACTGTATAGGGAAATTTGGCTGCTTAGAGAGCCCTGAATCATCCTGCAATTAAGTGTCTGCACTGGGGATTGCAAAAAATGCATTTGATGTCAGAATACTTGTCTCTGACAAAGCCGAAACAAGTACGGATCTGAGGAGCCTCTGTGCTTTAAGAAATCCCCAATGCACTGCTATAAATAAAGTCCATTGGCAAAGAGGCAGTGGGCATCATCTAAAGCCTTTTGCCAACAGGTAACATGTTTATGCTCAAATGAAGTACAACACCTCAGCAAGCATCTCTATGCATTCCTAACAAGGTCTGTTTTCTGGCTTGCTCTATATAAAAATGGCTCTAAACCCAAAACCCCAGATAATACCATTGTCAGTTACATGTCAGGCTTAAAGCCTGAAGATGTTCCATGAGCCAGCTTTGGGAATTTCATCATGCAATCCCATTTTGCCAAAAGCCTGTTACCCAAGATCTTTTTAACTAAGTGGTTTCAGAAAAAAAATATTAAAAATAGCTATAATTCTCACATCCCACAGGCTCAAATTCAGAGGGTAAACAAATCACAGTTTGGTGACATGGCAAGCTTTGACACCATTTTTATAACTGAGCATTTTTATATCTCCATTTTATGAGTGGGCTGTAAAGAAGTACAATTACTTGCAGAAAATTATGTGGCAGAGCTGGGAGTTGTACCCAAGCTTTTCCAGAGACAAACAGGACCCTTCTCTTCTGTCTGGAACTTGGGAGATTTGTTTGTAGGAGTCAGTTGCTTTTAATAAGTTCCTCGGCAGGGAAGAAGGAAGGATTGTAGGTTTGTGGTCTTGGGGATCACTTCATCATAAGGATACATACAGCTAGAGAACAGGAATAGGTGCCCAGCCTCAAGTCTTATCCTGAAAAAGTAACAGTATAAACTTTGTTTGAAATTACTGTGATTTGGTGGTGGTTGAAACTTCCAAGGGAGGAAGATCAAAGACCTAGGAGAGATTGAATAGTGCAGCTGGATCTAGTCCTGGGGAGCAACTTACATATGGGAGAAGCTTTTTCCCTTCCAGGGAAGAGCTGATGAAATCATCACCAGACATTTGAAAACTTCAATATCGACCACAGTGGCAAAATATAATTTTTGTTGTTTGATATTTTTCTTTACATTCATTTACAATGAGTTACCAAAACAAATCCTAACTATTGTAGGACTATTTACTTTTCATGCAAAGCAAACTCATGACAATAAATGCAATGTTTTCTTAAAGATAAGTTCAGACATTAGCCTGAAGAAGACCATCAGTGTGAACCAAATGAATCATCTGCCCACAAGTTTCAATAAGCTTTTTTTTTAACTGTTCCATGGGGTAAAAAAATCTTGAAAAAGTTATTTTAAGAAATAAATGGAAAGTGCATTTTCTGTACAAGTGAGAGGTGGACATTCATAGCTCATTTCTGGGTAAACTTTTCTTCTTCATGCCTTGTCATTTTTATTTTTAATAAAAAGCCAGCAAAATGGGAGCACTGTGACAATCAAAGTGATGAGCTAGAAATCTGAAACTCTGTCTGCAATGCCCAAACACCAGTCATGTCAGTGGTGTGACACAGGCTGGAATTTGGGATGAACACTAGTCTCTGGCACACAGTGGGCTGGGCTGGGGGGAGAGCAGATGGGTAAAATCCACCAAAGTGTAGACACTGGAAATATAATGAAAAAATGAGCCATGTGCATTGGGGTGTAAAAGTCATCTTTGTGCTCAGGAGCATTTGTGTTGTAGGAAAAAAAAAGAAAAAAAAAAAAAAAGCAGAAGCACTGTGTATAGCAGAGCATCTTGGTTTTGTTGGGCTGTGTTAATAACGATTGACTGGTTCTACTCTGGTGGGCTCTGGTCCATTTGAGCTACTGCATGTGCACAAAATGGTTTTTGGGCACAAGTGAGCTGGAGCGGGGAGGACTCACCAGTTTTTGTTATCCTGTGTTTCTTTCAGGATATTGAACACATGCTATGCCCCAGTTTGTAGCTTTATCCAGCCAAGTCTGTAATGATGGCGCTCCTGACCCACATCCCCCCTGCAGAGGCTACCTGATCGTTGCAGCCATCACCTCTAGGATGACAAGATGAAAATGTTTTCATTTAAAAGTGGAAAGATTTTTAGAAAGAGTAGCTCTACTCTTTGTGAGTAAATTCTGTGAAAATCCTGTCTTTCAACAGAAAATTTATGTGGGAATTTTTTAAATAAAAAAAAAATTTGAAAACTCCCTTTCCCTAACAGAATACATCACCTCCCCATGTTTCCCTCCACTGAGGATCTCCAGACTTCATTCCTCATAATGTGTGCTGGACAGATTTCCCTGTGATTCAGGCTCTTCTCTTTTACAGGAATTTTCAGCACCCCTTTTTTCAAAACAAGCCCTGGTCCAAACACACACCCACTGGAACCAAACTGTAACATCATTAAAAAAAAAAAAAATCACCTCACTCATTTTCCCTGGCTCTCTGACTCCTTTCTGAACTTTCTTTTCCAAAACAGAAGGAGGAATCCAGCAGCCTGTAGCTGTTACTTGACTTTTCCTTTCCCTCTTCTCCACGGAGCTCAGGAAATACCGCAGCCTGAAGGAAGGAGTGTGTGTCCCGCACACGTGGATGCATCGTGGCGTCCCCTGAGGCAGGGTAAGCTCCAACTTTGCCTTCCCCAGTCCCGAGCAGAAGGAACGGGACCCATCGCCGCAGTCCCTGCCGAGGCTCTGAAACAAATACCAGCTCCACACAGGGGAAACCCAATCCCATCACTTAGGCAGCTTCGCTTCCTGCTGCAGCATCAGGAAGGTTCCTGGTAGGAGACCTCCCAGGCAGCTCTGTGTCACGGATACATCTTTCTTCTGCTGATTTTCCCTGTCTTCTTGGGACAGAATGCGAGTGGGTGCTGTTGATGTTGTTGCTACTCTAAGGCATGCCAGAGTTTAGGCTTTGTGCATCCTTAAAATACAAGAAATTAATGTATATTTTTACAGTTCAATGCATCTTGCATTCAAGGACAAAGACTTCTCTATAGAAAGAAAGAAGAGTTAAAGGCATAAAGGTTAATAGTAACACCTGAATATTATTTCCATGAATGATTTTATACCTAGACTAAATCTGGCTGCTTAAAACAGTGGGAAGTGAGCAAACATCGCTCCTTAAAGTGATTATGCTTTTATTTATTGCTGCTGCATTGTTAGGGTGGGAGGCAAAGGTAGATTTAGTGGGAATTATCCTTCAGTTTCCTGCTCTGGGGCTGTCATTGCTGCTCAGTGTCAGAGAAGGCTGCTCAGGCTCCAGGAGCACAGGTACCTGTCCTGGAGAGCAGCCTGGAGGCACCTCACCATCACCCACCACAGAGCCCCGTGCTCTTTTCTGTCAGAAATGACCCCTCTTGCTCTGCACTTACCATTAGTCTCTCAAGGAACTTTGACGGGACCCAGGCTTAGTCCAAAAGAGATAAAAGTGAAAAGGTCACACCTCTGGGTCAAAGGCTAAAAGGCAGATAAAACACCCTGCCTGCAGAAGCAAAATCCAGGGGAAATCAAATCAGCTCCTAAGAAAGGGTAGCTTGTAGGCTGAACTCCAGTGGGAGGACACAATTGCCCTTTTAGCAACTTCTCCCCCTCTTTTTTTTTTTTTTTTTTTCCAAAATGGGTTAACAAAATATATTTAAGCACAAAACAAAATGAACTCAAATGAAAAACCCAGCCTTCCTCCTCTCCAACAGCTGATTTAATGGAGACTTTTGCTCTGTAGGGTCATCTTTTCATCTTTGCTGAGGGCAGAGGAAAAAATACTTTTGAAGACAGGAAAGACAAAATTTGATGTTGAATATCTTCCTTTAACCAAATGAGCACAGCTACTCTTCTGACTGGTGACTTGAAGAGGATTTGAAACAATCAGAAAATGTCAGCTTTCAGTCAGGCAGGTTAAAGGAGATAGTGGCAAGTTTCAAGAGGGAAGAACAAACCATGAAAAGCAAAACCACAGGAAATACAAAACATATGTAAATGGGGATCTAAGGGACCTCTTTAGATCACTCAGTCAGAAACTTTTACATTTCTATAAGCAGAAGAGCCAGCTTTGAGGCATCCCAGCTAGAGTGAACCAGATGCACATGCACATAAACTTTTACATATCAGGTCACAGGCTGAGAGAGAAATTCTGTTCAGATCCCTTTGGATATGAACAAAAGAAAACAAACATTTTCCTCCTCCTCTCAGGGGAATCAGGTAAGGGTGGCTGAGGTTTGCATGTGCCCCTGTGAAGCAATGTCCCATGGCAGCTCTGCAGAGGTGAGAGGGCCCATGCAGAACCTACTAATCTACTTTTACACAGATGGTTCTAACATCAACATTTTGAGGTCAAATTTTGCAGTTTTCTATCTTTTACTTCACATTTCTACACTGTGCTGCTACAAACAGATAAAAGGCATTGCATGAGTTTGGGATTTTTTCTTGTGTTTACTGCTAAAGCCCAGCACCACACAACCCACTCCTCTTCTGTTTTGTACCCATGAATGCAGGGTTCCCTTCTGATAACAATTGCAAAGGCTTTGCCATTGATTTTGTTTCATTTCCAGAACTCCCCTATTTCAGTTTTTCATTCAGTGGATTTTTAAACCTTCAGACTTCTCCCCACTAGACCAACACAAGGAACAATTTGGGAAAATCTATCTTCAGCTTACGCAGAAGAACTGCTGAACCATTAGAAACTCATGAGGGTTTACAA
Source organism: Aegithalos caudatus (assembly GCA_013389925.1). Lineage (NCBI taxonomy): Eukaryota > Metazoa > Chordata > Aves > Passeriformes > Aegithalidae > Aegithalos > Aegithalos caudatus. The sequence goes on along the minus strand of WEIU01011202.1, from coordinate 455,864 downwards.
GATCCCAGAGCACCAGAGAAATATTGACATGCTATATTGTGGAGAAATGGGAAACTTTCAGAATGACCAACCAGTTTAACCTGGGCAAGGTACTTGAACACACTATAACACAACTGCCTCATAGAAAATAGAGATAACTGATAAAAACTGGTTGACTTGGACTTATGAAGAACTAAGAATGTCAAATCACAGTCTCTTCCACCAAGAGAGAAAATGTTTTACTGTCTGGAAAAGGATTTGTGGGTTCAATTTTGAGTTTAATACTGTGTTTCCCTGTTAAGGACATAAGTTTTAAACAGTAGTTCTCCAAAATAGGTGCTTAATTGGCTGAAAAATACAGCTGAGTGAGAGCACTCAGGACATTGGTGTTGAGTAAGTTGTTTCATCACCAGAGCACTGCAGCTCTCCTGGGCTTTCAGGGAACAGTTTTTCCTTCTAATCTGGCTGAGCATGTCATTCACAGCTGCATCTGAGAACCATGGTTTAAGCAAGAAATTAATAAAAGCACATTAGCCATCTCTGCTCCCTCCAGGTCTAAAGTTTGAGGTGATGAATCACTCCTGGCTCTTAAAGTATTTTCTATGCATCTACACTGGGCTTCAGAGCAGAGCTCCCAGGCGCCCAGCCTCCAGGTGAGCATTTCAAAACATACAGGCAGCCCTCAGGGCAGATACTGCCAGGCTATGGAGAGTACACCCATGTTTCTCTGAATTCCTGGGAGAGAGAAATTTCCTCTATGCAGTAAGGAAATCTATAAAAGAGTAGGATGCAGAAGGTCTCTCACATCACAGGCTATTTCCTGTATCTTCCAATGAAAAAATATATCATTTCAGATATGAAAAACCAAACTTTCTTTTTTTTAAAAAAAAAGAGAAAAGCATAGCTTCTTGTTAAAATATATTTTGCTGCTTACTTCATTGTTTGATCTTGTAAAAAAAAGTTATATTTTCCAGGTGGTGAAACACTGAATCATATCCTTGACACCCCTAGGATTAGCTAACCAATAGATCTGCACAGTCAAAACCTGGATATGAGTTTTGTCTCACAATGATCAAAATCACAATGCCAGGTAGAACTCCTAGTCTGGTGGCTGATTTGTGTAAATCATTACATTAAATGATAAGGCCTCTGGGATTCATTTTCAGGATACAGCTGATCATTAAACCTCTTTCAGGTCTTTTAAGGTTATTCTGAAGTTAAATCAATACTTAGCTCAGCTCTACTGCTGTTCTTCATTGCATGCATCCAGAAGACACAACCCTTTTCTCGAGGGAAATCCTCATTCTGTTTTTAACTAAAAACTCTACAATCCAATTTTTGGAATATTGGACTCTTCCAGGAAAGCTACTGAAATGAGTTAGCAAACAGTTGCTCAACTCCCTCTTTCCCTCCCCTTTAATCTCGGGTGCTGACCTGGCCATTCATTCCATGTTTGCAGTGGTGAGCTCTGCAAACGGAGTTTCCATGGCAGCCCTAATCCATGAATAAGGCTGGCTCCATCGGTGGTCACTTAGGACAGGCTTTGTCCTCCCCATGTCCTGTCGCTGGCAAAATCAGAACACAAGCGCCTTCAGTAAACATGACCTAATGAGATCCCTGACTTTGTGACAGGGGCCTGGAAAGGGAACGTGTGGGGACATCTGCCTCTTCTGGGATTTTCCACTGAGGTCTCCCAGCGGTTTCCTGCTTGGTTTTATAGACTGTCTTATTTAAACTGCAATTTCTCGAAAAATTTTTCATTCTCCTTGTCTTTTTTAGATACAGATATAACTGAATGAACACGGCAAAACCGTGGTCTGGCTTAGGGTGAGCTGTGTCCAGTGTTCTCTTCTGCAGCTGCCAGGTTGTCCTCTTCCCAGAGATGCATCTGACCAACTCTCTGATTGCAGGATCCCCACAGCATCACACAGATTTCCTCTGAGCAGGGCCCAGAGCAGGGCCCTGTGCTTACAGTTTCTTCCTCCCTTGGATGTTACACATCAGGCTGATCCCTACTACAAACCCTCCTCAGGCAGTGCTAGAAGCTACTTACAGGGCTTGTAAAAATGATCCAAAATTAAACTCAACATGTTTCTACAATAGTACATTACTTCCTTCATTTTATGCTCAATAATCAGAGTCAATTCATCTGGGCATTAACATGATTGCTTGTGAAACTGTCTAGGAGGATGACAGACAAACTTTTCCAGAAGATTAGGTTTTCAAGCTGTTAAGACATTGGGGGAAAAAAAATGACAGCATGTAAAAATATGCTTGAAGTACCATGAAAAACACAAGTCGTATATTTAAAGTATATATTCCACACATTCTTTAAAATGTAACTTTTGCTTAGTTCCTCCAAGCTTTTTTTCCTTTGCTCCAGGTCATGAAAGTCTCGCTATCCATCTTCTCGTAACTCATTATGTAAGGCACAACAGCAAAGGTAAACGTGCTGGGCACCGTGTACTTGCATCTGGCCTCTGTGCACTGTCAGCCACTTCCTCAGGGCTGGATGGGACACAGCCTCTTATTTAGGGTCTGGTTTCGACTGTTTGCCCTCACCTAACGCAGAACAGTTGTCACAAAAATGCTGATCATTATCTCCACCTACTGCAAATGCATTTCAGAGAACACAGACAGCTGAGTCCCGCAGCCCTTACTTTGGGAAAACTCCCACTGCCTCCACATTTTTGATGTTTTACCCACAATTAGCAGCTACAGTTGATGTATTTACAGGAATTCCTCTGAAATCGAAAACACAGGCAGACTAATGGGATATAAAAGAAAGAGAAAGGAAGTGACTTTGGCCATGGCACGCTTCCACCCCATGCAGCTGAGGTTGGACAGCTAAAGGACCCCTGGCCCAGCGCCCTGTCAATTACCTTAATCCCAACCCGAATAGGAATGACACTAAACACTCCACAAAAATGCTTCCAAACATTGCCACGAGAAAAGGAAAAACATTAACCCTGCCTTCCCAGGCATGGCTTCAGTAATGGACATCTTGCATTTTACATGGAGAAACACATGAACATAAAAGACATACCCTCCAGTGAAAACTTGCACAACCTCTCAGAGGGAACAGAATTAATCATAGGGAATAATTACAGTTCTAAACAAGAATATTTATGACATTACATAAACACCATTAAAACAAACTGAAAGGCAATAATTTTGAGAAAGAGGAAAGGAGGAAGTGAGGCAGGGGGGATGAAAACCAATCAAAGTTTATAGTTCAAAAGATAAAAGTTCCCGTGTGTCAACCATCTTGAAAATTGTTGCTTCAGCCATCACTTGTCCCTTGTTTATTCCCCTTAATGAAACAGCAAAAGAATTTTGTTTATAAAGTTAGCCAGTACTTGGAGCTTAAACACTTTTCTTAAAAAGGGCTTTTCAAAAGAAACAAGAAATGGAAAATTTCTTTCCAAAATGTTTTAACTTTTCAAGAAAAAGCATTTCAAGTCATTATCATCTCAGCAACCCTCTTTTTTTCCTCCCTCCCTTTTTTCCTTTTTTCTGAGGCAGGCTAGGATGAAGGGAAGAGGGAGTTTTCCTCTTTTGTTGCTCAATGAAAAAGAATAGCACAACTGTATTTTTAAATAAAATAAAAAAAAAAAAAATTGAAATAATTGCTAGGAAAAGCATTGGAATTTCTTTTTCTTGCAACATACTTGTAGCATTTTTCTAGCCAGTTCTAGTTATTTAGAACTGGGGCAAAATCTTCTTGTGTCTTTTACACTACAGATTTCAGTCTGAAAACCTTGGAGCTTGACAATTGCTCTCGGCAGCTTCAGTTCAGCCTGAGCCTGCAAAGCCTGTATTGCCCCCCAGGAGACCAAAAGCTCTAATGCCTGGCAGTAACTCAGGGAACCCAGAAATGGCCTGGCAGTTCCTTTTCAGGAGAGGTGCTCTCACAGTCCCTTCAGTTTGGGTTAGATATTGCCCTGGTGATAGCAGTGTCTACATGTACCACAGGAAAACGAAAACAGTTTTGAATTACTCTCTGAAAACAAAGACTTTTGGTCAAAATGCTGTTTCCTTCATTTTTTATTCTGCCTCAGGCCTATTCCAACATCAAGAAAAGGATGGTAATCATCACTCAGAGCCATTAGAAAAATATTTCTTTTCTTTATGTTTCCCTCTTCCAAGAACTGGCTTCTGGGAATTGCAACCAACCTTCTGCTGCATGGACTACTGGCCCAAAAATGGGCATGGTTGCAATGGGCTTTTGCAACCCAGGCAAGAAGCAGGGGACTTTGATGGGCTGAGTGGGTGGCTGCGACGAGGAGACGTCTGTGGGCATTTCGTGGGCTGGAATTTAGGTGAGGGAACTGCTAGACATATGCCTGCATTTGAAACTTGTGTTCATCTTTGCAGGGGCAGCAGAAAATTTTGCAAATGGACTACTATGGCTTAGTAATAGAACCTCCCGCCAGACAAGCACAAAAACGTGCTCTGCCAGCTGCAAGCTGCAGGATCAATATCATGTCTGTGATTTGTACACAGCTAGTGCAATCTAATTGATACACATGGACAACAGATATGCTTTTGCAAATCAGCTGTGATTAGCAGGATCCCTTGCAGAACTCAATAAACAATGTCTGGCTTTGGGGCTGCAGAACACACACACGGCTACGCAAACCTCCCAAACAATTTTCCACTCTGCCACCCAGGCTTCATCAGCCAAAAGATTGTAAAAGAGCATGTGACAACACAAACAACTTGGGTTTAGCCAAAAGCCCAAAGTACAAAAACTCATCTAGCCCAGCACAGTCTGCATCCAATTCCCTGCCTGCATAGGGAAACATTTCACTTTCAAGGTTTATTCTTCCACACCTTTCCACAAAAAGAGACCCTCTTTCCCACCTTAGCCATTCACACTCCATCCTCATCCTCCCCTCCATCTCCTCAGAACTGAAAGCACTTGGGTTTTGTGGCCAAGCATAGACAGTCAGATGGGAATTCACACGTTGCATCTTTCTTCTGTTTTTCCTGGTGCCAGGCACTTCTCCACTACCCTGGTGCCAGGCTCACTCATGAGGTGTTGAGGAGAGTTTGCTCTGCTAACTCCAGGAGTCAGGCAGCATTTCCTGAACCAGAATGATGGTTTAAGTGAGGTCCTTCCACTGACCTCCCCGTGACACCGTGCTCATGAATAACCAGGTCTGTCGCTGCCCCTCATGCTTAATTTTCTCTGAGGAAATCTTCTGTTAAGGGGCAACAGTTTTCCATTTCAGTGTACAGCACTACCCAGCTGCTTGTTATTTCACTTGGCTGAGCCTGACAAGCTAATGGTATGTTTGATTTGCACTACCAGTTCCTGCTAGAGACATCATAACTTTTATTACAGACGTGGTTCTTGTTAGAGACTTCGTTGTCCGCAGAAGAAAAAAAAATTAAAAAAGGCACACTTATTTCAGTCAATTTACTGGTTAACTCATTATTTGCAAGCACAGTGCTGATATCTTACACACCATCTGATGCAATTTTTTTAGTGTATTTCACTACTATTTGTGTGGCAAATGAAGAGATTATTCTAGTTTTTCTTTTGATATGCATCCTCTTTACTGTCCTTAATCCTTTGAGTTGATCACATTTCTGATTTCTAGAACATTTGCTGTAAGCTTTCTTAGACACTGTGCAGCTAAATTCAGTTCAGCAATTGCCACAGGAGAATAAAAAGAAGGGCACAGAGAGAGAATAAGCAAGGATAACTTCCCCTGAATTGGACATAGCTCAGGATAAATTTTCTGCTTTGGTTTTCCTGCACAGTATGGATAAAGATATCGAAAGTGTCTATGGAACTAACACATCTGCACTACTTTTACACTGCTGAAAGTACTGCATGTACTACATAAAACTAATGCAGTACACTATGCAAGAATAAAAAGGAAACAAAAAGGACTAAACCATCACAGCTCTGCTTGTCTGCAAAATACTAAATCTATGTTTAATGAGAAGAGCAGCTGGGTTATGAAATTTGTTTCCCCATAGCAGACATACAGCATCCAGTCAGAACAGGACGGTACCCTCCAAATTTTTCATGCCACAGACTTGGAGCACGCTGATAGACATGCCTGCGTATCTCACACTCAGCAATCCAGATGGAAGGATCTCCAAACCTAAGATTGCTTACAAAAATTTTGGCTGCACTTCCCCTTTGTCTCAGTTTAGTTGCCATTAAAAAGAGGATGGTATTCACAAATAGCACCATGCTTCAGCCCTGTATAAAATATGCTTTGTTAAAGTACAACATATACAAGCGAAAAACAAGTAGGCCCATAGTGCTGGCTTTTCCTCAGAGCCAGAGTAAGTTTCCTATTTGCAGGACTGCTGATGCAAGACATCTATTTGCAGTACTATCAGGGACTGTTATTTTCTCATGCTGAATTTTCTCTAATAAAGGTCCTAGAAAGCCCCTGAACTCTTGATCCTCAAAACAGCCAGTCTGGGGAGCGTTTTTTCCAGTCTTTGAAGTCACAGCACTCATAAAGCTGACCAGTGCTGTTTGTGGGTTTGTTTTCTTTCCATATCTCTCCTTTCCCTTTAAGACCAGACAGAAGATGACATTATTAGCAGGCTGCTCACAAGCACCTAGTAGTTTAGAGGAAGGCTTTTTATTTCTGCTTTCAAGCAGAGATGAAAGATTGTAAAAATCTCTCTTCTTTTTTTCCTTAGGGAATTACAGCTCACAAAAGTTCTTGTAACTCCTTACAGCAACTATTTTACTACTCAGGGAGGCTATTTACCGGGTCACTTTCTTCCTGCAGCAGGCCTCAGTGTTAATAAATGGTGTCTGTGACTTACTTTATGCTCTTCATACTTTATTTTGATCTAGCTGTGTGTTTAAGGAGCCAAAGGAGAGTGTGTCTTGATGAACTACTTACAGCCGAGTTTGCTCTAGGCCAAAATGCAGAGAGGGCTTTCTTCTGGGTTTTTTCTAAGTTTTTGTAGGTACATTGAAATCTGAAAAATGGGGCGAGCTGCCAAGGTTGTTCTGCAAGTCTGTTAGCTTCTGCTCACTCAGCATTAACATCTGTCTTCACTAAAGTGTTACTGGACCCCCGGCACACTGCACGGAGCAAGCTCCAGAGGCACTTATAGAAAGCAGAACTCAGGGAGGGAGGGAGAGCCACATACCCCAAGCCCCCAGCTAACAGCACTTTTTGAGTAAAATTAAGGCACAGCTTTACTCCAGAAGGCTCTGTCCCAGATCTGTGTGCCAGTGAGCCTTAATATCAAAAACAACCATGAGGGAGAGATGGAGAGAGTGTAACAAGACGACCCTGTGCCTGGATTCTGCCTCTCAACCTTCTACCCCATTCAGAAGGTGTCATAAAATAGAGCAAAGATTGTTTTTTCTCTTTCCAAATAAGTCAGGTGATTTTAGTATACAGTTCAAACTAAAAGTGCAACATCCCTGGAGGTGGGTTACCCCTAAGACCCCAAAGAAGGCACACAGTTATTACAACCCAAGCCATCACTAACACACCCAAAGCAAGGCAGTACCACATGCTTCCCCAGTGAGGTTGCAGAATATCTTTGTACCTAATTAACATCTTTGTTATCAAAGAAAGCAATTCTGCACACATGTAAAGTACATAAGCCTTACCCAGCCCCTTTCAGGTTCTATCAGGGAAAAAAGGAGGAAGAATCACACAAACCCCCCAAGACACGTGGTCTGATATCTCTCATGAGACTTGGATGCACTCACTGAGGCTCTGCTCTTGGGTTACACCCAGCAAACCTGTGAATTCAGTGTCACATCCCTGAGGTAAGAGCAGCATCCTGCTCCTCAACATGTGCAAAATCACACAAGCTACCAGCACGTGGTGAACAGCAGTTCACCTCTGATGGCACATCAGCACATGCACCATCCTATTTCACAAATGAAGGTTCACCTTTCCATGAGCTGACAAATTTCCATGTTTTTCTCTGTGTATTCTGTGCTTACATGCCTGCCATACAATTGGCAGAGCCTGGATTTGTGGATTTATTGTCTGTGACCAGACACAGCCTAAGTAAGTAAACAGATTAATATGTATTAAAATACCTCATTCGTTCAAAGTTCAGAACTTGTGCACACATGTGAAGGTGGTATTTATCCATAGTTCTTACCAAGGGAGCTGATTAAAAACAGGATCATACAAAGTAAGTAGTGCAGTAAAAAGACAGCACTAAAACTTTTTTTTTTGTAATTGAAATAGCCCGAATAGTGGTTACCTGATTTAATGGTTCATCACAACTATAGCTCTCATAATCTTCAAGGGTTTGGTGGTTTTATGTTGTAACTTGTAGCTGATGCTGCAAGAAGTGAGAGTTCTTATGAAATTTTTTCTGTATTTTTACCCAGAATAACAATGCCTAGAGAAGTCATCATGTCTCATGTACAAAGGACAAAGGAAGAGAAAGGATAGTCAGACATTGGTCATATCCTAATGGAAAAGAGTTCTCCAGAGTCAAGAACTTTTTACTATAGCACCTTTTTTTAAGGTTTTGACTTCTAGTCTTGAAACTTTTGGCTATTTTCTAAATATGGTGTGAGAGTGAGATAAGTAAACTCCCATTTTATAATAGCAATGAAAAGCTTCAGGTGTGTGTTAACACTGTCAGAGGTGTGGGTGTCAAGCTCAGCAGTGTGAGCTGCCACCATGCCCCCTTCCAGGGGGACTGAGCAGACCCCCTCAGCTGGGCTCCCTGAAGGGGAGCTGCCTTCACAGGCATGCATTGCCCAGGCTGAAAAGGAGGGGTTTCTAGTGTTTGCCCAGAAGACAACTTAATTTATTATCATACAATTTTCAGTTCAAAACTTTGAGTGCATCAGGAATGAAAGAGCTTTTTCAGGAGAGGATATCCTGGAAGATTCCCATTGCAGCGATTGCCTGGCCCTCAGCTCTCAGCCTGGGGATGAGGCATCTGTCCACCATGAGCCACTATTGAAACCCTGCTGCTGAGGGAGAAGAACCAATCTTCAATAGCAATTTGATAAAAAGGACTTTTTTGTTTAGAATGTATGTAAACAGATTTTTCCAGCAGCTGCTCAGCTGGTTTCCCATGGAGGAGGTCAGGACAAAGCTACACAATCAGAGGTGCGACCAGCCCAAGTTCTCTGGGAGGTGATGATCGAATTTTCCATTTCAGACCTTTAAAAAAACCTAAACCAGCCACTTGTTTAGTGCCTAAATGGCAGCTCAGGTCACTGGATAGTTTACTAAGCTTTTACCAGGTGTGCTATGTGACACCTCTCAGGAGCTGTGATTAGTCTATCCCTGTCCCCATCAAACAGCTGTCCAACTGCACAGATTTTTGCAGAATGGAAAAACTCACCATTAACACAGGCATTTTAAGAAAAGTATTTGCAGATTTTTTTCTGCTTCACTTCTTAGTCCAAACCAAACTTTGTGTCTATTTTTTGGGGTTTAGGCCTGAATTTTTTAGCCAAATAAAAGATTTAAGATGTATACTGTCAGGTTCCCTTAAGAGCCTAGCTACTAGAGCAGGAAGCTAGCATCCTTTTTTTCTCTCAGCCTGAGACTGACCTGACAGCAGCTTTTCTATACTTTTTAAGTATCTTTACAACCCAGAGGTTAGTCAGTGTATCTTTCTCACAGTACCCCAATATATCAAATTATTATTATGTGCTGTTTTTGCCTGGCATAGAGTTAATTTTCTTCACAACAGCTGGTATGGGGTTGTGGTTTGGATTTGTGCTGAAAACAGTGTTGATGATACAGCAATATTTTTGTTGTTGCTGAGTAGGGCTTACAGAGTGTCAAGGCATTTTCTGCTCCTCACTCCAGCCCCCACAGTGAGGAGGCTGAGGAATTAGGAGGGGACACAGCCAGGACAGCTGACCCCAACTGGCCAAAGAAATATCCCATACCATAGGACATCGTGCTCAGCAAATAAAGCAGAGGGGAAAAGAAGGAAGAGAGGAGATGTTCAGAAGGATGGTGTTTATCTTCCCAAGTCATCACTGAATGATAGATCCCTGCATTCCCAGAGATTGCTGAACACCTGATTCATCAGAATGAATTCCTTGTTTTGCTTTGCTTCCATGTGGCTTTTGCTTTACCTATTGAGTGAAGCAAAGGGATCAAGCAGCTCTGAAGGGCTGAGTCACCAGCTGGAGTTAAATCACTACAGTACAACACAGAACTAACTCAACAGAGAGATGGAGGAAAATACATCTTGGATTGTCTCAAGCACTTCCCTGAGATCTGAGAGGGCCTGAAGCCAGGTGACAATTTAAAAGCAGGTGTCTCACCTCCTGGAAAGCATGTCCTGTGCTGTTTTCCATGCAAAGCCTGAGGCACCAGGTATGCTCTGAATCTGCCAGCTGGCATACACACCACAAGCAAGGTACGTCAGTGGCAGGCAGGAAAAGGCTTATCTGCAACTCCCTGCATCCTGGTGATGTCTGGATCAGGGTGAGGAAATGGAGATACTGGGGAGGCTTTCAGCATCTACAGGGCTGGACTAAGTTGAAATGGTTTCTCTAGGATCTGACAGTTGAATTGAAACACTTGAGGTGAAACTCAGGTGCTCATGGTGAATCTAGACTTTACCAAGCCCAAATCCTAGACCAGTGAAAATGCAGCCCAAGGTAGCTTCTGACTGAAGTATCATCTGGAAATATGCAGAGTTTTGTTGTGATTCCATTAACAGCCTGTGACACCGTGAGCACTTCTTGTCTGTCTTTTCCAATTAAGCACTTAAGAGTTTCCCAAGGTAAATATTAATACTTCAGAAAGGAAATACTAACATGCACAAAATCCTTTCCAACTTTTCTGCTTAAATAGCTATCATTTTTTAGTGAGGTCACAGCATCCAGTTTTCTATAATAAAAAATAAGCAGGAGAAGTAGTTTTACTCCTGTCAAAACTTGAATGCAATTTTATGTTTTTCTTTGACTTACCCTATAAATATTTTTACTACAACATTCAAAGTTTATGAGATCTCTAAGACTTGTAAAGAGGTTGAGTAACTGGAAACCAAAGACTAATACCTACCACAGGGACTTGGGGGTTTTTCTTAAGCAAGCTATTTATTAATGTTAACAAAGGGTATTTTACTGATGATCTGTTTACAAAACCGAGTATTATTTTACCTTTCCATTCCAGTGTAAACAAATCCATGAGGAGACACAAAGACAGACCAACACCACAATGCCTGACAATGTTGATCTTTTCCCAGGTTACAGTTTTCTGACATTATCCTTTGAGGTGAGCTTCAGCAGTTGAATCTCTGCTGAGTCCAAATGTAGCTTGGGAGCTGCAAAAGTCAGCCTCACTGAACCAGAGGAAAGAACAGAGTTAGCCACTGGTTGTGGATGCCTTTGACAAGCTGTGTCCTTTTCCCTGTTCATGAGTCACTCGCCAGGAGACTTTATCTTTCCTAATGCGTTTGCTATCTATAATTATGGTTGCAACAGTTACCCACCCTTACAGGAAAGCGTGGCCTTGCCTGAACATGCCCAGGAGGAGCTGTGTCACAGGCAGGAGTGGGAGATGACCTGCCCATATCCACCATGGCCACAGGAGAACATGCATGTTTCAGCTCATCTTCTGGCACAGCTGAGGAGAGCTCTGTGTCATTGCTTACTCGCTAGTCACTGTTTCTGCTCCCAAACCATGATTTACTGACTAAAGATTAACTATTGCAAAAGGTTTGCACAAGCAGACAACCCAGCCTTTTGTGCAAACATTTGTGGATAGCCATCAAACTATTAACTTGAGCCCAACAGAGCAAGTCAAAATATTCACCAGCTTTGGCTAAGTCCAGAGCATGCCAGATTTGGCCATCCTGCCTCTGGCTGTCCTGCCTCCCAACCACCTTCAGCATCTTGGGAAGACACCATGCAAATGCACTCCTGGGGACAGCCCAGAACCACAGCTGCTCCAGACTGTTTTTAATCCTCCTTTCTTTACTGATTAAGGAATTAAGCCTTTATAGGGATTAAACCTTTCCCAGCTGTAAAGCCCAGCACTGGATTTATCACACAGTTACTGCTCCCTATCTACCCACGCAGCTCCTGTGTAGATGGGGAGCTAAACATGGTCAAACACTTCAAAAAGAAGATGAGGTTCTTAACTGACCCAAACCCAGAACTGCCTCCGTTTCTGTGTATATACGTGCAGTCAGCTCTTTTTATAGGCATGTACCTTTGGGGTTTGTTATCCTCCTCTGTTATGCATCTTCTCAGCTGAAGGTTTACTTCATCTATATACAACACATGCATCTGAGAGCTCCACTTTCATGCATTGTTGCTTGTTCAGTTTATGCTGTACAAGCCTAAATGATGTAGGTGGATATTTCCTCATCTGCACAGCCTCCCAGAACACCACAAATACCCTGAATAGATGTGTCAGCCTTTAATGGACTACAGACCTCCAACTTAATCTGAAATCAGCTGCTTATCCTGCCTAAGGATCTCACTACCTCAGTTGCACAGCAATCATAACCAGGCTTTCTATTTTTCCAACTGGAGAGCGCTGCATTACTTTGCAGATGCTATTTGGGAAAAAAGAACTGGAAGGGATTTCACCACTTGTGCAGTACCCAGATCAAGTGAAAATGGAGCTTTCATGACTGATTTGGATTAAATCACTTTATAAAACTGCCCAGTATTAGGATTTTGTCACTTTTAGACAGTGTTTTGCCACCAGGATTACAGGAGAGTGATTTTTATTGTTCAACTCTTGGTTGCTAAAGTTTGTTGTGTCTTTTAATTAAGGATTATCTGAATCAAATCATGCAAATCAAAGGCCTAGCCTTTCTACCTTGGGAGCCTAGATATGAGATAGAAAGTGGGCCCTAATATTCTAAAATGAAAGAGAACATTGAAAGTGTGTATTTTATAGACAAATATGTTGTCTCAATTCACACTGGTTCTGTTTTAGTGAGTGGTCAGTGGGAAGGACAGCCACAGCTACTCTAAAATGGTCTTTGTCACCAAGAAAAGTGTTTTGGACTCAGCCTTCATGCCATGCTATGGTTTGCTCAGTGTAAATGCCACGATGGTTATAAGGGTAATGATTAATATGAGCACAGTGATGCCTGCATGCTTGTGGTCATGCAGTGGGTAGATTTTAGCAGCAGCTTCCTGGAGCTTTTGATTTCATGGCAAACTGAGGAGCCAGAGGAGGAAAGGAAGCAGTCCTTGATCAGGAATGGTTTTTCTTAGTGTTGCTTCCCATCCTAAGAGGAGTCTTTAATGAGATCCAGAGTGCTCTGGATGTGCCAATCTTCCTCCGGTAGCTGTATAGGTATAGTTTATACCAGCTACTTGAAAATAGACTAAGGACTCAGAGAAAATTAACCCAGCCCATGATAAAATGCTAATTTCCTGCTTCCTTTTGGCATGGTAGTTCTTCTCTTCTGAGGTTTGCTTCAGGACAGGAGAACACTTGGAAAACACTTCTCAAATTTGTACAACCCTTGACAAGGGAAGCAGAGCACTTTGTTGTTAGCTGGCAGCATTCAGCCAGGAATTAATTGCCCTCACCAAGCTTCCACTTTATCAGCAAGCTGTCCTCTTGCTGAGCCCACTGCAGATCTTTGGCAGACAAAAAATGGTTCAAAATCCAAAAGGCAATGATAAGGAGAGAGTAGAACCCGTATTGCTACTGAGCTGGATGGTGTGAGCTGAGGCTAAAAGGGTAGCCTTTGGGGAGCAGTCTTGCCCCTCATGATCAAATAGAAGTGCTATCATTGCATTACATTTTCGTCTGGTACTGTAATCAGCATAGAAGCACATTATAATATCAATGTGATTCTGTGGTAATTGTTCTGCTACAATAAACATGCCTGACATAAAACATACTGAACTTTCTGGTTTGTCTGGTGCCCATTTCTTGAAGGGGATCATAACAAGGTGAGAGAGCAAAAATTGGGAAATAACTCCGGAAAGAAAATTATCAGGATTATCCGGGTGACTGATAATTATGGGATTTGATATCACGGGGAAATTAACATTTTAAAGATTGGCCAAGCACAAGAAGAAAGGCTCTCTGCTCTTTCCAAAATATGCAAACATTTCAGTGCACACTACTCTCTGCATTTGGATGGCAGTGCATATTTATTGCTGCTCTTGTTTGTAGGCTGCCTGGCATTTGCATGCCAGTGTTCAGATCCCAAATACCTCCCCACCAGGTTCCTCCTCAATTCACAGTCAGCAGTGCCCTTTCCACTGACTGCCCCAAGGTGAGCACTATGATTTTGGTGACTTTCCTGAACATGCCCATTTTGGGAGAAGGCAACCAATTGTAGGCTCTCAAAAAATGTCCATGCAGGGCCATTGTGCCAGCTGTGAATTCACTATTCTTTCTGTCTTTGCAAAGGAGCACTCCCTGGGTGCCTGTCACCATTTAAGCAGAGATGACATCTGGTCACTATGACCAAGATGACCAGGTACAAAGAGAAGCTGACAGGTATGGAGCAATGTGGTGAGGCAAGAGTGGGAGACCTGCCAAAAGAAAAATGGCAAAGTGCCCATAAACTGAAAACAAACATGTTCCCTGCAAAGGAAAGCTACTCCTGGTCAGGAATAACCACTGTCTGCAAAACAGGTCTTAGAAGAAGAGGGTTTAAGTACCTAATATACACTATCTTCCTATTATCAGGTACTACTGTCTAGGCAGGCTGTCAGAATCTCCTTGTCTTTTGAACAGGGTCACTGAGTTTGTCCTGAACCTACTGACTTTCCTCTCTTACAGTGTATTTTTAGAAGTCCAATATGTGCCTGTTTTTCTCTGCATTTTAAATCCAAAAGACTCAGATGATTCACCTCAAACATTCCAAAAGAAAAAATAAATCTCCTGTGGCTTCACATTACATATGAAGTGTTTCAAGCCCAACATAGATTTGGGGGTTTATGTTTGGTGGCAAAGTTAGAAAGTATTGCAGTTCAAATATAGAATGCAGTGCTTCTGTAACCTCAACTCCAAACTCCAGTAATCCAAGTTTAGTTCCTGATGGACTCTATCCACAAAGTGAGCTAAATCCTAGCTGTTGCCTAAGTACTATCTTAGATGGCAAAGTCCAAAGTTTAGACTTTTAAAGCTCTCACTCTGCACATCACAAGTATTGAAGAGTGAAGTGCATAAATATAAATTGTCTGGGCATGCATCCCTGAGCATCCCAGTTTCTGCTTCTCAGATTTTGCTCTTCATATACAGCAAAGGAGATAACCTTGCCCTGAAGGAGGCTTTGGATGCCATGTCTCCCCACCTGAAATGCCATTCTCTAGTGTCAAATATTATCTTGTCTATTTAGATATTATTACCAGGTGTCTATAAGGAAGGCCTACCTAGGAAATGATTCTGAGCATTGTCACAGGAAGTGTCTTAAATGGGTTCAGGTCCCTTCAGGTTGGTTTGGACTTTGAGCCAAGGTGTCTGGCACAGCTGATGAGTGCTGACACAACTGGGGAACCAGCACTGAGGATGCAGGGAGGAAGTGGGAAGTAATGATGGGAAGGAAGAGGATAAAGAAGTAATTTCTCTCCTTGTCATATCATACGTATTTGTTCCCCATGGCCTTTCAGCATCACTGTATCACATTCTGAGATATCTTACATTATAGATACTGTAATTTAGTGAGAAGAAATAAGTCAGATTCATTTGAAGGAGGATCTTTGATCTGGAGGAGAAAAAATGAAAACATGGATTCCTTTATACTCAGTAAAAGTGCTGAAACTCTGTGAGGGATCCAAGGAAAAGAAATTGAGGTAGACTTGTTTATTATTTTGCCTACATGTGCATATTTCCTGAGTTACCAAAATAAAAAAATTAATTTAATTTCATAGATTTTAGAGTTTCCTTGGATCCCTTTAACCCTCCTTGCCTGAGTTTCTGCAACTGAGCAGCAGCTTCTGATTTCAGATTGTCCATAAGACTGGTGCTCCAGCAAAGGGGATGTTTAAGCTACTATCTGTACTGTTCAGGAGAAGAGTAAAGCCAGTATGTGGATGCATAGCTTTAAGAGAATTCTTTCTACCAGGCTGAGCATTATCTATATGCACAGGTGATCATGCACCCCCTGCTCACCAGGCAGCAGCTTGGCCTCCTCTCTGGCACGTTTCCAAGTTGCAGGAAATCTAGTGTTGGTTTGCAGAATTGACACTATTTTACCCCACTGTCTAAGGTCTCCAGGTCTCATACTGACACCCACAGAGAATTTGACACCAGTTTGAAGAGCAAGTCAGAAAAGTTGAATTGTAATAATATTCACTGAATGCCTGTCAGAGTCAAAAAAATAATCTATTAGGGTATATTCCTGCCAGGTTTTTAGTATTCATATAACTCAGGCATAGACTCCAACAGCAAATAGAATAATAATATCTAAAACAAAAGTTTGGCTTCCATTTGCAATTGACATGCAATAAAGGTCAAGTCCTGCTTCCCCTGAACTCAATGTGAAAATCCTAATTAACTTCAGGAAAGAGTAGAATAGGACCCAAAGAGTTAACAGTGGTAGGATATAAACCAGAAATTAAATAAACTCTGAATCAAAAAGTCATGTCTTACAGCCAGAGAAACCTCTCTGGAGTTATACAGTTCAACATAGGAGCAGAATTTCAGCCTTTAACATTCACTGATACCATTTCAGATGCAAATTTTTTGATCTTTTCAGTGCCAGACACAATACATTCCAGTAGGCATAACATTTTAGTTACTTATCTTCTATGAGTTGCAGGGCATAATATTTTTCACTGTTTAGAAATAACTCAGCTCTGAGTCACCACCGAAAAACCCTGTTCTAAATTGGATTTCCCCTACAAACCTGGACTGTCTCAATTTGAATAGTCCAAAGAAACCACAAAGCCTGCTTTACAGCCCATAGTTTGTGTCTGCTGGGAGGAAAGAGTAGATCAAGGCCATGCAAAGGTGGGGGTATCCTGGGGATCCCTGGCCTGGCAGAGACTGCATGGGAAGTGGCTGGAAACATATCCATGCCTCTCAAAGCCATCCCTGTCATCCCTGCCTCCTGCTAAGCAGCAGTGCATTTCCAGACCAAGACTTTGTCATTGATTTCAAGGCAGTCAGACTCCCACTGACTTTCAAAAGCTCTTGCTTTATCTCCCACCGTGCCTGTGCTCAGCACCACAGTGTGTCACATTGTCCTGCTGGCACTGACAAGAGCAAGGTTTGGAATACAAACCAGTGTTTCCTGGAGGCTGCACAGCCTAGTCCTTCAGCTAAAGGACCACCACACGGAATTCATGCTAGTAAAGGACTTCACAGCTTTCTTTACTTACTTTCTCATTCTAAGGGAAACATGCAGCAAAGACTTGGCCACAAACTACCCCATTCATGTTCTTTTAAATGGAGAATATTTCTATCAGTACAGGCAGCTTTCTCCATTGGTTTTTTTCCTGCCATAATCTTTGTGGTCACTAACAAAAAATCCATAGGTTCAGATTTCACACCTTCACCACCACTTACAAAACACCACCTTTGCAGGCAGACTGGAAAGAATTCAGGGGAAGTTTTGTACTAGTGCTGCCTCCTGTGATTCTTCAGTTTGAGGCTGCACTTGCTAAGGCAGAACTGAGACCAGGTTCCCCTAAATGCACCATAAAACTCCTGCAAAGCCTGGGAATAAATGAACCCTCCATGACACAGTCCTTTCCCTGCCTATCATTTTACTTTAACTCTCTTAAAATAAAGAATTTCTTCCTAGTGTTCTTAATGAGACTCTCGGGAAGAAAATTGTATATCCTTGATGTTCTACTGTGGGAAAAGAGGAGCAAATGTATTTGAGGGGAAGCTAGGAGGGAAGAAAAGGAAGACATTCTAACTAGCATACCAAGACAAACTCAATTCAATTTGACAGGTTTCATAACTCAGCACATTGTATAGCATAACTGTAAAAATATGCCAATAGAATGATTAAAGAAGAAGTATCAGGTTGTATCTGCCTAACCTGAAAATTTTGTTTTAAATAAGCATTGTCTGAAATTTCAAAAGTTATTTACAAATCTCATTTGGCAACTGAATAGGCCATAGTATTACTGGCTAACTTAAGCAAGTAGAAGTGAAGGTCTTTTCACCTCCTTTTAAGAGTTAGAGATATATGATTGAACTCTTTCCATTTGAGCAGTGATTTATAATTGTGCCATTGCTTCCTTTAGCACCCTGTGAGTACTGCCTCTTTTTGAGAAGACAGTCTTGCACAATAATAATTTAATTCTTCATTTTTTCAGACTGTCAAGCCCTTTGAAGGAAATGTTACAGTTTTGAAACTTTTGAATTAATAATTCATAATTTCTCTTGATAAAATATATATTCAGTCTTGAAGTTAAAATGACAAAAATACATTTATTGTGAAAATATTGCATAGTTTGTAGTAATTTTCAGCAGATCAAATAAGCATTCATGATTACTAAGAATGTAACTCTGCTAATGACAGCTTGCACTGTTGGAAGTCCTAACTTAGACCGAATTAAAATTTCTGAAAATTACATTCTATTGAGCGTCAAGAGAAAGATTTTGTACAACTTTTGTGCTGCAGAACATAGCTAAAAGGATTTAGTAAATCTGTGTTACATCAAATTCTGTTCTCCTTTAACCACCCCTAAACTAAAAGAGTAGCAGTACTCCAGGTGGGGTTTCATCAGAGCAGAGCAGAGAGGGAGACACACCTCTCATGACCTGCTGGTCACACTTCCTTTCATGCAGCTGGATATGGTTGGCTTTCTGGGCTGCAAGGATGTGTTGATGGGTCTTACTCAGTGCTTTATCCACCAACAGCCCCAAGTCTTTCACCACAGGGCTGCTTTCAATCCACTTGTTGCCCTGCCTGTAAATCCACATTTAGGATTGCCCTGACCCAGGTTCCCATAAATACATTTCTCCAAGCTGTTAAGGTCCACAAGCTTGGCTGTTCTCGAGGTTGGAGGATATAAACCTTGCAAATCAACCACCTCTCTCAGACTCTTCTTCCTTACCTATGTGCATACATCAGTAGTGGACTCATCTCTGTCTTGGTTTTTGCTTCGAGGTCTTTCCCTTCAGTCTGCCCTGTGCCCTTTCCTTGCCATCCTGGCCTGACACTTCTTTGTGAGTTGTCATCTCCCTTTTCTGTCATTCATGGTTTGAATGTCTCCTCATAGGTTGGTCAGCCTATTGGCAAAAATGTTTTGCCCTGCTTGTTCAGATGGATCTCAGCTCTTCCTAGCAGTCCTCAATTCTCAGTCCCATGGCTGTAAAAGCAAAATCACTGTTCCCAACATCATCTGTGCAACCAGATACTGACCTCCATGATCTGCCAAGCCCTCCTCAAGCCCTTCACCCTCTGTAGCAGGATTAAGGAGAAACTCACCTGGTCCTTGGGCCCTTGGCCCTTACCCTAGAGCCATGCAGTCACTCTTGTTATGCTCTCAGGCCAAAAGAAAAAGGTGAAACAAATGAGTCCATTTTCTGAAGTTGTTCTTATTTCAAAGGAGGTGTGAGAGAAACAGAGACCGGAACACAGATTTCATTTTTTCTGTACTTAAAGATTTGACATTTGAAGACTCTTCTATTAGGTTTGCAAATTTTCTGTTCTTGTAGCCCTCAGGGAAAAAAGGGAAAAGAAATGTGAATCCACAATTTAAACAAAAAACATTCCCTGCCATTAGCATTTCTTTGATGGTCTTTTGGTTTATTGTTGCACATTAACTTCTGTTAATTGCTACAACATTCATATAAATAATGCATTTGGAAAAGAAGGTAAAGAGGGTGTCACATTCTATTCTCCAGTGATTTTAGTGGGACTCTCTGGCTTGACTTTAGTGCTAAAGCTGCTTTTTTTGGGCTCAGGATAGCTAAAGCTTGTTAACTAAGTTAGAGTAAAGAGGGAAAATAAAAGCACTTTTATTTTATCATGAGGTAAATTGGATCTGTCAGCCATAAGCCTTTCAGCTGAATTTACTCCATGGCAAAACTAATGTGTCTTGTCTTCTCTGTGTTGGTACCTCAGGGGAGCTGATGTGTATTAGCTATCACTATCAGGAAAGATAAACAGCATTTGTAGCTCCCCCTCCTTCCCCAGGTCCTCTTGGGTTTTCCTTTTATGAAAGTTTCTGGTAAAAGCTTCTATGAAGTCACAGAACAGAGTTGCCCATGTCTGCCAGCTGTTTTTTTGCACTACATGAAAATGTCTCTCAAGTACAATCCTCTCTTCTCTCTCCTTTTCAAACACTTACACTTTAAAAGAGCCAAACCCTTTAGCATTTGGCACAGTTTCAGCTGCAAGATCTACAGCCAGTTTTGAAAACTGCAACTTATAATGAGCTAATTTTACAGTTAGAAAAAGGTTGCATCATTTTGAAAGAGACAGATACAGCTGAAAAGGAGACAATTGAGTTGTGCACTGAAAGCACTGGGATTTTGCCTATATATTTGTGCCTCGATTTTACTGAAGTTTTGTGAACAGGAATTTCAAAGACTTTTCTTACAGATTTGGTGTGTTCGGACTTGTGCTCTGTTTTAGTCAATTTTAGAGCATAAGTCCACAGAGACACATAGGAAGGAAGGAGTACAAGAAGGGGACAAGTTTGCATGTCCACAGGTATGTGAAGTTTTTATTTTGTTGGTTATGTCTGCAACCCTACCGCTCCATTAGATACACAGGTAGGAACTCTCTTCACACCAACTGTCCAGTGAATGCAAGAGGACAAAAAACACTAACAAGATTAGTAAGATTATCACTGGTAGGATTCATCCTCATCAAGAAATTCACTGTCTGGTGGCAAACTGAGTGACTTTTTAATGATATATTAGACAAGGTTTCCCAACAGAGAAGGATAAAGCTGTAACGAGATAGAGCAGCAAGCAACTCAGAAGTTCCTGAGAAAGGGAAGAATTTACCATGAGGAGTGTTGGGGTGGAGAGCCAAAGGGCAGCAAGAGGTAAAGCAGGCACGTGCAGGTGCCTGGATTTTCTCTACACTTTGCCTGCACCAGTGAGAAGTGACCAGTGAACCGTTTTAATGACTCATTTAAGCATCCTGCCCAGCCAGGGCTGTTCAAAAGGGTAGAATTAGATGGCGGCTCCTGCATCTCTGTGCTTCACCCCACGTCCCCACATCCCTTGTTCCTTTTACACATCCCAAATTCTGTCTTTCCAGTTGGATCGCTTCACTTCTTCTCCAGCACATCAGGTTTGACTGAGGTCCCTGGGCAGCAATGCTCTCCCTGCCCCTGGTGAGCCTGGAGTGCTCAGAGGAGCTGCTTGGCTATAGGATGATGGAAGGAAATCCTGAAATCCTGTGCATCATGAGCACAGTAAAACATCTTTCTGCCTGCAGTCCAACACAGACCATATCCCACATGTCATACTGGACTGGGACACTGGTTCCTCAGAAACATCCTGAACACTCCAGAGCAAAAGAAAAATTCCCACTTTGAATGCAAGAAAGTCCCACTTTGTTCATCCCTGGTCTTAAATGCTCTCTTACGGCAATGAGACCAGAATCAACATGTATTAGTAGCTAAGTTTTCTTGTTCTCTAAGCCTGCCTTTCTATAAATTCCAGCAATAGCTCCAGCTGTAACTGCCCACAGAGAATCAGAGTTGCTCTATTCTTTGTGAGAATTATGCTAGATGAGATTAGGAATGATTAGTGGTAAAATCCAGATACCTGGACTCCTCTCTACATTACTGCTTCTACCATTGTGGGGGGGTGAGAAAAACCTAACACAAGTGCCTTGTGTATAGATAGATTGAGAAGGCATATGTATAAATGGAGTACCTAAAATTTTCAAAACTTCTTCAGTTTTCTACCTATCTTTGTTGTCCAACTCATGGTATCACTAGTCTTTCTGTTTTTGTGAAAGCACTGTTGTGTCTGTCATCAGCTTTGGGTGATAAGATCAGATTTTGAACTTGGATGCAAACCACATGGTAATTCCCTGCTCCATAAAGAAAAGAAAGACAATAAAAAGCCCTCAGTACTGGTTTTGTTTCCTCTGAGCCTCATTAGGCACTTAGCCAGTGACTAGTCAGGTACAAAGGGGCAAGGACTCAGAAACAGGCCTCAGAGGTCCTGCCTTCCATCTGTGAGGGGTAAGTGTGAACCATAAGCCAAATTCATTTAGTTCCCTTTACATAATTGTCAGCTTTACTCAAAGCAGTTTCTTCTCCTTGGTTGCAAGGGAAGACAGTCAATTGTTGTTCTATTCACATCATCACATAAACCCATCTGACAGGCATGACAGCAACTGCTTGCTAATTACGGAGCAAAATTTGCAGTGCAAGGTTTGTTGTGCCAACGGTCCCCAGAACAATCCTGGGATTGTTTTATGAGAAGATTGGGCAGTCAGGGTTGAGCACTTTTGCTTCAATTATCCCCATGTGCTGTCAGGGCTTGGAGCTGCTCTAGTGGAATGAAGAGAAGAAAATAAATGAGCTCTGCTCCAAGCCTGGGAGCAGTTGCTGAACCCTGAAGAGCTCAGTTGGTTGTATCTTTGTTAGTTGCTATTACAGATATTATTGCCTGGTAGTGGCACTGAATCTGAGGGCCCATTAGCACTTCCATGCTAGGTCCAGGGATTTATAGTTCCACTGCAGAGCCTTGCAGAGGCTTATTCTGGAGTGAAACTCAGCATGTGGTCCCAGCTAAAGCCATCCCTCTAACTTTATTATTCACTGCTTTGGGTGATCTAATAAAGTTCCGATATTGTTGGCATTGGATGTAGCTGGTTTGCTGATTTTATCAAGAAGAGGAATTGATTTGTGAGTGAGAGGTGACTAACAGAAAAGTCCACCTCACTGAGGTAGAATTTTAAAAAATACCAAATAATTAATTGCTTAATGTAGGGATCTGAATGCTGTGCAGACACCTAAAGTGATTATTCTAAAATAAGTATAACCAGCTGGTCATAAAGCATAATTATCCTTTCCCAGAATATTTTAAAAAAAAAAAAAAAAAAAAATTCCTACTGAAGTTACTGAGTTGCACCTTCTTAACCTCTTACATGACATAAATTTACAAAGCACCTCCATGAGCCCCAGTTGGTTATGTTACTCAAGAATTTCCTCTTTGTGACCTAAGTACACTTGTGTGTCTGTCATTTCCAACAGAGCTTCAGTGATAAATTGAAAAAGTGAAGGCTGGAGAGGGGCTAAGTTTGTCTCTTTCAGCCAGTGAATTATTGAAGAATATGCCATCCCTTTGCAAAAACCAACAATCAAGGCCACTCCATGGATTTTGTCAGATACACAATCTCCATATCTGGCTAACCCCAGAGTCAGTTCATCTGAGCCCCCTCCCACAACCACTCCTCCTCCCTCACCTGCTCCTGTTCCCCCTTTACCCTCTGCAACACTGATTAAGTCACAGCAGGACCATTTCAGTTTACTATAGCAGCAGAAAATTATTCCATCGTTCTGCTGAGTTGGTTTCCTAGCAGATGGCACATTGCATCAGCTCACCAGGCTGTCAGACAAGCCACAACTGGAGGGCTCTCAACCAGGGGCAACAGTGTGACCATGCCTTTTGTTCAGAGCAAGATATGAGATTTATCCCCTGAAACTTTTAACCACTTCCCCTTGTCTCTACAGATTTGAAGCATGCATTTGGACTCCATGGAAGGAAGACTTATACCACAGGTTCACTAAAAGTTTACCTAGAGCCCTTCAGAGTAGTAGACCAGCATAACTCTGCAAAAGCAACAAATAGGCCTCTCTGCCATAGCCTGTACAAACTCCTGAAGGAGATATTCCTCTCTCCTTCATGGGTGTGAATCATGTGACATGGGTCATCTTAACTATAGGCAAGCAGGATATTCTTCCCAATCCCAAAGAGATTATTGATGTTCCCACTGGAAAGGTTTTGGGAAGATGGGAACAACAGAAAATCTAAGAAATTTTAATTTCATAGCAGAAGTCTCTTTTCTACCCATCCCCAAACCACCATACCCACAGATACAGCCTTTTCAGAAACATCTTCCAGTGGTCTGTGGTACTGATATAATACAGGTNAAAAAAAAAAAAAAGTCCTGTGAGGAACACAAATCTGCCATCCTAGAGGGATCTTGATTACCACTGGAAGGGACAGATCAGGCCTTCACTCCCCTGCTCTTCTGGGTCTTCCTCTCACCTCTGCCCTTTGGGCACTGTGTTATGAGTGAGCAGAGAACCAATCTGGCTGAGGCAGAATCTTGTTGCTGTTTTCAGATCTGTTCACTTCAAGACCTACTACAGCACCACAGAAGAGTCATCAGGCCTGAAGGACAGGGAGCTCTGCCTTGTGCTTGTCAGATTAAAGCAACCAGAGAACTGCAGACCAAGTACTTAGATGAGGTTAAAAGAAAGCAGTTTAATCTGGACATCAGAAATATGATGAAAGGTAGTAGCCAGAATTTGGTTCAAATTCAGATTAAAAGTAAGATTAGGTTCACTATGGTGATGGAGTGCTCTGCAACATACAACTCGTTCTCTCCCAGTTAACCAGCTGTACTTTATATGAGGTAGCTGAATATTAGGGGAATTCCTAACACTTTCTGGCCCATGATGCTTAACCAGAAAGAGTTACTGGAGCATCTGAAAATCCTGTGGTTAGGGCATATCTAAGAGATCATAACTCAAACCTCTGCTCCGGGTGAGGTAGGAGAGGAGCTCCAGCCTGGTCTCCCACATTCACAATGGGGACATTAAAAAGTTACTGGCCATCGGGAAGGAAGACGAAGGGGGTCTCTGTGTTGTAGGATCATGTTACAAGCAACTTCAGAGACAAGGCAGGCAAGGAAACACATGGTACACAGACCATGTGTTTGGTCATAAGTCTGAACAGCCTGTTGCCTATGATATGAGGGCGCATTTGTTTGAACCTTCTCTGTGAGTAAAAAACTGTAAACATTGACAAATTCGGGTAGCAATGGATTGCTGCTCTGGAAGCAGCAGCCCATGCAGGTTTTAAGAGTGTAACTGGCTCTTTGAAAACTGAAGTCCCCCACAGGAACCCAGCCAAAAATATATTTAGTGGCTTTTGTTTTCAAACACACAAACACAGAAAGTGTACAGCTGAGTATTTCAACGACATACCTACAGCGGATGTGGACTGTGTGGGCTGGGGGGTCTTAAAGCAAAAGCCTGGATTCCTTTCTGAAAGGCACATTCCAGTTCAGCCAGAGGTTATAGGCTTCATACAGAAATTCCTCAGCTAAGATCTGTGTTTTAATGCTGCAGGTCAAACCACCCTCATAATAGTACCTCTTGTCTTGTATAGATTATAAGACATTTAAGAGGGGAAAGGAGGCACTCGAAGCTAAACCTCAGGATACTACAGCGTCTGATGGTGTACAGACCTGGCAAATGGATTTAGACACTCAACAAGAATACTTCAGTTTTCACTCAGCCTCTGTTTTATTGCTGGTGTGAGGTAACTTCAGGGTTAGCTTTCCCCAAAAGGTGGCCCAAA
This sequence comes from Aegithalos caudatus, assembly GCA_013389925.1. Taxonomy (NCBI): domain Eukaryota; kingdom Metazoa; phylum Chordata; class Aves; order Passeriformes; family Aegithalidae; genus Aegithalos; species Aegithalos caudatus. The sequence continues at coordinate 430,479 of WEIU01011202.1, read as the reverse complement.
TAGGGCTTTTCCCCATACAAGTTAAAACAATTTTTAACCTAGTCTAAACACATCCTGAGGTGCACACCAAGATAAACACTCCATCACAGAAGACTGCTGGGGTATTTCCCTAGAGAGTTTCCCAAGAAACTATTGGGGTAAAACAGCACTCTCCCAACCCAAGGGAGCTCTGCAGTGGGGTGTTTAGGGCAATGTGGTGACATGCAGCAGCTGGATCAGGCAGACTCTAACACGAAGATGTCCTTGCCTGCCTACCAGTATGGGGTTTCCCCTTCAACATCAGTGAAGAGGAAGGATTTGAAGAAGGTGACAGGGAGATACTTTGTGGTTTTGCCAGGTAATCTCTGAGAGATCACCAGGGTGAGCAGGAGCATAAAGGACCATGCATAAAAAGCATACAAGGAGAAAACATTGTAATGATGGTGTGGGATTTCAGGATATGAAATGAGGGCTGAAAGACAGCATAGGGCAAAACAATAGACAGCCTTACAGGTGCAGACATGAAGTTTGCTTTGCTCTATCTCAGCTGGCAGCTGCACCACCATCCAGAGAAGTGGCTACTATTTCTGAAGACAGCTAATGTGTCTTGGTCATACAGTCATCCAGTGCTCCTGCAAAATCCTGCAGCCATACAGAGCACAGCACAAGACTGTGAGCTCAGCTGCCATCCTCAGGAAATGCTGGGCCCCGCTGTGCAAGTTGGTGGCTTCAAACTCAGGTGCATTAGTGGTGCACACACAGACACATGGCTTGCTTAAGAGGACAGCAGTAGTTAGATGGGAGAGAAAGAGAACTTCAGAAAACAGCAGCATGAGACTGTCCCATTTTTTGTGTATGTTTGGAGCTGTCAAGGCTGCAAAGCTGGAGGCTGCAGTAACTAAGGCATGAAATGAAGCCTCAAGAAGCTGAGTTGATAGCATGTCATAAGGCCCTTTTTCTGAGTTGTTTGAACAGCTTACAGTTTTCCTATAGTTATTGCTTATTCAAAGATGATTACAGAATTCTTTCCATGAGTAGTTCCTGGCTGCCGTATCCTTTGCAAGCAGTTCAGTACAGTCAGTTGATAGCTGAAATTCAAGACTGGTCAGTCCCTGTTCATATAGGTCACTTGTTCTGCTGCAGAGAAGAAATTGCTTCACAGCAGATCATATCCCAGGGCTGCCAATGTTTTATCTCCTCACTCTCCAGGGACTAGTGCTCACCAGCTGGAGCAGCAGGACAGGCCTGTTGCTGTTCCCTGGCCACACAAGGGCCAGCATAGCATTTTACAAATGTGGGAAGGAGTTCTCCTGTGTGCTTTTAGCAGCTTTTTCAAGCTCACTCTTTGAGTTGTACAGTCAAGTGCTTTGAGCAGTAAAAAGGAAGACGAGCATCTCAGGATTCCAACAGGATCCGGAATCATGGCAGAATCCAGTGTCCCTGAGCAGGCTTAGGTCCCACAGGACAGGATAAGATGAGTTCCAAACTGAAATGAAAAGTTAACTATGCTGTTGAAGCAAAGCTCTGTCAGCTTCCCAAGCTCAGCAGAGTGAACAGACACATGCATGTGGGAGCTGAAAAATTTATCAAAGACAATAGAGCCTTAATATGAAACAGAGTAAAGTAAGATCAGTATGTCCAGACTGTAGATGCTGCTTTCAAGGTCCTTTCACAAAAAGCTTCAAATATACCTGTGTTGATAATTGCAGCCCACATACTGTACAAGGAGACAAGTATAAGACTTGTGAGTTTCAGACCAAGGACATCAGGAGAAATAAGTTGATTCAGTGTGAAAAAGTGGAACTATTAGATTATATAAAGTGTGTTTGTTTCCCCAGCAGCTTTTCCAGCTTCTGTGCTTTGAAGTGTTTCATTTTGTAGTCTCAATTGCACCCCGAAACTCCAAAATTAAACAAAAGCTCTTCCATCCTAATGAACTACAGGACTTAAAATTATAATTTTATTGCATTTCCTATCCTGGTGAGGTTAACTAGAGTCTGGAAAGTGCACACTGCCCATTAGGGATCATTAGGAAAGCATTTGGAAGTTACACAGCTTCCTTGGACTTTTACCATTAATAGTTCCTTTTGTGGCCATTCAGAGGAAAAACAGGTTTTCTTAAGCAAATATAAAAGTGTTTGAATAAATATATCATCCATGACAACTCTACTAGAATTCTAAGGATTCTGAGCCCTTCTCTTCCCCCTTCCTTCCTATGAGTCCTTCAAAATTTTATATACACTTTTATGCAGACTGTTCGTAGCTTCTTGGAAAGTGAGACCTAAACCAGATGCATAAAAGCATGCAAGAGACTAGCAGGCACCTGGGAAATCTGGAAGACTGGAAAGCTAGTTAACTTTGTCCTGTCATCCTGTCCCACCTGCCCTTTCTTGCAGTGTATCCACAGCCCATTCCTCTCTCCACAGCTGGCACTGGGCTGGCTCCAGGTACCACACTTGTGTTCTGCTCAGGGGTGCCGAGTGACCCACTGTCACTGCCTGGCAGCCTCTGCCTGCTGAATTCAGCTCCTGTTGAGAGCTGCCTTGCCAAAACCCTTTCCACACTATGATGGAAACCAAGTTAGAAATAACTCAGGAGTTGGCAAGGTTTCTCAGAGCTTTCATTTTGTGAAGTGCTTTGCTGCCAAGCTATGTTATTCACATCTTCTCAGAGATCTGTAGGATGGTTTTTCTAATGCTTTTTCCTCTGAGGTGGGGATGAGAGATATAAAGTCTAACACTTGTAAAATCTCTGTATTCCGATGTAAGAGTCAGCAAGCTAAGAATTACAGTTATTAGGAAGTGGAGCTGTCATCAATCATGCCATGTTCAGGTACGTGGGATGAGTCTAACACTTCTGGCAATGTCATGTTCAGTGCTCCACTTTTCTATGGCTGCTGTGTCTGGCATTTTGGGTCACCAAGCAGGAACAAGGTTGCAGTTTGCATGTTTATCACACAAGGTGCAGCTTTGCTGTAGGTAAATACGAGACAAGGAGTCCGGGTCTGCTGTCTAGTGTCCACACTGGCCAGGGAGCACAGGCAACATCCACATCTCCTTTGCTCTCTGTATCTTAGAAAGCAAATTCTGCAGCACAGGATTCTGAAAGATCATAACCAGTGACAGGGAAAGCTAGAACCCACTGTGGGCCTTGTGCAGCAAAACAAAGCACAGCCTAATTGGTCTCCATGGAGCTTCCAACAGTAAAGAATCAGCACATGAGAAGAAGGTCTGTGTCACCCAAAAGCAAGATCAAAAGTCAATCTATGATTACATGGTCAAAGCCAAAGCTTCGTACAGAATACAAAGGGATCCTTTTTCTCAAAGAACAGTGGAGCAGAGTCAAAGCAGAGCCTTCAGAAATGCTTCTTGATTTTGGGGAAGACACCACCACAGATAGCAATCAGGATGCCATCTATCCTTTTGTTGTCTAAGTGCTAGCCTGAGAAACATGGACTGCTTCAGATCAGAAAGTAAAGCAGACAGTTGGAAACATATTTTTAAAATGCATATATAAAAATCTCTTCCACTGATTGTTTATCCATTAATCCCTGGCCAAAAAGCATTTTCAGCAAAAGGCTGTCAGATGTGGTGCTTAGGGACATGGTTTATGGGTGGATTTGACAGTGCTGGGTTAACGGTTGGACTCAATGATCTTAAAGGTCTTTTCCAACCTAAATGATTCTGTGATTCTATTTTATGAAAAGGTCATATAAAACTTGTTCTCACAGAAAGTTTAAAAGTATGTGGGGAGGGGAGGGGGAGGAGGCAGGCAGGCTTGGAGATCTGGTCTGGTCTTCACAGTCTCCAGCTATGTGTGGGCAGTGGAAAAATACTACTGAACAACTAATTACCAAAAGCAGTCGGTAACAAAATCCTGATTTAAATATTTGCAGGAGGTAGACAGAAAGGTGCCAGCCTGAAGCTTGTAATTACTTTTATTTCTGGCAGGAATCAGATATACTTCTAATAATAACTATGGGCACAAAGAATTAGTCAGAAAAGCAGGGCATACTTATTCCCAGCTGGAGGGGAGAACAAAGTAGGTAGGAAATGTCCTGATGTGGGTGCACGAAGGTAAAGGGTAGTAACTGCAGGGATGGAACTTGTGCAATGCAGTGGCACTGCCAAAGCAGCCCTGCCTTCAGTCCCAGGGCAGGGAATGCTGGAGGGCACCTTTTTCCTTTTGGAGTTAGCAAGGCTGGCTAAAAACTTTCTTCAAGCAAGCTGACCATTTTCTTCCCTCTGACCTGAGCCTGCTGAGCTTGTGGTGTTGAAGACAGAGATGCATCATCCCTGAGGGACAATGGGGCCAGTCTGCAGTGCTGTCCATGGCTAGTGCCACAAGAGGGTGGGTAGACAGTCCCTTTGCTGTGGCACATTTCCCTCTCCCTAGGGAGCTCTGATCTGGATAGTGTGTTTCACTGTCATGACTCTTCCCAACTAATCTCTCATACAGCCCTGATTTCTGGATGAAGGATTTTGTGAGTATGTTCATGAAGAGACTGGGTGGACTCTGCTTTGTGGCAGACTCTTATACCCCAGCCCAGCTATCAATGAGCAGGGCAGAGTCTGAGCAGTGCCACTGCTGGCACTTCAGCTCAGGGACTATCCTATGTCTCTGGGCTGTCCCTCTTGGGTATGGTCTTTTCCAGGCACTCTGCTGGGGCCACATGCAGCATCTCTGGCCTCCCTGGCTGCCTCGTCCCTTCTTCAGTTGTTCTACCAGTGATACCAATGACATTTTTTGAGTCACTTCATTTCTCCACCACAACTCCACTGTCTTGTCAGCTAATTAATATGGTAATTATACAAGCAGTACATATCAAAGCAAAGCTGTCTTGCTACAGCAGTTTCTGTATGCTGCTTACCAAGCGTCCCACAATCCTCCTATATCTGCATCCCCAGTCCCTTTTATTCCTGCAGTGTCCAACACAACCACCTTGTTTGTGCTCAGCACACTTCCACATGCCATCCCACTGGCCCAGTCACCATCAGCAGATCCCTACTTGATTGTTGAGGCATTAAACATGTCCACTTGCATGATGTATAAAACCTGTGACCACATTGGCCACACTGCTAAGCTTAGGAAAATCCAAACTGAGTTATGGTGGGGAAATAAGTTCTGAAAAGAGAGTCTGAATTAACCAGAACACTCATAGGGTTAGATTTGTTTTCCAAGGCATTCCCAGCCCACATTTCTATCCAAACTGCACATTTTTTTAAGTTGGACTGTCTGTCCCTGCTCCTGCCAGCAGGAAGCTCTGCAAGACATGAGGCTGGGACATCAGTGCATTTTAGGATTATGACCACTATGATGTCTTCCCCAATCTACATCTGGAGCGCAGATTCAACCCAACCAAAGTGACACTCCCTTGGCTTCATCAGGACAAAGTAACTTTTCTCATCTACAGAGGTTAGCAAACCAAGATATTTCACTCTTTTCCCATATTCCTTGTTTGGAAGTCTTGTACCAAGACTGAGCTTTTTCATTCCTTATTCAGTGAATGTATTTTGTGCCTACCAAAGACCCATCTTTACAACTCCAGCTAGCCACAGGCTGGAGTTAAAAGTGGGTGAGTTACTGCACTGATATTTTTCCACATCCAGCTTCTCAGAGTTACACCTATATCACATTTCTGCTGCCAAAGGGGTTCATATCTCCCAGCAGAGGGGTAAAAAGGGATCTGCTCTGGGCCGTCCACAGCTTCCCTACCTTCTCATCTCACTCCTGGGAAAGCACATTCCAATTTTCCATACCTGTCTGCCATCGAGTCTACTGGGCATGCAGTTGGTCCAGCCACCAGACTGGAATGAGCCTGGAAACTTTCAGGAACAGGCTGCTCTGAGCACCAGGTTCCAGCAGGTGAACACCTTCCTGACCACAGCACCTGCTGGCTGAGCCTCACTGGTTATCGGAAAATGGCCCAAACATGGGGAGGCAAAGTGTGAATCCATCAGCCTTGCACAAGTGCCATATGGAGCACAGGTATGAGGAGGAAGTAGAGCAGGTAAATCTGTCAAAAGGCAGTGGCCTGAAGGTCCCCTTTCCCAAAGTGCTGGGGACACTTCTGGAAGGCTGAACAACTTTCACAGAGTGTCAGACTTCACTGTGGAAAATCCAACAGGTATCTTGGTTTTCCTCAGAAATATAAAGAAATATAAAGAAGTAAAAGAAGTATAAAGAAGTATAAAGAAGTATAAATATATCCCCATACATAAGAATCCAGTGTACCTGGATTCCATCTTTCCATCCCCTTGCTCTTCTTCAAATACAAACCATCTTTCACTGTGATGCCAGTCAGTATGGTTTAAAACCATCTCTGATATTCTTGTTGTCCTCCATCTACTGTTAGAGGAAACACTCAGCAAAATCCCCAGTCTAGTGCTTAGAGAGTCTCAGTATGAATGAAGAGAACACACTGAGCCTTATGGTCCTTGCAATCAATAGCTTAACTTTAAAGTTATTCATTTACATGACTGCTGGCAAAAGTCTCATCAGCTCTCCAAAACCAGTCACAAATTAGATTCAGTCCTACACACAGAGCACACAAAGGACAGAGGAGGAAGCATAATTAAGAGGAGCACAAAATTTACAGTGCAATTAGATGATACAGTACAAAAGCCCTCTGCTTTCAAAGCTCAGCCAAGAAGCACAGGGACACCACTCTCTCCTCTACCTATATTTCAGCAGTCCTGGGTTAGACTTTGTAAACCTTTGACAATGACTACATTAGCAGTGAGTTTTGTTTAATTTAGCACCCCTTATGGGCAAAGTTGCCAGTGGGGTGCAAGGAGTTCAGCACACACAAGTGTGCTCAGGGACGATCTCATTTCATCAGGTTACCTTGAAAAGGCCCCATTTAAAACAACTAACTTTTCCTAAAGGTAATCACCAGTATTTTTCCTTTAATATCTTAACATCTGACATGTGTTTTATTTAACATTTAATTCAGATTCATATCCACTCTGAATTCCTAAAAATCTTTGAACGGATCTGCATTCACTTCATTTATTCCTTTGAATGAACGTATCACCTATCAGAAAGCTAAAACTAGCTGGCACAGCCCAAAGGGAAACTCTGCACAAGGGCAATAGCAGATATTATTTCAGGCTGCTTTCTGAGCTATGTTTCTGCAATTCAAAATGTCTAATGAGCTTATTTGATTGTATCCATGCCAACAAAGAGATATAAACAACTTTAATCACTGTTTCGCGTTGCTCTTGACCCCCTGCTTGGCTTCATTATTTTCCTTTTAGCCACATCAAGGCACAACACTCCAACTAAATCACTAGACCACTTGCTGAAGACCTGTCCCCATAATAAGATTTCTTTTTTATCATCTCATGTGGTTTTTTCACTGCTGTTTAATAAGCAGCAGCCAAGCTGGGTGTTAGCTCAAAAGCAGCAACTAGGTAAGAAATTAAGTCAATAGCTCTTGCTTTCTCCTTTATTTTCAGATAAATTTCTAAATTTGTTACCACAAACTGATTAATGCTCAAAGACAGGGAGCAGGTTACAGCTTCTGGTCTCCTGTTTTGTCACTAACGATGCTGGAGGAAGAACAGGACAGGGAAACAAAGAGAAAAGGAAGCGTTAACAGTTCAAGTCACAGTAAGTGTTGGCCTGCTTAAACTAATAATATCAGACAATTCTCTATAGTCTAAAACACCCACAGTCCTCCTACAGAGCTCCAAGCACTCCATGATCAGTGAACCATATTTTAATGATACATTCTCTTGCAGAGCTTAAAGGTTTGAAATATTAAATCTTTTCTCTCATGCATGCTGACAGCAAATGAATCTGATGCCCATCTATTAATGAAGTTTGTCTGTCTCTTGATCATTATAACGAGGGCATTAGCTAGAATTACTTCCCCCCACTTTTTTAAACATGGAAGAAAAAGGATGTCAAGGAGCACACCAAATGTGACACATAACTACAAGTTCAAGAGGTCATTGAGGATTGAGGTCAGATAGCATGGAGAAAATCTTGTGCCCTCCTAAAAAGTAGGTCATTTCTTTCAACCCTGCATGGATATAGGAAAAATTCTGAGGCGTATGTGCAACCTCTGTTCTGTAAAAGAAATAACTTGAAAGTTGTTTCCTTTTTAAAAATACCTTTTTTTTTTTTTCTTTACTTATTCTGAAGTGGTTCTTAATGGGTAATTGACACATTCTGGGAAAAGGATCACAGAACCATAGTATGCCTAATTTGTCTGACATCTAGGTCTGTTGCCTGTTAAATACCATAAGTGTCAGTGACTTCTAGAATTTTCTAAGGCATATGTTTTTCTTTCTACTTCTTTTTTGCTTGATTTCATCAGAGTGATCTGGGAGTCCTGGCTGGTTTTTCAGACTGTGCAGTGAGGGCAGCATGGGACAGAGGCACCTGCTCAGTGCCACAAGCCTTGCTCATGAGCATTCAGTTAGTCCACCCTTATGTTTCAAGGCAAGAAGAACAGACACCTGACAGCCAGCTAACTTCACCTTAGACATGGCTTCTGTGGCTTTGAAGAAGTTCTGCAACATCGGTGCTGAGTCTTCCTTGCTGTAATTCAGGTCTACTCTATGTCTGATCCAGCACAGGCACAGAGAGCAGATTATTTCCTCTTCCCATTACCCAATTCATCTCTTCTTGAGGCTGAATAACAACTAATTGATTCAATCATTCATCTGTCTAGTTTTTTTAGACTTCATATCATTCTCCTTGCTCTTTTCCAGATGTCCCACATTGGCACACAGCTGTCACTGAAGATTTACTGGTGCTGAGTGGAAATTTGTGGGTGTTTCAGGATACACACATCAATGCACATCCTATAGCAGCATTTTCTTTCCTCCCCACAGCAGTACATCTCCAAGTTGAAGGCTCTCAGTGACAATTGAGACTTTCCTGACTTAAAGACCCTCTGTGAGTGGAAAAGTAGTTCTGATTCCTGCCTGGCAAGTCAGACATAAACTCTTTCAACTTTCTAAGAATATACAGAGCTTCAAGATGCTACATAAACTAATGATCCTTGTGTCCATACTCATACTGGAGTCACGAGACTCCAGTTGCAGAGCAGATTCCTCAGCTTTCTAGGCACTGCACATTCAAAATACCATGGTCATTTAAGATAGTTTAAAAAAAAAAAAACCTAACTTTGTTACACACTTTAATAGTACAGGTGAACTCCTCAACAGTTTTGCTGAGGGGGTTAATAATAAATGTTTTTCCCTCACAAGTCTTGCAGCTGTAGTTATGATGGGATTGTGCCTACAAAAGCCCCATTTCTAGACCTAATCTGCTGTTAAACTGCTTAATCAAAAGATTATTAACATTTCTGATGAAATACTTCGCTAAAGTGCAAAATGTAATCTTGGGGCTTTGCTGTCTGGCCTTCTAGTTAACATCATAAGTGCCACAAGCACACTAAATACCTCAGCAGTGTACAGGGTTATTATCCTAATCCAATGTGGGAGCACAGGCACTCCCTCCCTGTGCTCCCAATACATTTCATCTTGATGAAAACATTGTAAGTACTTTTGCAGTCTGGCAACTGAAGTGGCACAATAAACGCTGCAGTTGAGAGGCTGTGTCAAGGCAGGGCCCTAACCCTGAGCAGAGCTGAGCATCCATCCCTCCCAGTGCAGGCTGCAGGGCTCTGCACTGACCACCACTGAGGATCAGAGGTGGTGGCTTGGCTGTGCTTCCAGAGAAAGCTGCTGGGAAAGGAGGGAAGAGGAGGAGATAACAGATGAATACTAAAGCAGACCAAAGAGTGAGAACAGAGCTGCCACTATTTCTAAATATTTGCAGCCTTGAAGTCCAAAGAAGTTGATGGATTTCTTCTATCTTCCATTTCCACAGATAAAAGGAACCCTTTCCTGTACTAGAATGCTGCCATTTTTTCAACAAGACTGAGCTGGCTCTGGTGTCAGGAAAAGAACAAGTTCTCCCTGGATCAGTCGTCACACCATGTCCACATAGTGTCAACAGGGCCATCAAGAGTTTGCTGTAGCAGGCACCTCATGTCAAAATTTTGTCTTATGTCTAGATTTTCAAAAATCTTAGAACTGACTTGCACAACCCCTCCTGAAAAAAAGCAAATTATTCAGTTGCATATAAGCAAGATCCTTGCAAATTAAGGAAATACATTTTGGTCCTTACTTGAGTAACTCAGTTATGACAGAATCATAGAGTCACCAGTTTGATTTGGAAGAGACTTTAAAGATCATCTAGTTGCAAACCCTCTGTCATGGGTAGAGATGCTACCCACTAGAATGGGTTGCTCACAGTCCCATGCAATCTGGCCTCACACACTTCCAGGGATGAGGCATCCAAAACTTCTCTGGACAACCTGTTCCAGGTTATCCAGGCTTTGCCTCCAGCCAAGGAAACAGAAATCCTATGGAAAACAGTTCATCACTTGACCTGCTCAAGTCCCTATTCCAGCTGGGTGGGATTGCCTTTTAAAGGTGCCAAACTCCCTAACCTGGACATAAAGGAAGCCCAGAAAGGTAGTTTAGACTGTGCTTTTACGATGCTGAATTAAGTTCCAATGAATCTCAACTAACATCTCCCAAGAATCATGCTGACACAAGGCACAAGCCATTTCACCCAAAATTATGCTGTGCACAAGTGACAGTCAGCTTTGCATCCTAAACTGTTCTTTCCTGGATTTCACAGGGTTCAGAGGTTACCTTGGTCTCACAGACTCATCCCTCATAGCATTCAACGGGGAGAGCTTTCTGCTTCTTCAGCTCATAACTTCCCAACCACAAGAGATTTTCCTAGGCAGAACAATCATAACCCACCATTAGAAACAATGCAGCAGTGTTTCAAAATAAGCTCCAAGCATTCAAATCCAGACTAGAAGATACCTCCCAGAACAATGGTTTTGCTGAACCCAGCTTGTGTTTTTGAAAGTGGAGCTGCTTTTGAAATAATATAAAAATCAAAGCGCTGAGCTGTACTTTGGCTTTCCTCAAGTAATCATTTGATTTCTAACACGTCCAGCTAAATGGAATTCTCTACCTCATCCTGTTTTGGTGTCACTTTATAATAATTCATCACAACCAATAAATAATTCTTCTTTCTGTGGCTGCAAATACATGGCAAAAACCAGCCTACCCCAGGCAATGCAAGCAAAGTAAGCGGAGCCAAGTCAAACTGGAATGCCACGAGAGTATTAGATAGATTAAACATTAACAATTACTTTTCTCCTTTTGATCAGTGAAGTAGCAATGAAGCAGTAGAAGGAAAGCCTAAGATGTTGACATATGTTTTTATTATCTTTAGTCTTCTTTTTTGAAGTCTTGGGAACTGGCTCCACAAATACTTCCCAGGTCAAAGGCAGAGAATTATGCTATTTGTTTCAGCAGTGAGGAGGCTGGGCAATTTTACTAATAAACACAGTTTGATTTATTCTTTTAAAATTAGCAGGGAAACAATCATAAAAAACTGCAAGGAAAAAAATTTATTCAATTTTAAAAATTGCTAACTTAAGAGCTAGGCAGATTAAAGAGATTCAAACATAAGTAACATAACAATAGGAATCCTGCTAAGCTTTATTTCCCTTGCTTTTCTCATTTTCAGTAATTTCTGCCTATTTTGGTTTTTCCAGGACTGGGAACAGCTTCCCTCCAGCTTGTAGTGAGAAGTGTTTTCTCCTCTCTCTTGCCTGACCAAGGGAAACATCAAACAAATACCACAAGAACTCCATATCTTTGTGAGATTCCCAGCTGCAATTCCCAGGCTATAAAAGATGGAGTTTTCTATGAAGTCCTGCATTTGTGAAATAGATATGGAGCATATCTGAACCCTTTCAGATTGGCCTGTAGTTAAGAAGGGGCTGGCATGGAAGAAAAAGACCTCCACTGAGAAAAAGTAAGAAAAAGACCTCCACTGCGAAAAAGTAAAAGTAGTAAGTTTAAAAAGGGAATTTATATTATGGAAATGTAAAAATAACCACAATATATCACTCACAGTTATTTTTCCTCACTTTTCCCCCCTACTAGGATATTTTGTACTTTGGGTGGTGAATTCTCTCTTTTTTGTTTAATTGAAAACATTTCTACTCTTAATTTACTTATCTCTCTTGTTCCCTTGATGCTTTTTTTTTTTTAAACCCAAAGATTCTGTGATCCCAAAGAAAGTAGCTTGTAATATTTTTCAGTGAATATTTCTGGTTCACTGAAATACACAGTTCTAATAGGAAAGTTCCCCTATGGGTCTTAAGAGAGATGCAGGGCACCCAATCCATTCTTGTTTTGAGCTAAAAAAAAGGAAAAAAAAAAATCTGGAGCAATTCCTAGTCCAAAATAATTTGCTCTTATGGAATCTATAGGCTGTAGAAAACATTGGGGTTCATGGAAGGTGCTGCTACTAAAATTACTTTTGACCCATCTTAAGAATGTTTCAGTTATCCCTAACTTTACTTTCAAAAGCCCAGTTAGCAGCAGGTTTGTATCAAGAAACACAACAATTTCTGCTTTTCTTTCCCCTCACATCCAAGCCTGAGTCCCACTGTATGCCAACACAAACTCCGGTGTAAATGCCAGGCACATAAAGATCCAACACATATCTGAAGACACCAGCTGGCAGTTATGGGCAGTGTATGTATGATCCATGCAAACATTTAAGTATCTATCTGGTTGTGCTGGATCCAACCATTAGTTTTTCATTCAAATCATTTCCCCTTTTTTCATACTTTCCATTAATTTTGAGTATTGATACAGCTTACACATTCCCTTTTTCACCCCTCAGTGGGGGACATTGTCTTGCTAACAGTACTAAAGCATGGACATTTCTCAAGGTGCTCAACTAATATGTTTGTTTGTTTGTTTGTTTGTTTGTTTGTTTGTTTGTTTGTTTTTCAGGATGAAAAGAAGGTGTTTTAAATTTATTTCAAACCACGGATTCAAACTTTTACAGAGTAACCACATAATGTAGTACAAGTCTCTTAAAAACTCACATTCCTAAGACCAGAGTGTTAGGGGAGTTGTCAAAAAGCAGCTGCAGCATCCCATCGCCAATGAATCTGGATGTCATTGACTCAAGGGTCATCCTGTCAGCATCACCAGATGCACTTTGCCTTGTTAAGGCTTGCTGACAGCCAGACCAGCAGCAGCTCCCACAGGAGGACCAGTGGCCACAGCCAACCCAAGTCCCACCAGGCCTCATTCCAGGCAACATTCCCAGAGGCTCTGAACTGAAGGCACACTCTTGAATGTTGCCTTGAGGCATGAACTTAACACAAGCACCTTTCTCAGCAGAAGCCTGGATCTTGTATCAGTACTAGGAGAGGCTGAGTCTGATTTATTAATCTTTCTGAGTTCAGTCCACCCATTAAAATTTGTAAATTCACTGCTACTTATTGAGTTACCAGGCTGTTTCCTTTACAAACTTACCAGAAATGTAGAAATGCTACACCAAGTCTACTTATCATCTCCCTTGACAAAGTCATAAGTACCTCTGAACCAGCACACACAGCCCTACACCTGGCTGCTCCCTGTGTGGAGCTAGGTCTGCTGTGCAAGCACGTGCTCTAGTGCTGAATCTCCCTAGGAGAACAAGGAAACTCTGGGGTGTAATCAAGAGAAAAGAGTAGAGCTGCAAGCAGTTTAGGTAATTTTGGGGGGCTTTGGGGTGTTATGGGCTTGGCCACTGAACTTAGCTCAGGTTTGGAGAGGACCTCAGATAAGAGATCAGTCTCCAGAGCTGCAATGGTCTTCTGCCTTGTCAGGCAGTAAAACTGTTTGGCTTTTTCTCCCTCCCTTCCTCACAAAATTAACTCATGACTGATACAAAAGCAAAAGGAAGCCAACTGTCCCTTTGTAAACTCTACTGTGATTTTTATGCAAATTATGGGCTGATTTGCCATTGTAGTGATTTCTCATTTGTTTATGCTGTGCTCCCATCAGAAGATTGTGCACAACACAGTGCTGCAAGAGGTCAGAGGATAATGTGTGATCTCTGCAAGAAACACAACAGTGACCTGCATCTGCAAGGCAAGGACTGCATCCCTGCCTGGGCTGTTAGACATCACCTCAGACTGTCCCCAGCCAAAAATTATGTCACCTGGTGATGATTGGATTCCTGCAGATCTCCTCTGCCAAGAAATGTCACTGAATGCCTCACAAAGCAGGGCCACAGAGAAGGCACAACTCGAATCACAGTAATGATTGCTGAGAGTCCTCATTCTTCCTCCTGGAAAGCAAAAGTTTTAAAGTTTGAGGTTTGAGGCTTGAGGTTCACCAGCAGTGCTCTCAATATGAAATAAAAATGAAACTGCTTAATGAAAGATGCTAAAAATTGGATGTAACAATTGGTTTGGCAAATCTTAGTGATAAAAAAATTAATGTACAAAAAAAAGTCTGTGCAATTACTGGACTGAAACAAAGGTACAATTGTAGGTTCAGACCACCTCCAAAGCATTCATGTTTGTGGAAATAGATCTTCACAAAGGAATGGTGGGAAGAAAAAGAAATGCATTTGGTATGGTAGCATTTATCTAACCCCACATTTAAATTGCCAGGGTGAACTAAGTTCCAACTGGTCATCTTATTAGTTTGATAGATGCTGTGCTATCATGAATAAGATGGTTTTTGATACAAGTAAGGCATGCCCAATCCACAATTGAGATGGTATAATGAGATAACATAGACTGTTTTGTTACATGGTCATACATGTGAGATGCAGACTCAAGATCTGCAAGACAGCTCCTGGAATAAGTTTTTTTGACCAGATGAATAATGACTTCTCAAATAAGAGGGTATATTACTTTAAATTCATGGCAAAATAAGTATTTTGTAGCTCATTTTAGAATAGGGGATAATTTTCATTTTTAGAGTCTCTTTATTTGGTTTTCATAATTTCAAGAGAGTATGTTAAGAAACACTTTCAAAGGGCAAAAGTAAAGAAAGGTAGCAATTGAATGTTTCTCTATAGACCGTGGATGTTTCTCTACAGAGCTGTGTAATAATTCAGAGAACTAAGAGGAAAATAGTGATATCATTTCAGGTGATAGTGAACTTGCAGAAAGCAATCAAGGATCACAATATAATCAGCAGGAGGAATATATATTAAATGATCATCAGTTTGACTAGGTTAGAAAGAAATGGAATAACATGTTTATGTTTTTAAAAGAAGCATTTTTGCCTTCATAATTGGGTTAGAGTTATCTTCAATTTGATTTTCATGTCTGACTTCCAGCAGCACTTTAACTGTACATATCCTGAATAAAACCACTGTCATACAAAATATCTGGGGCTTTTGTGAACAGAGTTGAATTTTTGGTTTGGGGTTTTTTTAAAGAATGGATATAAATACTTCCATGTGTTGACATATCCCTGCTAGCAGTTAACTGTATCCTACTGCTTCACTGAGCACTGGAGGGTGGCTGGGAAGCTTTGCCATCACCAAAATGAGCAGCTCAGTAAGGGGCACTACTTGCCTGCTCACCTTGCCTCAGCAGATGTTCCTGCTCATCGACATTGTGCTCCACATGTTTATGGATGCAAAATGCAGGAGTGCCAAAACCAAGCCAGCATCTTCCCAGTGAGTTCTAGAAGTTCAGACCACAAAGCGCTGGCACAGCTCTGCTTGCTGGATATCCCTCTGAGAGTTGATGAAACCATGGAACAGCAGGGGAGAGAAAGAGAGAAAGAAGTGAGGAAAGAGAGAGGCTAGACAGAGAAAAGGGGATGTGATGCAACGCTCCTGCTCTGGTGCCTGGGCTGTGCAGCTGAGCCTGGCCTCCGGCATGGTTGGGGAAGGAGGTGACAGTGACATCTCCTGCTGCTGAGCTCCTCTGAGGTGTCTGAGCTGGGCTTTGATGGATGAACATCCACTGGCCAGAGCTGACCCTCCTGATGGGTATGTGGTGAGCCCTCCCAGCCTGGCATTCCCATCATGACAAATTCTGGCCTCAGAATATGCATGCCATGGACTGAAATGAGAGCTCCCTGCATGATGCCAGACACTGGCTCTTTCATGTATCACCAAAGCTTCAGATTCAGCACAAAGGACACAGGAGGCATGATGACAACAATTAAAAACTCCTTCTGCCTACAGTCATCTTTGTGAGCTTCAAATTATCCGTAGTTTCAAAGCTCAGTGTCTGAACTGCTGCATCCCAGAGGAGACCTGACCCTTAATCATTATTGTGCCTTCTGTGTCCATATTGAATTAAAATCCTGTAAACACCCAAACACCCATAGTTTCTGGGTGTTTCAAATCTCTCACTGATTCCTTAAATTTTAACTTTCATATTTTCCAGATTCCTTACTTCATTAGCATGTAACTCTGAACTTCATATAAAGTGTTAACAAGTTCTCCTCACAGCTTAGTTAGACAAAACAATCCCTCTCCAGCCCAAGAACCAAGGACATAATCACAGCTTCAGGCCCAAAAAGTATAAACAACAGCAAATTGAGGAGAGCAAACTGAGAGGATGGGACTTCATAGCCTGAAGCTGAAGTTGGACAATTAATCCCAGTAAATGGAACAAAACTTACAAAAGTGTGAAAACTCATGAGCCATCATCCATCTTGGGTGTAGCCTCGGCCAGACTTTTGTACTGCCCAAGGTGTATCCTTTGAAGGTCTTTTAATAAATACCTATTTATTTCTTTAACACTGTCTAACCTCTGTTCTAGGTATCCTCTCAAGGCATCATCTCTGTTTTTCAAAAATAATCAGGGGCTTGTCCTTTCAACACTGGCTATTACAGTTCCTAATTTCCTGTTCTTCCCCACTGCATGTGGGCTACAGCTTTTCCCTCTCTCTCTAAACAGCACACTGGGAATCCAAATCCATCACAAGTTTACAGGCTTGATGGACAAGGCTGGGTAATTAAAAAAAAGAAAGTTGACTATGTTCATCCCTGAGGACAAGGCATACTGTTTTTGAGCTGCTGAGTTTCAGACAGCACCGGCAGCAAACTCAGCTAATGCTGGCATGTCCAAGGGGTACAGTGGTGGTGCAGCCAAGTGCCTTCCTCAGGCAGCTCCAGCCACAGACCAGCATTGAAGGGACTGTTTGCACAGTGAAAACCCACAGTGAAGGGATGTCCTAGGGTGGTAGGGAGAGGAAGCCCTCAGGCCAGTCCTCTCCATGCCACAGGCCCAGTACAGGGCAGAAATATTGTCTCTCAATACAGAAGCAGACCTCCCAGGGAGGGTCACAGGAAATGTCTCAATGGGAAACAACAAAATTCAACAGCAACTGTATAGAGAGAAAGTTTAGAAAGTGCAGAATCAACCCTGAGAAGGTTCCAAACAAGTTCTTGTGATAGTAGGAGGAAAACAAAATCTTACATCTAGAAAGAGATATTTATACACCAGGGAGCACAGTAACTCCCTCTGTGCCTGCTCACCCTCCTCACCAGCGGGCAGCTGCTTCCCTCCCATGGGCAGGGAAGCCTAACAATTCTTCTCATGCCCACACTGAGGACTCTATCACCTCCCCTGCCTTCTCTCCTTCTTTGTTTCTCCCCTCTCCTTGCTTTTCGTGATACATGCTATCTCCCTTCAGGGGGGTGCTGTTACCAACATTTCCATCTTCTGTTCTTTTCATTTTGTTCACTTGCTTCTTAATTCCTCCATAGTCTGGAAAAGCTAAAGGCACACAGTCATTTCTTCCTCCAGTATGTACTTGAGGAGCCAAAAGTATGCCATGTAAATTAGCTTTAAAAGAAAATGTTATTTCATTAAGCAATGTGGCTGTCTGCCACTCAGAAATGTCCTCTTGCAACATATCCTGGTGATCTCATAGTATGTATGTTATTCACTCTAAAGAACTGCATGACATATTTGAATAATGCCTGTTAAATGTTTTTAAAGAATAAGACACCTTAAACCATTTTCTGTAACTTGAAACTGGACCAAAAAATAATCCCTGACTTAAAATTAGTTATAATACAATTCTGTGCCAAAATGTGTGTATTTTCTTACTTTATTTCTATCCACATCTTCTGTTTAAATATAAATTATTCGGTTGGGCATATTCAGTCTTAAAAGAGTTTTCTTCTAAAGCCAGAAAAGTACAAAAGACAGACACCTTTTTTTGAGCCTGCAGCACACTTGAATATTCAATGATAAGGGTACAGAAAAAACAAAACTGCCAGCATAGGTAGTGCCTGAGGGATGGCAACTGTTGCACATGAGTTCCATGCTGGTTATAATGAACAGCTTCCTAGGAGCTGGAACAGGCTCCCCATGGACGTGATCTTGGCATCAAGCTTATCAGAGTTCAGGAACTGTTTGGACAATAGTCTCAGGCACATGGTGTGATTTTTTGGGGTTGCCTTCTGCAGATCCAGGAGCTGGACTTGATGATCCTGGTGGGTCACTTTCAAATCTGGATATTTGATGATTCTAGTTAGGCAGATATGAGATCAAGTAATAAAAAAGAGATCTGGACATTTTCTGTCCCTCTCTCAAGGTCTCACTGCTGAGGGCTGTCAAAGGAGCTGTGTGGAACAAGGGGTTTCAGACAGCAGCAGAGTGTAAAACCAGTGCTCCATCCCTGGTGAGTTGTCCCTTGAGAAAACATGTCCAGCTCTGCCCTGAGCACCAGCACTCCCTTGCTGTCTCACCTTCCCTACTGGCCCATAGCATCCTCCAGCTCCCGATGCAGCCACAGAGTTCCACACCTGCCCAAACCTCCAGCTGTGAGATGCAATACACATCCACAGAGGTTTTGTGTCTCCTGGAGCACAAGATGAGTCTGAGAGTCCTTCTTGTATGTGTCCAAAGCTGGCTCCAGCTGTGCCCACATGTGAACAGTCATCCCTGCACAAGGCATCACCCAAGGAGCAGGGAATATGGCTGTGTCTGGAGATCTGTGCCTCTTGTCCAGGAGACTTCTCCTGCAAGCCTTCCCATATTATTCAGAGAAACAACCATCTTTATTTGTGATGATGTGATGTCTCTCTTATGTATATTTAAAGGTCTGAGATATAAACTTCTTCATAGAAGTCAAAACAGAAAATATGGTGTTGACTCTGCTGCCTCACTTGAAAAACTTGTGTATAGTGGGAAACACAGCCTTGTTATCACCATTTTTGGAATTACCTTTAATTTTCAATGAACTAACTGCAAGCAAGTGATGAGTTTGCATGAACCCTCCTAAAGTTAGTAGAAAGATTTAGCTGTGTCCTGGATTTGTTTTGGATGAGCCATAGCAATCCTCTGGGTTATTTGTTAACTGTTTGCATCAACTGCTTACTTTTGGTGGTATGTGACTGCTGATTACAGACACACGATGCTGCCATTGAACCCCAGCCAGTGCCCAGGCAGGGCTCTTTCCAAGGACATGTGTGTACTTGCAGAAAGGGAGGGATAACAGATGAGAAGACTCTTGTGGTTTGTTTTTCCATGTAAACAAAAATGCTTTTTCATAAACACAACCAAGGATGCAAGAAGCTACACCAGGAAAACAATCTTAGGAAAACTGCTCTTGGCTGCAAAGTTTATTCTCTGTCCCCAAAAAAACTAATGAGTTGATACTTAGCACTCAACTCCATGCATGCCATTAGGACTGTACCAGAGTGGGATGTGTTCAGAGATGCCTGGATCACTTCCCACAGACATTCCAACCACCATCTTCAGACTTCTGATTAGAATACAGGTTAAAGCCCCTTCATTTGAGATCCTGATTTCCCTTTCGAGTCCAACAGAGAGAGGTTTGTTCCTGCAGAGACTATTTGTGTTAGATGTCTGAAGTCCAGTCACACAAGCAGTCCCTCATGAACCCTCAAATTCTCTTTGGACAATACTGGAGAAGAGTTGTGCTTCACCCACAGCCAGCTTTTACCCACACAGCCAAATGCAGGCTGTGCATGGAAGATTTGCAAAGCCAAAAGGCAGTAAAACATCCCAGCAACAGGACAGGGGACTCTGGGGCCTGAGAGGGAGAGAGAGAAATGTTAAATTTAATTTAAATGGATGGTTCCTGGAGCCAGTTCCTGCAGTGCTGCAAAGCCTGAGTCCATGCTACCTCCAAGGCTACCTCCAGACACAGCTATTTGGAAATACAGTGTTAGAAAGCTGGAGAAAATCCTCTTCAGACTGTTTATCTTGAACAGGCAGGAAGATGCTGGGGACTGGGGCTGCCCTCAGTTGTGGCAGAGATGGGGCTGGGGGCCATGGGTGGACACTGCTGTGCAGATGATCCCATCTGTTTTCAGTTAGCATCTGCCAGCCCCTCTGCCCAATACTGGCTGCCCTTACTGGTCAGGTTACTGACTCAATAGCCCAATTATTGGGAACATATGACAGACACCTACCACATACCCTAAATATTCTCAATAGCTGGAATTTCTGAGACTCAGGCTACTTTTTAACACCCCAAAGCTCTTAGTAAAGGTTAGACCTCTATATCGGAAGTGAAGTTTTACACTTTCCACTAACATTTTATATAGTATTTTTATTACTGATTGTAGCACAGCACTTGTGGTCTCATAGGCCCCCTTGCAGCTTGCAGCCTTAAAAATAGATATTTTTTGTTGAGGGAAGAAAATGCTTATTAGGACATTTAGGCACTTTAAGGAAAAAAAGCCCAGTGTTTGCAGCTGGCTCCATTTACTGAATAGAGTTTCATTAACCATGGTAATAGTATTCCTGCTAGTAAATACTTGCTGGAGTATTTACTTTACAATGCAAAAACATTGCTAAAAAACAATATTCTCCTCTGTTTTCTCATTCCAATAAAGCTACCATAAGATTACAGAGGAGTAGTAAATTCCAGTGGAGAGCTACACTGGGGTTACACACAAATACACATCTACACACACCCTTCCTAGATTATCTTTATACATTATCTCATTCACATGATTAGCAGCCATTATTTAACCAACTTTCTTCTTGTTTTTATACAAACAGGAGGTCTGCCTATATAATCAAAACATTTTCTCCACACAACAAGTATTCCCATTTTCTGACTGGGAGAGTCAACATCTGACCCAGAACTGGAATTAACCATTTAAGTTTTAAAGAATAGTAAGGGGTAAAGATAGGAAGTTTTTCAGAGTGAAAAGAAGTTCTGGGGAATAGGGCTGAGGACCCCACCAGGACAGGACAAGGGCAGACAGCAGGCAGTGGTTTCCAAGTCTCATTGTTTCCAGAAATTTTGTTTCTTTGTCCCATCCATCTCCTCATCTCCCCACACATCCATAGAGTCCACAAGCAAAGCGTGCTCTGCCATCATAGCTCTGTTTTATGTCAGTACCTTGTTATCTCAAAGCTGACTCCTTTTTCTCTTTAGTCCTTTTATTTTGTATCACTGAGAAATTAATATACAGTTAAGAGCCATCTCTCATCTCCTACAGACTTCCCCTTAGTAATTCACCTGCAATTCTCATATCCACTAGGGACTGAGCAGAAATGAATGTCTCAGAAGCTTGCCCTATAAGACAAGAAAATTATATAGAATCATAGTATGATTTCACTGAAGCAAAAATTTATTCTGATTATACATCTCTCTGGCATTCTTACATCTCTTTCCAGGCTAAGGTTGTGTTTATCTGCACTTTGAAAGTAGTCCCTACCTTGGAGACAGTATCCCCCACTCACTGAAAAGCACAAAAAAATTATTTAGAAGATTACTTTTTACCAGAAAGTTACCTCTGCTTGACCCTACCTTTCCACAGATGGAGTCCTACTCAAACACTTTTTGCATTGATAACTGTATTTGATATCCATCAAGGAGGTGTTCAAAATTTGCAATGCTATCTACAGGGATTGTTAAGTGTTTGGGGACTTAATAGTACTGAGGCTTTCACTGACTAGAAAAAAAAAAAAAAAAAAGTGTATCAATTTTAAAATATACTAACTTACAAAGAAAGTGCTTTGTTAGCGATTTTTCTTCAAAAGTCTTGCTGAGGTTTGTACTGGCAATAAACATGCACTGATGGACTGAATTAATTTCCCTGTGTGATCAAAACACATGATGTGTTTGATAATGGAACTACAAAACACTCTGCTCTCCTAAGTACATTGCTGCAATCAAATATTCTCTTCTGAGGCTGGTGCAGCTGACATATGAGCATGCACAGGAGGGAAGGATAGGAGGAGGCTGAGATGCATTTGCCTTGGGATGGGAAGGGAAGCCAGTGAAGGAGGAGCTGCAACCACAGCAGTGGAAGCTTGTAGGGGAAAGGTGGCCTAGTCAGATGAACAAATTGAGGGAACAGGAAAGGGAGGTTTGGTGGGATTTGGCTGGCTGCACCAGCCTTGCTGCTGCCTTCACACCAGCAGCAATCCTTATTCTGAGCACACAACAACAGGCACACAGTGGAGAAGTCCAGGTTTCATTGTCACTGAGATAAGATGCAGCATCTGGTACAAACAATAAAGCTAAATGCAGCAACAGCAGCATGTGTCCGTAGATACTTAGTCAAGGTGTGCATGGTGACACTGAGCTGCAGCAGCTGGGCAGGAGCCAGGTCCTTGTGGGACATCCCTGAGAGAGGAGCTGGTGGCAGACGAGTGCTCCTGCACACCAATGTCCCTCTGGCCACACCCAGGCCACCAAGCAAATCCATTCTGGCAAGCCAGGGCATGATTCAGTGCTGCCTGACACAGAATGAAAAGAAATACATTACACCAGCTCAGGTCCTGTTTTTGTGGTTCTCCTTCCGTTTGCCCAGATGCAAACTGAGCAGCAAGTGCAACAGACAAGGGAAAATTTGGCATCTTTGCCAGATGGACTCACTGGCCATTGGTGACCCCAGAGCGAGCTCCAGAGGAGTCAGAACTGATGGTGACACCTGTTCATTGCAGCTGCAGGGCCAAGGAATGGGTAAAGCTATTTGGCCAGCAGCAGAAGGAGCACTCATCCTTTGGCACCACTGCAGTCCTCTGCCCCATGGCAACATCTGTGCCCAACCCCTTTCCCAGGAGCATCCCTAGGCAGTGCAGCTTCGTGAGGTGCTGTGGGACATTAATATTTTCCTGTTGGGTTTTGTTGGTGAGAACAGGCAAACCTAAAAGCTTTCTACAACTTTCCAATTTACTGTTTTGAGGAAACCCTGACACATGGAAATTAACAAGCCAAAGCACCATCCTTTGGTGTTACCCACTGTAGGTGCATTTAAACATTTTCCACCCTAAGACCAGTCAGTGACTTTCCTCTCCCACACATGGAGAAAAAGACACTTTCAAAAAAGCCCAAGGAATGGTGAGAACAAAGTTTATCGAAAACAGCAGGAACATATGGGATTTCCAGCCCTTTTCTGTTTTATCAAGGTATGTTGTCCTGGGGACTGTGACAGGGACAGATGGTGAGGTTTTTTCTCAGGATTTTTTAGCCTGTATTCATTTACCAAGTGGAGCCAACATTAAAATGTGTATTCATCTTCCATTTATTGCACTGTGCATGACCACCTTTGGCCACGATGCTATTTTTGTCAGTTTACTATTTTTGAAAGGAGGCAGACACATGCATTTTAAAAGCCTCCTTCTCATTTAATCTCAGCCACTGACATGCCTTTGAAGATTTGGTTTTGAAGGGATGTGGTATCAGTGATCCTGACAAACATTTCAGTTTGCCCACTGTCAGCCAGGGACTGTGCACACAAGTTTGCTTTTACTAACTGCAGAAATACAAGCAGAACAGACTTACAGTAGGTATATAAACAAGAAGGTCACAAGGTTAATGTTTGACTCTAATCCTAATGACTTTTCTTGAGCCACGCACAAAGCATGACACCAGAAAGGACCCACTAACAAAGTAAAGATAAACAAGTACAAGAGCACAACCCTCCTTTGTACACCAGCTTCAGAAGTTGCACAAAGGTATTTAAAGAACAAATAAAAATACTCTGGTTTTATAATAGACGTAACTTTATCCATTCCTTTCCATTATATGTGCAATAAATTGCTCCAAGGTGCCAATAAATAACAGAGGAACTTGGTGGTTTATAAATATTTTGAAAAAATAGAAACTATTGCTTAAATAATCACTGTATGGAGAAAATACTCTCCCACAAAATCTATTAAACAGGGTTAACGAACTAGCAGGAAAAAGTTTCAAACCTATTCCTCCAACTTCTAATTCAGAACAATTCTTTCAAGCTGAGTTTCAGACAAAAATAATGAGGAAAGTTGCTGAATATGGTCTGAGTGAACATAAATTGAGTCAACTGTTTACAGAAATGTTTGCAAGATGAGACAAATACATTCTGGATTGTTTAGCTGTGTGCAAGGTGATTTGAAATACAGCAGCTATATTGACGCTGTTAGAAAAGCTTTGTCAAAATAAAACAATATTGCTAAGGGCTCATGAGACACAGATAGAAGACCCAGGCCAGTAAACAAACTCCAAAAGAAGTGCACATAGTTTACAAAAAATACAAATGCCTCCAGAAATCTATTCGCATTTCTTTTCACAGAAAAATGTAAAACCTTATCAGAAGACAGCTTCTGTGCCCAGAATATTTGTTCTGTTTTGGGACAGTTTACTTTGGCAACTTACTCTGCTTTGCATCTGTAATTAAATGATGAAGATGAGACAATGTGACTCTGGAGAGATCATAGGAAACTGCATCTTATCTGTTTGCCTTTTATTTACAGAGCTCTTCATGTTTTGGCCTCCCTAATGCATTTTTCATTAAAGGAGAGCAAGCTTGACACACAACCTTCTCCCTCAGTGCACGCAGGAACTGTGATCCAGAGGCCAAGTCAGGCAGTTTCTACCACTTCAGCTTCTCCCCATTAGCAGTTTTTAAGTGATTTTTTGCTGCTTTGGATGATAGACATGTCTCCCAGTACTGCCTTGTTCCATGATGGGAAAGAAATTCAAGCCCACTTCTGGTTCTGCAGCAGTAGGACCCCAGTGATTCTCCTAGCTAGAATTCAGGTCACATCTAATTCAATATGAGCATATATTATTTCCAGCATGGCAGTACTCTGGTGCTCAACATTGCCCCATTGAGGAAGACCCTGTAGACCCCTGACAGTGTTTTACTGCCATGAGAGATGTGCCTGCTAATCCCCATCTGAAATATCTACCCAGAGCAATGTATGGAATCCCATGGAGGGGGATTTGAAATCCCATGGAAGCTGGATGGTGTTCAAATTCTGATGAAGAGAGGCCATGAACCTCATGCTGATGGGGGCATTGCCTTCTCCAGGGTACTCTTAGGCCCAGAGGGAAGGTGGGCAGCTGGCATGGTGACACCTCCCAGCAGGCAGAGGCTGAGCCCTGCTGGCATGGGCCATGCTACAGCAAGGCAGCAGCAGAACCCTGCAGTCCCATCTGCAGGTGGAGTGGGATTGAGCTCATCTAACATCTGCAAGGTGAGGGCTCAGTCTGCTGGGGTCATCTTGGCTACATCTGTGGACAGTGCAAGGGAGGACTCCAGAGAGTGGAGTAAGCATCCACCTGAGTCACCAGTCTCTCTCCTCTGGAATGCAGGGATAACTAGCACCAAATTAGTTGGGACTTAGTCAAAGGGTGGATGCCTGTTTCTGGATGTGCAGCACTCCTTCCACATGCTTTCTTCCATCCAAAATACCTCTCTAGAAGGACCAATTTCTCTAGTGAATGAAAAAGACAATCTGGGGTACCTAAATCAGCTGTAAACTTCAGCATGGCACTTAATAAAACTAAAAAAGGTGTATCTCACAATTATTGATCAGCAACTCAGGTGTCCTGGGGAAACCAACACATAGTGCCTCTGCACAGACACCATGAGGAGGAATCATGATCCTGCACCAAAGGGAAAGAACTGCTCTGCAACCATCTTGTCCAAAGGCTGGTGTGGAGGTGACTGTGAAAAGACAGGAGACCATGATTGCTCTCAAGACACAATCATTTCTGAACAAACCCCTCAGGCCCCTCATATAAGTGAGGAATTTGGACTTCACCCAGTTTATTGGCATCAGTGGAAGTTGATTTGAAGTCTTGGGCTGTGAAGAGAGGAGTAGTTTGATTTCTTATCCACCAAAATCAGCTCATGGTTGTGTGCAACATGCTATAACAGCAGTACTATAAATTACCTTCCAGCCAGAAGTCTTTGGCCAGAAGGCTCTTTTTTTTTCCCCCTCAATCACCCTTTCAGCATTCCCACTGCTGTAATTCTGAAAAGATTTAGAAATGTTCATATTTTCTGATCAGCAGTCTGGAAATTCCTCAACATAAAATGCAACTTTCACAAGAGGAAACATCATCCCAAGTTGCAGAAAGATATAAGGTACCCTGCTGGGATGCAGTGGTAGGAAATCTGTTAGCAATAACAACTGCAAGAGCAGGCCTATAAAGCAGGCTTACCAGGATTCCCTGAAACACCAACTGGCTGCCCACTGATGGATGTGCATTTCAGAGCATCAATGATCTTTATAAAGACACCCCTGTTTGTGCTGCCCCCTTGGTGAGGGGATGAGCGTGGGGCAGAGGCTTAGGTTTACATGGGAAATTTAAAAAGCTGTTGTACTTTTCTCCCCACCTACCCCCGCCCACCCCAGCCAGCAGTGCAGGCAGCAAGCCCCCTCCCTCCAGCCTCTCCTGCTCAAGGGATGGTGGCTGTCACCAGTCCTGGGGTTGCTACAGCCAGAGGCACCCATCTGGTCAGTTCCAAAGGGTCCTCCACACAAACTGCACTTTGGGTGCCTTCAAATGCCCAGTGAGCAAAACCCCTTCCCACCCTGGGAGCTGTGCTCTTTCAGGCTCAGCAGGGCATTCTGGCAGAAGAATATTAACACAAATCCCAGAGTAAAAATGCCATAGAAAAGTAACAAAAAGAACACAATTTCTGTTCTTCTGTTACACAAATTTTTCCAAATTCCTGAGCATCAACAGTCTGAGACAGGCATAGATATGTTTGAAAGGTAACTCCTCATTAGGGATGGGAATTGAACAGCTCAAACATTGTGACAAGGCAAAAATAAACAAAACTAAAAAAAAAAAACTAA